>CM070712.1:37069354-37619621 GCA_036346275.1 Otatea glauca | reverse complement strand
TGCCGGATTACGTGAAGGGCGCCGTTTTCGCGCTTGCATTTATTTCGAGGCGTTCAATCTTCCTTCGTCGGGTATATAAGGGCGCCACGGTTTCTTGATTGATGAACCCTTAAGCGAGAATCCTTTTTGTTTTCTTAACTATGGCCGGGGCACCCTTTAGCCTTCGCTTTTGGTGATGATGTCGAGGCGGAAGAAGAGGATCCCTTAGGTGAGCTTTGAAATGAGTTCGACGGCGATGGCGAACTCGGGAGAAAGAAGGCTGCGGCCGTGATCTTTGTTGCCGTCGATGAGCTGCTCGAGGTCGCCAGAGGCTCGAGGTAGCAAGGAGGCCCTCCTAGAGGCGATGGCGCGGGGCCGCCTGCGTAGTTGGTGCGGCTTCGTCGATGTTCTTCGAGCGGCGGGCGCATCGGCGTGGTGTTCCACATCTGCGGCGGCCGTCCATGCGACGAGCAAGGGCCTACCAACATGTCGTCGGTGCGCCCGGTGCGTCACGGATGTTGAAAGGCTTTGGAGGAGGCCTGCCGTAGTGTAAGCGTAACTATTTTGTACATCGAGTACTATATTGCAAAGTTGTGTAAAGTTTGAGCTGTTGGCCTATAATGAAATTTCCTTTATGGATGTCTTCGTTTCGTGCTCGTTTAACGTCGTAGCTAGGCGTGTGCTCAGGTGGCGAGGACGACCGCGATGCCTCTGCTGCGAGGTTCGTGTCAGGAGTGCTCGTTAACGTCGTAGCTGGACCGTGCCTTGGTCGGCAGGGACGACCGCGATGCCTCTGCGCGAGGTTCCGGTGTCCGAGTGCTCGTTTAACGTCGTAGCTGGACCGTGCACGGTCTGGCGGGGGCGACCGCGATGCCTCTGCGCGAGGTTCGGGTGTCCGAGTGCTCGTTTAACGTCGTAGCTAGGCCGCGCCTTGGTCGGCGAGGGCGACCGCGATGCCTCTCGCGCGAGGTTCGGTGTCCAGTGCTCGTTTTACGTCGTAGCTTGGCCGCGGTGCACAGGTGGCGGGGGCGACCGCGATGCCTCTGCGCGAGGTTCGGTGTCCGAGTGCTCGTTTAACGTCGTAGCTAGACCGTATGCTGGTGGCGGGGATGACGCGATGCCTCTGCGCGAGGTTGGTGTCAGAGTGCTCGTCTAACGTCGTAGCTAGGCCGGTACGGGTCGGCGGGGATGACCGCGATGCCTCTGCGCGAGGTTCGGTGTCCGAGTGCTCGTTTAACGTCGTAGCTAGACCGTGCCTTGGTCGGCGGGGCGGCGCGATGCCTCTCGCGCGAGGTTCGTATGTCCGAGTGCTCGTTCGCGTCGTAGCTATACCGTGCTGGGTGGCGAGGGACGGCCGCGATGCCTCTGCGCGAGGTTGGGTGTCCGAGCGCGATGCCTCTGCTGAGGTTGGTGTCAGAAGTGCTCGTTGCGTCGTAGCTAGACCGTGCAGGGTGGCGAGGGCGCACGCGCGATGCCTCTGCGTGAGGTTCGGTGTCAGAGTGCTCGTTTAACGTTATAGGCGGGCGTAGGCTCGTTTCGTCGTGGCTGGGCGTAGGCTCGTTTCGTCGTGGCGGGCGTGGGGCATCCATCCCAGTCCTCGTCTGGCGAGGAGCTGCGAGGAGTGGCCACCGTTTATCCCACACGTATACTCCATCCGGGTGTGGGACTGGAGGGTGGCGACCAGCGTTTACACGCATTGGTTTGAGCGCCGTGCTCGTGGAGCTTTATAGTGTAGTCCGAGTGGGTCTGGGAGGTCCGCCAGGGGACCCTTCGAGTGGGCGGTCCCGAGTAGGGTGTCCCGGCCCTGCTGTGGGGCGACCCATAAAAAACCTTTCTCTACTCAATCCCGTATGGGCCCTAGGTCGTTAAATGCCGACCGAGGCCATACCGGTCGCTCATTGATGAGCTCCCGGGAGAGTGTTAAGTATGGTCTCGGACGCGAGTAGAGGTGATTGGGTCGTCAGCCGATCTAACCGAGGGCCCACCATGGGGCTCACCTCATACTTGCCCCTTGCTCAAGTTTTGCTGGGGCGGCCCTATGCCCATCTGGTGGGGTAGGCCCTTTGAACCCGCGACTTTGCTTTGGGCCCCAGCGCAAGCCACGGGGCTTCTTGCCGTTCGGGCGCGGCTGGCTCGGCGGGCCTCTCGCTCGTGCCGAGAGCAACCGTCCCGGCCTCAAGCGGAGACCGAGGTTAGGGCCGCCCCCGAGGCGGCTTTGCGACTCTGCCGTTTGTCGAGGTTTGAATGCGGAGTGGAATTGGAAATCGGGAGCTACCAGGTGGCGTGAGTGGGTACGACGCCGCTCGAGGCGCTGTTCGGTTGGTGCTGCTCGTCTTCTATATATCTGCTGCAAGGCGCTTTGAGTGAATTACGCTTGCTGGCTTTCCTCGTCTCCTGCCCTAAGACAAAATAGGCCGACAAAGAGCCAAGGAAAAAAAACTCAACCTTCTCTTCTCCTTGCCTTTCAGTCGTCTCTTTGCGAGGATGTCGTGGCGGAGTGCTCCGCCCGAGGCGATCGTGCGCAGCTTAGTGAAGAAGGGCTTCCTCCTCGCGGATCTTTCCGGTTGGAGGTGCTGGGCTGGGCCCAGCTCGCCGCCGGGATGACGGGTCGTGGTCCTTGCCTCCTTTTTGCGGCAGCCCGACTTGCCGTTGCACCCGTTCGTCCGAGGCTGCTCTTCCATTACAAAGCGGGCGCATCATCTTAACCCCAACGGGTCCTTCACATCGCCATATTCATTACCCTTTGCGAGGCTTTCCTCGGAATCGAGCGCGTGGGCGTTGTGGAGGCATTTCTTCAGCGAGGCTCTGGAAGGACAATGCCGGGCGACGCGGCGCGCCCATTGGTGGCTGGCCCTCCGGCCGGTCCGGCGGAGCACGGAGTACCTCGAGGTCAAGCTGCCGTCGTCCAACAAGGGGTGGCGCTTTGGTGGTTCTATGCTCGGGCGTCGAGAGCGATGCCCGCCCTTCACGGCAATCTTCCGTGGCGGGAGGAGTGGAACTGGGTCTTGAGAAGCAAGAGAAGAACAAGGTGGCCTGATCGTGGAAGCGGTCGGGGGCCCTAAGGAGGCGAGGACTCACCGGGGGCGTGGTCGTGCGTGCCTTCATGGGGATCTGGCGTGCAACCTCTTGTGCACAGACCTCGCCCCTGTTCGCTCTGAGGAGCGTCCGGCCAGATGAGGATGGCGGGCGGTAGCCACGACGGAGTCGGCTTGGTGACCGCCCGTCATGGGAGGAGGCGCCACGGAGGCGGTGGCCCATCCGGAGCCATTCTCGGCGCCCTCCAAATCTGGTAGGTCACCCGGACCTCTTCCCGCCTGTTTTCCTTGCTTTTAACACTTGGTCGGCCGGTGCTTTTTACCTTCGGGGACTCTTGGGCATATCCTCCGGGCACCGCTCGGGAGACAAGGAAAATGGCGGCCGCTCGGGCGAAGCCGCGGCGTTAAACTCCTCCAGCAAGCGGAAGGAGGAGAGGAAGAAGAAGAAAGAAGAAGGAAGCGCGGCGAGGCGCGCGTGGCGAGATGTGTCGGAGGCCCGCTGCTGCGGCGCAACCTCCATCGGCAGCGATGGAAATACCCGGTCACGCATCTGTGGGTTTCCTTCCGACCGCCGGCCGGTGGTGATCCGATTCGCGGACCCGCCATGGGGAACACCACAGAGCCGCCGCCCGAGAGGCCTCGGCGGAGGTGCGGTTCTTTATCATCAGCGCCTTGGTGGAGGCGACTTTAGGAAGCGACCGGCGAATCGCCCTCGGAGGGGACCGGCGAAGAAGCGCGCTGCGCGCCCGGCTCGATAAGTACTTTTCTTTTGTTCAAACATCTTTGCGAGAAAAGTCGTTCAATCGCTTTTAGAATGTCGCCATGTCGCGGTAGCTTATCTTGTGTGTGACCGTGGGCGTCTCGTGGGCGGTTCGCAGGGACAACGCCGCGGAAGTTCAGGCGCGGGTCGGTCGGCGCCGATCGCGATCTTGGCGACCAGAAACGCCGCTTTTACGAGTCAGTGGAAGGAGCTTCCAGCGCCTTGGTTGGGGACACCGCCATCCGATGTGGTGGCCCCTGCGGAGGAAGAGATGGCGGCGCGCCGTGGCGTCGTGCCCGGCCGGCAAGCGTGGCCAGTGCTGAAGTGCCGACCCCACGCTCATGGGGAGGCGTACCGAGGTCCCAGGGAGGAGGTCGCCGAGGGACCCACTGGGGGCCGATCCTACCATCGTTGCCGATGGTGCTGCAGACAGTAGCGCCCGCCCAGCGGTTGACCAGAGCCCGCTTCCGGAGGCCCGAGTCGAGGTCGGTGGGATCAGATCGATGAGGCGAGTGGGTCGCTCTTGACCATACGCGTTACGGGCCGAAAGCGGAGATGGAGCTGGTCCGAAAGGGCGACTCTTTATGCAGAATCCTCGGTAGCGTTGGGCGCGATAGTCGGGGAGTCAAGCCGATCGATCACAGTAAGTTAGCGAAAGAACCCAACTTATAAACTACGACGCGCCGCGGAGACTAATGGTTAGTCATCACCTTCGGCGTTTGTAGGTCGGCTCGAACGACCACGGGCGGTTGTCGAGGAAAAACGCGACCATTGCGCCTTGAGTTGCGCTGGCTCAAGAAAGGCGAAGGCGTGAAGCGATCGGGAGGCGCGAAGGTCGCCAGAGCTTGAGGGGGCGCCAAGACTCTTTCGATGAGCGCTGGGGCCTGTCCCTAAGGGCGAAGGTGGCGAGCTCGAGTCCTTCTTGGCAGAGGCCACCGTTGCTAGGAATGCGCCACCATCGCCCGCAGGGCGGTGCAAGCGCCAGCGAACCGTCTCGCAACCGAGCGAGACCAGCTCGGAAGGACGCCGATCGAGTCCGCTCCCGCGCGGAGGCGCTTCGGAAGGATCTGCCCTCCTGAAGACTTCCTACGAGGCGGTCGTGCAAGAGGTCGGCAGAGCCCAGCGACCTCCGGCGTAAGGGTCTCGGCTTTCTATTTAATTCTGCGGGGACTTTTCGTGAGTCGTGATCATCTGGCGCTGCTGCCATCTGCGAGACGCAGAAGAACTTGGGCCTTGCGGTTGAGGAGCGGAAGGGCGCTCGGCGAGCCCGTGACGCGGTCCACGCAGCGGGGCGCGGCTCTGGCGGCTGGAGGTTGCCAAAAGGATCGGCCGAAGTTGCCAGGAGCTAGAGGCCTTCGCAGGCCGGCCAGACGTCTCATACTCGTCCTTGGAGCCGCAGCGAACGAGTTCTCTAGCGCCCTCGCTAGCCCGAGTCCCGAGCGCATGAGAAAGGCGGTGATCGCGGTAGCGGCGCTCGGAGCTTCTTCGCCTGGTCAACACCATCTCGCACTCACGATGGTATTGACCTTGCGGTGGTGCAGCAGGCGTCGCCGGAACCGGACCGACGGAGAGGTCGACGTGTTCGAGCTCTGGTGGAGCCGCATGCTCGAGGTCGCCACCACATCTCGCCAGTCGCCTCGAGGAAGGACGAAAGCGCTTAGATTTAACCTTTGTAATTTGTAAAGACTTATCATGCTCGTAAGCAATTTTTAAGTTTAACAAGTTCCAGTACGCTCTTGCCCCTTCTGTGTTTTTGGCGAACGTTTGACCGGCCATAGCACTAAGGACAGCAAAGGTCACTTATGCGTAGGTCGGGTTGCCTCGAGGGGGGCTAAGAGGATAGGAATCTTGGTTACTCGTGATTATCTATGCGCACTTGTGAGGGATCGGAGTGTTCCTGACCGACAAAAGATCGCTCTACTTGGGCGTTTCCTTCTTCCGCAAAGCATTAGAACCATAGCCGCTGGGGCGTAGGCCATAGTACTTGGGTCGGGAGGATTACCGCTTGGGGAGGACCTCGTGACCAGTCGGGTCACCGACCCGCATAAGCGCGTGAGCTAGCCGAGTCTGGTGGGGAGGAGTGTTCCGATCGATGAAAGGTCACTCCACTCGGGCACTTCCTTCTTCCGCTGGCGCTACTTAGCAACCATAGCCGCTGGGGCGTAGGCCGTAACGCTTGGGTCGAGAGGGTTACCGCTCGGGATTAACCTCATGGTTAGTCAAGTCACCGACCGCACGCAGTCTGTGAGCTAGCCGAAGTTCTGTGGGGAGGAGTGTTCGGACCGACTAAAGGTCATTCCACTCGCACTTCCTTCTTCCGCAAAGCGTTATTTAGCAACCATAGCCGTGGCGTAGGTCGTAACGCTTGGGTCGAGAGGGTTACCGCTCGGGATCGACCTTATGGTTAGTCAGTCACCGACCATAAACGTCGACTAGGCGGCTTGAACGGAAGCGCTAAAGGCGGCCCCGAGCGCCGCAAGGCAACCAGTGCTCGGAAGATAAAGATAAAGAGTACGCCAGAAAAAGGAGTTTAGGATAGAATCGCCTTAACTTTTCTATGTTCCAAGCGTTCGGAAGGATGCGACCATCGGCATCCTTGAGTCAAAAGGTGCCAGTCCGAGAACCTCTACGACGGTGAAGGGCCTTCCAGTACGCGATAGCTTGTGCTTGTCTTTGCCGACCGACCCGCCAAGAACAAGGTCGCCGTCAAAGGATCGCCTCGAACTTGGCGGTGTGGTAGCGTCGCAGAGCTTGTTGATATTTTGCCGATCGTAGGATGGCCACGCCATGCGCCTCGTCGAGCCGGTCGATGGCGTTGTTGTGGCGGCGAGCCCCGAGCCTCATCAAGGCTTGTAGTCTTGGGGCGCCATACCTGTGTCCGTTAAACGGCTTCAAACAACACCATGAAGAACGGGTAAACCCAATCGCTCGGGTGGGCGTGGTCCGCAGGCTCCAGAGAACGGAGGCGCTTCGGCCACCCGGCGCCGAAGTGCTTTGAGCCGATCAAGATCCGTGGCTTGAGTCCTGAAGGATCATGCCGCTTGCACGCTCGACCGCCATTAGTCCGCGGATGGGCCACGCACGCCTAATCGACACGGATGTTGAAGTCGTCGCGGAACTCGAGGAACTCCTTTCCGGAACTGCATCTGCTGTTGTCGGTGATGATAGAGTTGGGGACTCCGACCGAAAAACGATGTCGCGGAAGAAGATGGTCGCTTGTATCGACGTGGCGCTTCACGACCGGCTTGGCTCTATCCACTTGGTGAATTTATCCACCGCGACTAGGAGATGAGTAAAGCCCCGGCGCTTTCTTGAAGGGCTCGACGGATCGAGTCCCCAAACTGCAAACGACCAAGTGATGGGGATAGTCTGCAAGACTTGAGCTGCCAGATGTGTCTGTCGGGCAAAGAATTGGCACCCTTCGCAGCGCGTCACGATCCGCTTCGGCGTCGGACACGGCCGGCCAATAAAAACCCTGTCGAAAGGCTTTTCCAACGAGGGATCGGGGGGCATGGTGACCGCAAACCCCGCCATGGATATCGAGCAGCAACTGCTTCCCTTGGTCAGCCAGAACGCACCTCTGGAGGACCCCCGAGGGACTCCTTTTGTAAAGGTCTGGGCCGACCAGGACGAAAGATTTTGCCCGCCGAGCGAGGCGCCGGGCCTCTGTCGGTCGGGGGCGACCCATCCGTCAACCGATTGATGAAGAGCTTCCTCCAGTCGGATTCAATGCCAAAGACGCGCTGCGGTTTGATCCGACCAAATCGCTCCCGACCGGGCGGCGGTCGGGTGACCGTGCTAGGTGGATCGGAGACCGCCGCCACCAAGTTCAACGGATGGAAGGTTGCAGAGGTCGCAGACGAAGATTCCGTGGGATCGACCCTTGCTTTGAGGCGAGATTGGCTAGGCAATCGGCCTCACTGCTGTGACGTATGTAGCCGTGGTGGAGCTCGAAACCTTTGAACCGCTCCTCGAGCTTGCGCACTTCTGACAAGATGTCACGACCATACGGGCGCCTCGCGGCTCGAAGCCTTCATGACACAGTCGACGACGAGCTTGGAGTCCCCGCGACGCAGAGTCGGGCCGAGCGCCGAGGTCGGCAATGATCCGAAGACCGTTGATGAGAGCCTCGTACTCGGCTATGTTGTTGGTCGCGTCGAAGAGCGGCCGATGGCGTATTGAAGTTTGTTCCCGAGTGGGGAAATGATGATTTACTCCTGCGCTCGCCGTCTTGGTGTAGGATCCATCAAAGTACATTGTCCGAGACTCGGGTCTCGATCACCGGCGGCGCTGGCTTTGGCCCATTCGGCGACGGTCCGCAGGACCTACGACTTGATCGGCCGTCCGAGGACATCGTTATGCCGCAAATCGGCCGAGCTCGAGCGCCACTTGGCTATCCTCCCGAGGCATCGCGGTTGCGACGATCTCGCCGAAGCGGGACGCGGTCACCACAAAGATGGCGTCTTTGGTCGAAATAATGTACGAGCTTTCTCGACGGTGAGCACCGCGTGAGAGCGGCTTCCGCACCGTGGTACGAGCCTTGCACTCGGAGAGAACCTCACGATGAAGTAAATTGGCCGTTGTACCTTGAGTTCACGGCCTTCCTCCGCTCGTTCCACCACAAGGGCCGCACTGACGACTTGAGCAGTGGCGGCGACGTAGAGGAGCAGCGGTCACGCTGATGCGGGCGACGAGGATTGGAGGGAGGACAAGAAGGCCTTCAAAGCGTGAAGGCTACCCGAGCCTCCGGGTCCAAATGAAGCGGTTGGTTTTCTTGAGTAGCTCAGAGGCGGCATTCCGCGCCGGGCCGAGGCGAAACGACTCAAGGCGGCAAGGCATCCTGCTAGCCTCGACCCCTTTGAGATTGGGAATCGGGCCCATTCTTGCGATCGCCGAGATCTTCTCCTGATTGGCCTCGATTCCCCATTCAGAGACGATGAAGCCGAGCAGCTTCCCCTTGGGGACCCCGAAGACGCATTTCTCGGGGTTGAGCTTTATACGGAACCGTCGGAGATTCGCGAAAGTCTCTTCCAGGTCGGCAATAAGGTCGTGCGCATTCCTGGTCTTCACGACGATGTCGTCAACATAGGCCTCAATGTTGCGGCCGATCTGGTTGTTGAAGCACGTTTGCATACATCGCTGGTATGTAGCGCCCGCGTTCTTTAGGTCGAACGGCATTGTAACGTAGCAGAACGAGCCGAACGGCGTGATGAAGGAAGTCGCGATCTGGTCGGACTCCTTTAGTGCTATCTGGTGGTAGCCTAAATAGGCATCCAAAAAGGAAAGAGACTCGCACCCCGCGGTGGAGTCGACGACTTGGTCGATGCGGGGCAAGGGGAACGGGTCCTTGGGACACGCTTTGTTAAGATTTGTGTGGTCAACACACATCCTCCATTGCCCATTTTTCTTTTTAACAAGCACAGGGTTGGCCAGCCACTCGGGGTGGCGGACCTCTTTCATAAACCCTGCAGCCAAAAGCTTGGCGATCTCCTCCCCTATGATCCTGCGCCTCTCCTCGTCGGCGGCGCGGCGTTGGCGACGGCTTTGAGCCCGGTCGGATGCTCAAGAGTGCTCGGCGACTTCCCTCGGATTCTGGCATGTCGGAGGTCCTCCATGCGAAGACGCCATTATTGGCGCGAGGAAGTCGACGAGCGCTTCCTATTTGGCGGGGCGTGGCTCGACCCGACGGTCTTGGTCGGATCGCAGGATCGACCGCGACCCTCTTCGTGTCCTCGGCGGACTTGAAAGATCCCGCCCGACTTGCTGGACTCGGGGCGGACTGAGGCTTCCTCCCGAGGTTATCGAGCTCGGCGACGCGATGACTACTGAGGCGAGCTCACAATCTGCGCGTTCGCGATTGTAGGAGAGTCGAAAAGATGATGCCACGCTGATGACTCGTGGCCCGGGCATCTTCGGTTTGAGGTAGGCGTAGCTAGGGGCGCCATGAACTTGGCGTAGCATGGCCGCCCAAGATGGCGTGATAGGAGCGGGAAATCCGCAACCTCGAAAGTGAGGGTCTCGCGGAAATTCCCTGGTTCCCCAAAGGTGACGAGGCGTGTCGATCGCCCGAGCGGATGGGCTCATGGCGGGGATGACGCCGTGGAAAGGAGCCTTGCTCGGTCGAGACTCGAACGAGGAATCCCCATGGCGCCGAGCGCCTCCACGAGAGAATGTTGAGGCCGCTCACCATCCATGGCGCCTTGGTGGCGCTTCTTCCCTCGATGGGGTCGACCACCGGTATCTTCCTACCGGGACGTGGTCGGTGATCACCCGATCAAAGGTGACCGGAATTCGACCACCGGAGGTATTGAGGGCGGCGGTGAAGCGATGTGGACCTCACGGTGGCGAAGTTTGAGCCGACGCTTGTCGGCGTAGCACGCGGTCCGCCAAAGATCATGAGGCGCCGTCGAGTTCGGGAACTCGCCGTCGCTTTCTTCTCTCACAGCACGGGTCGTGGTCGCTTCTTTCCTTTGCCCGCGCGCGCGGGCGCAGAAAGGAAGTGCTTCGTGACTTCGCAGCCCCGGATTTATGTTTGACGGGAACCCGTGGTTCGCATGGGTCAGCCCATCAATTTCGAAGTGGTCGCGCGACGGTCGGTCGCGCCCGCTGATAGGGCGGCCGGCGATGGCGACCACCGAGCTCGCGGACTGCTTTTCCATGTCGCCCGCTTGCCGGAGCGGTGGAAGGGATCCGATTCGACGCTGGGCTCTTCTTGGGCCTTTCCTCCTTCGAAGATAGCCCCCGGCCTCCTCGCCGGGGCGTGGTTGGTGGCGATGTCGAAAGTTCCTTGGTGGTCCTGGCTTGAGACGGCCCGGTTGTGCACCGAGGCTTTGCGGAGGTATCAGATGAATGCTCCCACGACATCGGTGTCGAGAGATGTCGGGAGCTCGTTGCATTGGCGGAAAACCGCGGATATAATCTGGAGGGTTTCACAGGCCGCCGCTTGCGACCCTTTAGGTCCCAGGAGTTGCCGGGCGCTTGTAAGTGCCACGAAGTTGCCGACGAAGAGGATCTTCAAGTCGGCTCGGTTTACTGATTACGCTCGGGCAAGTACTCAAGCCAAGCTCGCCGAGTCCGCAAGGTAGATTGAGAGGTACCGATGATGAAGAGATCATCCGTCGCTCCCCGCCCGACATGCGAGCCAGAGTCTTCAAGCCGACACCCGGTTCGTGGCCCCGCAGACTTTGGCGATGTTAGTGGGCGCCGGAATCGACAGTGGAATCTACTGTCGGATCCTCGGCGTAGCCCGTGGTCCGGACCATCGGGGCTTGAGCTCTGGCGGTGGCGCCGCCGTCCACTATACGCGAGTGGGCGGCCTCCTCCGCCTTTCTTCGCGCCTCGGGTGGCGCGAACGTCGAGGTGTCCCCGAGGCTGGCGCACGGGTCCGCGAGGCCTAGTGGTGTGGCGTCGCGCCACGGACCAATGGCCGGCGGGCAGGCGCGGCCCGGTGGCCAGAGGTGGCGCCGGAGCGATAGGAGCCAGAGGCCTGCATGTGTTGCACGGCCGCGCGCTCCACCAGCCCCCGGAGGTTCTGGTATGTGGCCTTGGCCTCCGGGTCGACCGGTTCCGGAAGGCCTCGGCGACGCAGCCCGGCCACGCGTTACAGCTTGCATGGGGGAAGAACTAAGGGCCGTCGGATTCTTCCGCTGGCTTGTGGTGTGCTGACGCAGCGGTCGCGCAAGACGTCACGGGCACTCTTGAGTTGCGGGCTCATCCCGCCCGTGTTGGCACGAGTTGGTCGAGCTCGACTTTGCCTATCCACTCTTCACGTTGTCGGCTGGAGTTCTACGCGACGGGCTTGAGCGTTGGCAGATGATCGTGGGTGTTCCCCTCCGCGCCTCGGTCGCGCGGATGGGGACCCCGTAACGCGGGGTTATGATTAAGTCAACCGTGCCGCCATGTTGCACTCGCGAGAGTGCCGTCCATGGCGTGGTACTCCGTGACGGAGCCGAGTCGTGGTGGAAGAGTCTTCCAACAGCTCGTGGATAGAGGCGGCATGTAGCCGCCATAGCCTAAGTCGCGAGCTGCGGGGGTGACACGATCACTGCCCAGCTGCGGAGCTTCGCCAGACGTGGCGGAGCGCTCCTCGCTCTCGGCTCTGACTGTGAGGCGCCCCTGCCGAGCTGGCGAGGTCGTTGGAGATGGCGCCCAGGCTTTCGGTGGGCGCCGGAACTCCGGTGGCGGCGGGGACGAGCGTAAGCCCTCCCTCCGAGGTGACGGCAAAGTTGAGGGAGCCGAAGCAGATCTGGCTTCCCAGCGCAGCCATGCCGTCGCAGGTGGAAGATGCCATCAGGGAGGCAAGCGGAATCCGGAGATGATGATGAAGACGCACGAAGACCCCTACCTGGCGCGCCAACTGTCGGCGTTTGAGCACCGCAAGTAAATTTGTAAGTCTAAGGGTCGCGTTCCTCTCCTGAATGGTTAGACTCAAAAGTCCAAGATGTATCTTGGTTCGGCGTAAGATCCCTACTCCAGTTCGTGTGGTGGCGCTGTATTCTATTATGCACAGATGACTGCACAAGGTTTACAAGCAAGAGTGCCAATGACTTAGTCGGATGGGTTCGATGGCGCTCTCTCTCTTTCCTCTCTTTTCTACGGGAGCTCCTGCCTCCTTTTATACGAAAGGAAGGGGCAGGTTACATCGGGAATTGGGAGAGGACAAGACGACCTACACTAGGAGCTTGGTCCTTCGTTCGCTGATGATCAACGCCGGTCTTGCCCATCTTTGGTCGGTAGCTTAGCTGGTCAGGCGGTTAGGTATTTCTCCGAAGCGGCGTACGCCCTCTGCGAACCTTACGGTGTTGACGTTGTCGCGCTGACGTGGCGCCGCCGGGAAGAGCGTGTCTTCGCATCAGATGTGACCGGTGATGGGATGGGAGCGTGACTTGGTCATCATTTAAACCTTACGGGAAGGAGCCGCCGCCCTTGTATAGTCACTTTGATTGACCCGTTCGTGGCGCACGTGGCGTCGCTTGGTAGAGGTCGTGACACGTGACCCTCGGCAGGAGTGATCTTGGCACGATCGGAGTCAGGGGATTCCGACCTACTGCGAGGGTCGGGAGCCCTGTTTGGTCGGAGCCGGGGGGCCGTCTCGCTGAGGAGGTCGGGAGCTTGGTTCGGTCGGAGACATTTCCATTGGTTGGTCGGGAAGGGAAGTCCCGTGTGGCTTTGCAGGTACTTAGGTCGGTAGTAGGCTGGAAACGGCCTGTTGGGCTTGAGCTGTGCTTGAGGCCGCTGGTTGGTCACCTTGGGCTGTTGGGGTACCCCTGTTATTAGTATTCGTCAACCAGCTAAAGAAAAAACATAACCACTTGTAGCTTTGATCTCATCCGCATCAGAGATCCAATTGGAATCACTATATCCTTCTAAAACAGATGGATACCCAGTATAGTGTATTCCATAAGAAGTTGTTCCTCTCAAGTAGCGCAACACCCTTTCAAGTGCCTCCCAATGATCATCTCCTGGGTTAGATGTAAACCGGCTTAATTTGCTCACAGCAAATGAGATATCAGGTCTTGTGGCACCAGCTAGATACATAAGGGACCCAATAATTTGTGAATATCTCAATTGATCTTTTCCTAACCCTTGATTTTTCCGAAGCTTAACACTTGGATCATAAGGTGTTGGGGAGATTTTGTAATTCTCAAACCCGAATTGACTCAAAATTTTCTCAGCATAATGGGATTGGTGCAAAATGATCCCATCCTCATTTTTGATCAATTTAATATTCAGAATAACATCTGCCTCTCCCAAGTCTTTCATATCAAAGCATCGAGATAAGAAAGTTTTGACCTCGTCAATTACAGCAGTGTTTGTCCCAAATATAAGTATGTCATCAACGCGAATTTTCACGCGAAAATACGCGAACGCGCGCGCGTGCGTGTGTGTGTTTAGCCACTGTACACCCTATGCCATTCTCATGCCAAGTGTCATTATTCAAGAGGTGGCAAGGACTCCTCCTTTTAAGTTGCCTTTCCTCCACTTGATTAGGCAATATGGTACTAAACCATGCATGCTTTGAAATTAAAGGAAATGGGCCACCCAATGGGCCAATTTCTAACATGTATGTCGCCCTTAATCTATACCTCTTTATAATGCACCTAAGCAAATTTTCCTACGTCCACCCTAAATAATGCACCTCATTAGAGATGGCCCAATGTTCGTGCACCCAGCAAAACGTCCCCAGAAACTTGCATTCATCAAAATGAACGTCTCGATCTTTCCTCGCTTTTACTCACCCACATCCGATGGTCATTATTTAGTGTGTCTAATCATCCCATGGCCCACAAATGACCTCCCCACCTACATATTTGGAAGGAGAGCGAATCAAACAAAGAAATAAATAAGGAGGATCCGCATGCAAGGAAACCAGATTTGAATTTTTATCGCCAAAATTGTACGTACTACATATTTGGAAGGAGGGTGAATCAAACAAGGAAATAAACAGGAGGATCCGCATGCAAGGAAATAAGATTTGAATTTTTATTGTCCGGCATTGTGATCGTATTTTTTCTCGAATATGACCCTTCTCGAGACTTTTTACGGATCTAGCCCCATAGAGCCTAATTTCAATACACTAAAGCGCCAATTTTTGTTTTCATTTTTATCTAAGGAACCAACCGTCTGTGAATCTTTGCTTAATTTTTTCAAATTTTTTTGCGAACCAGGTACGGCGAAAGCAATGTTTAATTTCTATCTTTTTTCCTTGCGGATCCAGTGGTCGAGCGCAGCTTTATTTTTCCATATTTTTCGAAATCATCCACGTGGCCCCACAATGCACCTTCCTCACCTCCAAGATCAACAAGGAAAAGGAAACAAACGTCCCGCAATCAAGGAAAAGGAAACAAACGTCCGAAAAGGAAAGGACCATACATTACGTCTTTGGGAAAGGAAACCGGAGATGGGGCGCATGGCCGGGAGAACGCAGTCCGCAATAGCTCCACGGTCGTCATCGGTAGCTTTGCCGACGCGGCGAGGTTCTTTGTCACGACCTCATGACGCCGTGCCTCGACAAATTTATAATTTAATTTTTTAAAATAATTTTATTAAGTACAAAATAATCGAAAGTTTTTTTGAGAATTTTTCTAGAATTTTTTAACCTAATGTGCTATCTTTTCAAAAATCCTTCTATATTTAAAAAAAATGAAAGCAACTCACCTGTAGCTTCTTTTAGTCAGCATGCTGCAGCCCTGACCAGAGAAGCTTCTTCTCTTCCCTCCCTCCATTAAAGCAAGAAAGAAGCTCCAAAACTCCATCAATCCCGCACCAAATCTCCTCTTTCCATCTATGGTGTTAATTCCCCAAATTTTGTGCTCTATTGCCAAAATTTCCTCCCAATCTGATTTGATCCCAAATTATGGTTTCCATAAATATGCTTGTTTCGGTGCTATAAAAGCCGGCGAGCTCTCCTCCACCCCATCGCATTGCGTAAATTCCCAAGTGCTCCCTCTTGTAAAGATCGCCGGATTTTGGAGGTAACCCAAGCCATCACCGTCATCTTTCCCGGCGAAATTCACCGCAATCGTGACTCCTCCCCCGCAGGCGTCGGTGCAGACGATCTCGCCACACCGATCTTAGACCCACTGCGACCGTGGCCACCACCCCTAGCCTTCCTCCCTTGCCTGCCTGGTTAGTCCAGAGAGCACCTGTGTGCTCTCTGTGGAAGCTGCAAAAAAAAATAATCTAAGATCAGAAAATTCTTTTTTCTTTCTCTTTCTTGATTTAAAATTTTTTGGAAGCCCGTTTTCGCCTATTCGACCTCCATTTAGTTTCGTTTTTCTTTCTAAATTCATTTAAAATTCTAAATTTCTCTTTTATTATTAAGTGTTGTATTCATACTTATCTTCTCATTTAATTGATAAGTGGGTGTACTGCCGTCGTAGCGTTAGCACAGGCACTATACTAGTAATCATCTAAAAACAACAACAATGCATGGGTGATTTTAAGACTCAGCAGGTACATATTAAAATAGTTTACATCAACTTAAACATTTCATTATTTCTATTCACATTTGATTTTTATTCATATTACATACTGTAGCAAGCTGTAGGTTTGCACTGTTCTGCGCTGCAGAAACGCTCCCGTCGATCAGATCTCTGCCCATGTTTTTCAATCCGACGGCTGAGAATCCCGAAAAGTCTAGGCATCGCTCACCTCTGAGGCTCTGACTTGCCTGACAGTCCAAATATTTCAGGTAATCACTAATGAGTGGGACCAATCCCGTGGCCCATCTGTCATTGGTTCGGAGATAGCATCCTGTACAAAGTTTTATAGAGAAAAATTCTGTACAAAGTTGTTTAAGCAATTGTGATAAATCGTTGACTTTATGCAGTTTCCTGTGTTTTCTATTTTCCTACGTTCCAAACGGGTTCGTTGAAAAATTTCAACGTGTGTTTTTCATCCCTCTGTTTTACACACGTATTACTTTTTAAAACATGTGTTTTTTTTGTGTTTTATGAGCGTTTCAAATAGGTCTTATATGGTCTAGCCGCGTGTGCACATGACCTCTGAGTAAGGGCACCAAAAGAGGCTCAGTTTCGTACTGTAACATACGCTTACCAACCGAAACGTGAGGACAAAGAAGCACACTACAAACTCCTAACACTATATCGAAAAGAGAAATCAAACAGTAAACAGACACCAGATTCCTTAACTAGCAATGGAGCCGTACAATCAAGGCCAAACTTTAATCGGACCACTAGACAAAGAATCTAACCGGCAGCACCTGCGAGTGTGAGGCTGCGGCAACCGGATCGTCTGCCTTCGCTAAGCAAAGGCAAAGAGAGAGATATACGGTTAAGCACACACAGTGTACATTTGTGCACAACACCGTAGCTCACCACCCTGAAGTGCTGCAGCAAGTACCTTTCCCAACCATGAAAGGCGCAGCAGATGATTCATGTCCCCTGCCGCGTTTGGGGAGCGTGGGAGCCGGCAAACACGGCACTAGGCAGGCGAGTGCAAGAGCAGACGTTACCGTGTCCGTGGAGAATGGGAGGGGCCGGTGTAGCCGTAGCCGATGAGCCCGGAAGGGAAGCAACCGTTGCTTGTGAGCGTAAAAGGTGTTTTCCAAAGTGAGAATAGAGCTATATTTGCAATTTCTTTTGAAAGGTAGCTAAATTAGCAAAATAAAAAAGAAGACGGCTAGAACCGTGATAAATTCAAGGCTGCGGCCCTGGCTAGGGATGGCAACGAGGACGTTCCCCGGTGGGGAGTGGTGGAACGTCCCCGTCCTTGAGAACTGGAAAAACACCCGTTACCTAGCCCCGGACCTGGCATTGGGTGCCACTTCATCCCGTTCCCCGTCCCCGTCGGGTATCGGGCCCCCCGTGGGGAGTCATACCCGATAATAAGCACAAATGACAGATTCACAACACAAATGAAAGATTCAAAGCACAAATCACATAATCAAAGCAAAATGCACCAATCTATCAATTTGAGATTGAATTCACTCACTGCCTCATTGATGTCGTGGTGCGGCGGTGTGGGACAGGGAAGCACACCGAGGCCACCATGGTGGAGCTACAAAGGGGCGATGGGCGCCGATGCCTGTGCCACCGACGCTCGCCGCACGCGCCCCAACCACCGAGCCGGCCATGGCGGAGGGGGAGGGGAAGGCGGCCACACGCGCCCGCGCCACCGAGGCGGCCATGGTGGAGGGGGAGGGGGAGGCAGCCACCGATGCCACATGCGCCCGCGCTACCGATGTCATGCCGCTCGGCGAACTTGGCCCGCAGAGGGGAGGGCGAGGCAGCCATGTCAGAGGGGGAGAGGGTGAGCGGCGAGGCAGAGGGGGAGTCGGAGGGGGAGAGGGCGAGGCGAAGTCGCGAAGGGTGCAAGGCAGAGCAGGCGGAGGCGACGAGGGCACAACCAAATCTGGAGGGAGGGATTGGGGAATGCGGGAGACCGATGGGAATTTTGGATTTAAGGTTACGCAAGGCTTCTTTGCTCCGCTAGTCGAGGTGGGCCACACCGTACATACGTAATCAGGGATCGGAAATAGAAAGCCAAGGAATACCCCTACATCCGATTCTTCATATGGGGACCCGTTATCAGCCTGGGAGGAACTCCCCTATCCCTACGCCCTAATAGGAGAATTTCCCGACAAAGAACAGAGCCATTGCCATCCCTAGCCCGGGCAGAGTACGCGCCCGTGACGGTCACAGCACAGCTAGCGCCGGCCTCTCACTTCCTATATCCCACGGCCCTCGGACTCGACGCGGTCCCCACGAGAAAAGGCGCCGTCACGTTTGTCCCTATTGTTTTACGATCAGTTCACCCGCATGCCGCCCTGTGTCCACCGCGCCGATCGATCGAGCCGCCCGGCGCCACGAAGGGATCACGAGACCACCTGGCGCGCCCTGTCCTGTTGCTCTCTTGTTTTTGTCGCGCGTCTGTACGCGCCATCCTCGGCTCGGCACTCATCATCGTCACTAGTCTAGCTTCAGCGGCCGAGCGCGCACTCGATCTGCCACCTCCGCTCTGCTATCGCTCCCGTTTCCAGCGCTTCTTGGCGCGGAGAGTGGGAGGGAGAGATGGAGGTAGAGGCTGGCGAGGCGGGGAGGCCGCGGCAGGGGGCAGCTTCTTCCGGCGAGGCCGTGAGCCCCGCGGCGCCGTTCGGCGGGTCGTCCTCGCGTCTCGGCGAGGCGGGCGGCGCCGGGAGCTTTGGCGGCGCGCTCAGAGTTGAGTTGTTCTTTTTGGTTCTGCCCAATCGTGCCGCGTGCATGCCTCTAACCTTACAGATTGGCGCGTCTTGATTCGCAGGAGCTCAAGGATCTGCGGTATCAGCTGCACCAGGCGGCGGACTGCTGCGAGAAGGCGTTCCTCGACACCCAGCAGAAGAAGCTGTAAGTGGAAAGCTTCCATTATCCCGCCCCAGCTTATCTCATTCCAACACATTGTCTCGCCGACCCTTGTTTAATTTGTCGTTGGTAGTTTTTCTTTCTTTCTTTCGTGGAATCAATAACCGCAAACTTAATTTCGTGTGCATGTGAAGAATACTGGAGAGTACAAAGAGTTACATCTGCGATGCGATTGTAGCTGTGATTGATCACCTGGGGACTGTTTCATCAAAGCTTGAGCACCAGCTGCAGCAGAAGACTGAGATCACACAAACAGAGCAGAGGATCAACTTCTTGAAGCAGGTCGGGATTCTTTTTACTAGTTGGTTGCAACAAAGAACTGAAGAGTGTAATTAACAAAAAAATAATTCGTACTTCGCAGCATTGAGCTTGAGCCATTCCAAATGATATACTAGTTGAAAGAGAATATTAATTCCTTTTTGAGAATTTGGTGCCTTATAACTCGGGTGCACTTTGGTTTGTAAGCAGAAATGCGAAAGCTATAAGATCATTTAGCACAATTTGATTAAACCAAATAGCAACTTTTATATGTGCAGAAGCACAAATCATCCTTTATACGTGCAAAAGCACAAATCCACTTTGTGACATGTTAGCAATGCTTTGCATGTCAATTTTTCTCTCCTCTCTTTCTTCTTAATCTTTATACTTCAGTTACAGGAAAAGAACGTCGGTTTCCTGGAAACTCTTCGCACTAAATACGCCAATTTCCTTCATTTAAATACGCCAATTTCCTTCATTTAATATCCATTAATGAATGAAACCAAAGCTTTAATATATATTCGATGGCTGAAACTCATGCATGCATCAATATGCGCAACATCAACTCTTTCATGCTGCAGCCTTTAATTTTCAGCACATATGAAACTGAATCACCAAGCAAAGTACTACCTTTTTATAATCTATTATTAGCACACAAATTATTTGTTACATTTTTGAAGAGAGAGGAGAGGGATTTACACCCATAGGTTCTCAATACTTTTAGTCTAGCAACCATCACACTCAGACCTTTTAATTATAAGAACCTTCCTGTAATTTATATGGGTCATATTGTGTTAAAATAATTTAACATGGTTCTGTTCCAATTTCGGGAAGTTAGATGTTCTCTCGTTTCAATAAATTTTTAAAGTTCACTGTGACTGGTGATGAACATCGACCAAACGACACCGTACTACATTTTCACTGATTTTATATTATCTTTTCATGGCACCAGAGGCTTTTGACATGCGAGCAGTATGCGATTTCTCTCAAGTTATTGACTGTACGTGGGGACACTGGTGCCGTTCAATATCATCGCTGTTACCTCTCGCAATGTAAAGTTTTTCTATTTTTGTTTGATTTTATATGATGAGCATGGAAAATATTTGCATCTCAAATGTAGTGAACCCTTCAGTTATGGGCTTTGTAACTTGAGCCCCCTACCCTGGGGGAAAACAGAATAGCATGTACCACATTTTCATAACCAAAATTAACAATCATAGCATTTCATATGCAATTTGTCAACATAGCTCTCTAGTCTTATGAACTCCTATCTGCGTACTGCCAGTCGCATAATGAGCCTTACACAAACTTAAGAGTTCATAGAATTATTAGCTAGAAGATTTTTGCATCAATCTGCTGCATACATTTGGTGTGAATATTGAATAGTATACCTGTTTGTATTACATAGATGATTTATTAAGTTTGCTTTAAGCTCACTTCTTTCAAAATTAGCTGGTATGTGGACAACTATAACTCATCAGTGTGCTACATTCTTCACTATAGCTACTCAAAGGACCAAAGAGGAAAATGGTGCTAATTCCAGGTTTATTCTTACTACTTGTCCCTTTTGATCAATTCAATATCTTTGGACCTATACTCTGCAATCTGCATCACTTTATGACATTAGCAGTAATTATACACAGCAAAGATGATCAGACACGTTTGAAGATCATTAGCCGACCAGTGCCTGGAGCCACTCGTACTCTCAAGCCATATGATGTTCAATCAACAATTGGTAAATCTAGTATTTTGGTCATGTACTAATGTTTAGTTTGGTTCTTAATGTTATCAATATTTGAATGCATATTCCTCAACCCTTACAGTTACCTTCTTTGTTATCTTTTATTCAGCATTAACTAGGCAATTCTTAGAAAATTGTTATCTGAATATTTATTTTCTTACGAGATCACAAATATTAGGTTATCAACAGAGGAGCGCATACTGTTCTAAAAACACTGTGTATGCTATTGCAATTTTAGTTTTGCTAATTTCCTGGATTTAGTAATAACAGTACCAAGTTGTTGCAAGTTATGTTTAAACTTACTCTCTTCGTATCTTTGCAGTAGGTTTACTGCATGTCTACTGACATGGTGGTGTTGATCTATCAACATTTTTTTAGGGAGAGAACCTACCGCGGCAGCTGCAAACTTTCGAAGCCCAACGGCCACGAGGAATTCATTTTCTTTTAGAGCAGAGGTATACTACATTTGCCTGCCTCACTTCCGTAGAAAAACTGGGCACTCTTGATATGATAAGCGTACGACACTTTTAATCTATAATGTGTGTTCTGCACAATATTCAAGCAGCGAAATCAAAACGGTATGAATCATGTAAGCTACTTAATCATATGAAACAATATAAGGACCATCATGCTTCCTTTTTGTGACAATCTATCTTGATGCATAAGAAAATTTCCTTTGAACCGTTCGCAGGATGTTCACATTGTTCTAGGTGATCACAAGAAGAAAGCAAACCACGGCAGTAACATCTTGTCATTTCTCAAGAAAAGTAGGCGGCATGCATGACAATCAAAAGCGGCAAAGGAAGGAAAGCGTGGTACTGGATACGCAATGCTTTAACCAATGCAGAAATTTGGCTCTCGCCATGTCCTAATTAAAAATGTTGGCAACATTTGTGACTTGTCCATTGTTCCATAACAGAACAGAAAAGGAACAGTGGCAATTGACCATTCGGTATGTTAGAGAAAGTTGGATACCTTGTGGGTCAGACTCTATGCTGTAAAGTAAAATATCTCGCCAGTTGAGTACATAACATGGACCCTATCCAGCATCCTTGTCAGCATGATTTCTGGTGAATTTACTTTCAGCTGATATACTTGATTACTCGATATATAGATAACTGGTTACTAAATGCGGCATTCGTAAGGAGACGCAACCAGAGTTCTACAGTGAAGAGGTTAGGCTACATGCGAACCAATTCTCGTATACTACAAGTTTATGCAGGAATTGCCACACCTACAGGCTATACATCACTTCAATTCTACCTGAAATTAGAACTTCTCAATGACAGGCACTGGCACAATAACGTATACATGTCACTACTACAGAACAGCATATCACTGCCGGTTTCAAAACACCATCACTGCCGATCATTGGTGCCGGCAGTGATTGGTCGGCAGTGATACTCGGGGATTATCACTGCCGACTCAAGAACCGACAGTGATAAGGATTATCACTGTCGGTTCTACATACAATCGGCAGTGATATTGAACTATTACTGCCGAGTCAAACCAAAATTCGGCAGTGATGATAATTATCACTGTCGGTTATACATAAAACCAGCAGTGATATAGAACTATCACTGCCAGGTTATACCACAATCCGACAGTGATATGTACATATCATTCCCGGTTTTCTCCAAGAACCGGCAGTGACAAGCCGTGAACCAAATATTTTTATTGCATATTTTTTTGTGTAATATATATATTTTTATACAATTATTTATACCGTGTCCATATATAGTATATAAAGCATCGTTCAAATCATAATTCAAATATATCCATGTATATATAAAGCATCGTTAAAATCATAATTCAAATATATTAAATTAAGCATCACAATATGTTGTTTTTACAACGATTTGTTTACAAATGTAGTTCGACTACATCTCATCTTATCTCATTCACTTTGGTTTTGCACCGGCTACAGTAGGAGTCGAAGTAGGCATATCACGGGTCTAGATCAAAGGAATGAGGGCGATCAGGCTACTCGTGGAACTCGCCGTTTGGATTGATGACATCATCATAAATGAATCCGGCGATCTGTTCTTGAATTGCTATAATTCTGTCAGTAATAACTTATTGGTTCTCTATTTGGAGCGCTGTTATTGAAGAAAAGAGAAAGTTAATTAATGATGATATATGTTAATTGAAAAAAAAATAGACATCAATGTGTAATTATGTACCATGGCTTCGTTATAGCCCACAGTCTCCGTAACAATTGAATGTAAATTTGTACATACATAATATGCACATAAATTGTTTCCCGGGTCCTGCCTCATACATGGAAAGTCGGTTACTATTTCAAAATGTTTCCTGTAGGTATGATGCCGAACACTTTTCTTGCAGTATCGTGCGAATGCCCTGTGAATGATTTTGAATATTAAGTAAACTTAAATGAAGTAGAATGGAATATTGCTAGAGCAATAACGTAACGATCGAGTTTACCTGTTCAGCATATCCCAAAAGTCTTGATATCGATTAGTTGGTTTTCTCCTAGAGTCCAAGACAAAAATCCTGCTAGCATCTAAGTGGATGACAAGGAGGACCCAGTGAAACCTGCACATATATGTCAACGTAGTCAATTACTCCAACATCGTACGTGTTACGCAAAAATAGTAAAACGATATTAGAAGTAGGGAAATACATACTTAAAGTTATATGGTAAAAGTATGGAGGTTTTGTATTGCGCTTTAAAAAAGTATTAAATAAATAGTCTTCATTGTACTGTGGATTGTCCCTCACAAGCTTCTCGTTGACAAGCCCCGGGTCTAGGAATGCTAGATTGTCATTGCCATTTCTTCTACATGTCTTTATCTCCATTCTACATCAGAAAGAAGTCAGACATGCAATTAAACAGTACAAGAATGCACAATAATATACGTAGAGACTTACAAAGTCCACAATCTAAGTATATTCACGTCCAGGGCATCTTGCTGGTACAACATGTACAACTCCTCGAAATTCACCCAGAAGATGTTATCCCTATTGTGAAAATCTTGCTCCGTGTATCGGACTGCGAACGCCTCTATACCATCCTTGGACTGCTGCATGTACCACTGATGGACGCACCGTAGTTGTGTTGTTAGGTGGTCGAAATGAGCTGGTTCAACCAGCGGTTTCCCCATAAAGAACTTCCACCTTAGACCTTGCTCCTGAGCATCTCGTTGAGCAGCATCTGCCTGAGCATCCAACCTCAACGCGTCGGCACTAGCCGCCTTCAAGTATTGCTTTCTGGATATGCGCTCGTAGTCCGACATTTTGCAAGGTTCAGAAGCCTGTCCCGTCTTTTGCACTTTTGCCATACTCAACAAAAACTTTTGCGCGTTAGCATCAACTTTAGTCTTCTCAGGTGATGACACCTTTTTAAAGTGAGATGTTATGCTGGCGCTTACATGTTTTTTTTTCCGTTCTTCTTCATCATGTCAGCTGGTAATTTCTTCTGGGATTATCCTTGCTTCACAGATGATTGAGATTTCTTCAAGGACGGTGCTGACTTTCGAGATTGTGCTAGTGTTCGATTCTTTTCATATTTGGGCGGAGGAGTCGGACTTTTTCTGGTTAGTGCCGGCGGAGGAGTTAGACTTTGTCTGTGTGGTGGCGACCAGGGCGGGAGGTCTCTGTGTGGAGAGTGCGGCTGATCAGCATCTTCGTCGTCCTCATCATCGGAGCCAAACTTAATCAAGCTCTTGCACCATGCGAGGAAGCTATGAACGTTTTCTCCTAGTTTTTTGTTTCTGTCCTCGCCAGGGATCTCTACCTCTATTTTACGGTATTGGCAGACTACACTGTCCACTTCGACTTTGGCGAATCCTTGCGGTATCGGGCGACAGTGCAAAACCTGCGACTCCTAGCATGGCCAAGTCCTGCCCTCAGCCACCTTGATGGTAATGCTATGTGCGGACAAATGTAGCTTGCACGGTGTCGGTTCTTTGATGTCATCTACAGGAAAATAGAGTCCATGCTCTTCGGGAATCCCTGTGGACGCGCAGCTGCTCTTACGAGCACCAGGACTGATGAGCTCAGGGCTTTCACCGGGTGGCGGTCGTGGTGAGAGCTTTCATCGCTTGCTCCACAACCTTATCTAGTTCCGCTCTCTGTTCCTCTAACGCTCTCGCCACAACATATTTTATTTGACGGTCCAGTTGATCTTCTCTTAATCTCTTTGGACGCTTGTACAACCATGCGTCTGCTGGGAAGGCTTCTTTCCACGACACCAAACCAACTCCTCGGGTGCGACCTGGATGCTCCTTGTTACCCAGGGCTACGGTTAGCTCGTCATTCTCCCTTCATGGCCTGAAAGATCCTTGGAAAGACTGCATGTGAGCATCCGTAATTCTGCGCGACACTTCCTACTCTCTATCGCTTCTGAAGCTTAAGCTGCCATCATCCGAGATAGAAGCACCCCTCCCAAGCAACCAGTGCTTCGATCGTTCGCTCAAGGCAGCCATCGCAGGAATGACACCCTTGCGGGTTATTTCTTCTTCGGTCTGATCCCATGCTGGTATTTTCTTCACGTACCCTCCTGTTCCTAGTGTGTGAGGGTGAATATTCTTATCCGTGTTTGCCTTGTTCCTTTGACTTACTATCTGCGCTTCTTCAGACCTCTTGTACGCCACAAAGTCCTCCCAAAACTCTCTTAACTTTGGGTACGTGTCAAAATTCGGCGTTTCATTATTCTTCACATAGTTCTTATTTAGTGCCGTCTTCCAATTCTTCCAAGCTGTGCACATGATGGATAGTGCACGTTTCTTTGCAACCAGCTCGTTCCCTTAGGGGAACTGAAACACTTGTTTTAGCTTGTCCTACAACGAGTTCTTCATATCATTGGGAACCACCCATGGGTCACCTCGGCGGCCAATCCACGATCTGTAGTTGATGGACACATCGTCCCTAGCAAGAACCCCACATGCTGTCCTGTACGACCCCAACGATGACTCGAGTAGAGCAGGTTCCCCGGCCGCTGAGAGCTCCACTATGTTAAAAAGTCCCTTAGGCATCTTGTTCGGATCACGACTTGCGCGCTGCCTTCGTTGATCAGACGTCTGAGCCTGCAATTTGATCTTATTAGTCGTCTGGGCCTACAATGTTTTGGGAACCACAGTGTACTAATACTTTACCTCGTCTATGTTACTGACGTTAGGTTGGTCCATGGCAGGATCTTGCAAGTTCAGGTAGGACATTGGGCTGTGGTTCGGGCTACCCGTTCCTCCTTCATCCATATTGGAGGGCCCAGCTCCCTCCGGCACTTGTCCCTGGTCAGAGGCCATTCCTAGCAAGTTTATCGAAAATTTCAAATTAACAAGGTCATTTTTGAAAGACACGTAGAAATGAAGATAGACATAACGGATGAACATATATAGATGTAAAAGCATATGAGCCTACGTTCATAAACTAAGGTTTGGATTGATAAGAGGAAAACAGTAAGGTTTGGATTGATAAGAGGAAAACATTCATGGGAGCAATTTAGGGTGTTTGCGTTAACAGATTTTATATGATAAGGAAGTTGTAATTTGGATATTTTTCTATAATTTGGTTGTCCATATACTAAAGTGTGTTTCCGAACCAACTTCCTCAAAATTTAAGTTTAGACGAGTTGTTTTACGAGCCGCCGAAAAGGCTTAAGTGATATCAAATCTGTGTAATTTGTGAACATTTAGGGTTTTTGTTGTGATTGGATTCAGATGCAAAGCAAGTTCTAATTAGGATCTCTTCTCAAATTATGGTAGTATATATATCAAATAATGTTTTTGGGCTATTCCCTCATTATTTTGTATTAATACAGGATATTTTACGGGCTGCCAAAAAGGCTTAAATGACCATGTTGTTTCCACGTTTGCGGTCCACTTTTCTTTTTATGATTGCGGCTACACCGTATAAGATATTCTAACCATTTTTCAGGCATAAGTAGGGGATATCCTTACGATGTTTTAAAGCTAGTCCCGTGATATTTTGCACTTATTCGAGATTGTTTTCATATAGATTATCATCAAGGCACATATTTGAAAGACACATACACATCTTTAAAGAACATGTACACGTTTTTTTTCTTTATACACATACATCTTTGAAGGACACATGAACACAAATATACACATACACAGGGGATCTAAACATACATACACACATACATATTTTTCTTGAACATACATACAACCTCAGTCACACTTGCTAAATATTATCATCAAGCTAGGAAAATAAAATATTACATGTCATAAGTCACAACCAACAGTAACATGATCAGATATGTATGTACTCGAAGCTGCAGCCTGAAGGTGGAATAGCCTGAGTAGATTATGCCATGGGACTAATGAACTCCTATTGTTCAGTGCACATGCTAAGCTAAAGGCAAAATTGACTGCAGGACACACTAAATTTAAAGCATTGGCATATGATATGACAAGTTAATGGTTTAAGAGACACTACACTGAAATATTAATCGAATTGCTAAAAGTTTTTCCTTACAATATAACAAGTTTAAGAAGCTTGTTAGCTTCTGCAGCAGACATCAACATTTCGCATACACACAGAGACATCAATATTTTGCATACACATACACAGACATCAACATTTTGCATACACACACAAATTCAAGCACATACATAAGAATATATATGCTCACACACACATTCAACATTCTTCATACACACAGACATCAATTCCAAATTGTTCAACAATTGAAATCAGAGAGCTCTTGTGAATCTTTGGCTCGGTCAGCCCACCGGCGAGCGCGAATGGCGGCGGGTCTTCGACGGCCTTGGGAGAGAGGAGGAGGGCACGGGGAAGGGAGAGAAAGAGCCCTAGGGCTTCACCTTAATGGCGCAGAAGGCACGAAGGGGATGCGGCGCGACGGTGCGGAGGGGATGCGGCGGTGCGAAGCTTGACGCGACTGCGGGGAGGTCGAGGCCGCGGCGGGGAGGCCCGGGGCGGTCGAAGGCACGGAAATAGGAGAGGTGAAGGTGGCGGAGATGCAAGTGACAGGAGAGGGCGCGGCCTTTAATATTTATAGGGGTCGACTATCACTGCCGAGTCCCCACAAGAACCGACAGTGGTAGAATATCACTGCCGGGTTATAAAGAGAACCGAGAGTGATAATGGCCTTATCACTGCTGGCACAACTTAAACCCGGTAGTATACTAAGTATCACTGTCGGGGTTAAGTAGAACCGACAGTGATAGTTGACTTATCACTGTCGGCCAAACCAAACCCGGCAGTAATGCTACATTATCACTGCCGGGTGTAGGCACAACCGGTAGTGATAGTACTTATCACTGTCGGTTGGTACTAGAGATCGGCAGTAATAATCTAGTATTACTGCCAATTTGTGGAGTGGACCGGCAGTGACATGTTGGTCTCCGGTCAATTAAGTCAAACTTTCAATTTATTTCATTTCCAATGTTAAGTGCTTTGGGATTTTTGAAATCCTATCAAATTTGATCCAAATTATTTGAAAATTTTTGGAGGTATACTGCAGGACATATACTATTTTCTATAAATATTTCCCTAATTTTGACTAAGTTCTAAAATTTTAAAAAATCAGATTGCTCACTGTTTTAATATTTTATAAATCAAATAATGCTTCAAAAATTCACACAAATGCTATAAATAATGTCAAACAAATGTACAAATTCACACAAATATAACAATTCACACAAATGCAGTCAAATCTATTACTTCATATAATACATTAATTGTTACACATGAGAAAATAAACATGTCATGCGTACAAAAGAAAACATATATTTAATTTGTACAACTAAGCTACGATTCGACCTTTGTTATGATCGCGGCGTATGTACGTAGCTTCCTCACTCTCTTCCATGAGACTTAGGTCAACGTCCTCTTCGAAAGGAGGAAGCTCATCGAATTGGTTGTATTCTTCCTTGTCGACAACATTCTGGACTCCGACAATCCTTCTTTTTCCTTGAATAACCACGTGGCGTTCCTTGTTAGCCGGGTCAGTTACAAAGAAGATTTGTGTAACAGAATTAGCAAGTACGAATGGTTCTTCCCTTTATCCGACGATTTTGAGGTCCACGGTAGTGATACCGTAGTTGTCGATGTTAACACCCCATGGAAGTCTGACCCATTGGCACCGAAAGAGGGGGACCTTCAAAGGTCCATAGTCAAGCTCCCTAATCTCTTCTATGAATCCGTAGTAGCTTTGCCTATTTTCATTGCTGTCATAGGCATCTGTACGGATATTGCTATTTTGGTTCGTGCTCTTTTTATCTTGTGCTCTTGTATAAAATGTAAAACCATTTATGTCATATCCTTGGAATGTCCGAATTGTAGTTGACGATCCCTGAGCCAACACTTTCAACTGAGTGCACTCTTTCTTCGTATGCATCATGTGCCTACGCAACCAATCGCCAAAGTTATCTCTATGCTCTCTCGCGATCCAACCCTCTGACTTCCCTGGGTTTGTTCTGGATAGTATGGTCTTGTGCATGTTGACATACAGGGCCACCACAACTGATTGTCCTAAAACTGCGAAATGTGCTTGTGTGAATAAAGCTAGATTGGTTGTACGGAGTGATTTCTTGCCTAGTGTCCCTTTTCCCTGTAGCCTCCCCTCATGCCGAGATATAGGCACACCAATCGGTTTGAGATCCATATATTCGATGTAGAACTCAATGACCTCCTCAGTTCCCCAACCATCGGCAATGCAGCCTTCCAGCCAATGTCGGTTACGAACATATTTCTTTATAACCCCCATGAACCTCTCGAAAGGGTACATTTGATGTAGAAACACGGGGCCAAGAATCTGTATCTCTTTCACAATATGAACAATGAGATAGACCATAATATCAAAAAAAGATGAAGGGAAACACATCTCGAGCCTGCACAGAGTGTGGACCACGTCTTCCTGCAGCTTAACTAGTTTTAACAGATCAATGGCCTTCTGTGAAATCGCGTTGAAGAATGAACACAACTTTATAATTGGGTCTCGGACTTTCTCTGACAGAACACCCCTAATTGTAATTGGAAGCATTTGTGTCATCATCACGTGGCAATCGTGAGACTTCATGCCAATTAATTTTAAGTCTTTCATTGAGACTAGTCTCTTTATGTTGGCAGAGTAACCAGACGGAACTTTGACTCCGTGCAAGCATTCGCACACGCTAATTTTTTCTTTTTTTGCTCAGAGTATAGTAGGCTGCGGGAAGGTACTTTTTGCCTGTATCCATGTCTTCGTGATGCAGCTCCTTCCTGAGTTTCATATCTTCAAGGTCCATCCGTGCGTGGAGGGTATCTTTTGTTTTGCCAGGTATATCCAGTAAGATACCAAGCAAGCTGTCACACATGTTCTTCTCTATGTGCATGACATCGATTGCGTGTTGAACTTTCAAGTGTTGCCGGTAAGGTAGGACCCAAAATACTGATCTCTTTTTCCACAAAGGAGCCTTATCACGGTAACTCAGGATGGATGTACTGCCGGCTCCCTTTCCGTGAATAATATGAAGATCCTTTACGGCCGCAAATATCTGTTTCCCAGTGCGATTCTTCGGAGCTAAGGCAATCTCCTTTGTCCCGTTAAAATCTTTCTTATTATTGCGGTATGGGTGATACTTGCAAAGGAACCTACGATGCCACATGTAAGTCATTTTTCAACAGTTCTTCAGCCACCGGCTAGCTGTATCATCCAAGCACTGGACGCATCCGTTGAACCCTTTTGTTGTCTGTCCCGACAGGTTACCAAGGGAAAGGTAATCATTAATGGTTACAAACAACAATGCGCGTAGGATAAAGTTCTCTCTTTTGTACTCATCCCATACCCGTACTCTATTGTTCCATAATATTAGAAGATCTTCAACCAATGGTTTGAGATACACATCGATATCGTTTCCAGGTTGCCTGAGCCCTTGGATCAGTAGTGGCATCATAATGTACTTCCGCTTCATACAAAGCCAAGGAGGAATGTTATAGATACATAGAGTCACCGGGTACAATGGTGTTATGGAGTCTTCTACCATACGCTGGAACTTTTAAAACTCTCTTTCACTCATGAAGTCCCCCTCCCCACCACGCAACATTTGATCCAGACCGTCGTCGTGGCTATCGACAAACGTATCTTCGATCGTCGTCATATCGTTGTCTCTGTCATCTTCACCAATGTGTTGCCCTTCATGTACAATCTTATCTTCATCGTGCTCGGTCCAACAGGTATAGCCAGCCTTGAAACCCCTTTGAAGTAAGTGTGCACGTATCGACTCAATGGTAGAAAACAGCTTCTCATTTTTGCAATCAACGTATGGACAACACATATAGTCCGTCATATTCTTCGACTTGTGCGCCGCAGTCGCGTTTACAAAACAAGTCACACCATTAAAGAACTATGCGCCGCAACAGTCCGTGTCATACATCCACCTTCGGTCAATCTACAATTAATTAAATCAAACATCACATAAGCATATAATTGCAAATAACAATATAATTGTAAATGATAAGATTTAAAAATCCATGTAGCAATTTTGACTATATTAAAATGCATCAACCTTTTTTCATTATGTAAATATCCATCTAGCAATTTTTTATTATTTTATACAATGGAAATAATTGTAAATACTTAGGATATATTTTTACTATATTAAAATACATCAATCTTTTTTCATTATGTAAATATCCATCTTGCATTTTTTTTATTATTTACAAAATAATAAATAATTGTAAATAGTTAGGATATATTTTGAATATATTAAAATACATCAACCTTTTTCATTATGTAAATATCCATCTAGCAATTTTTATTATTTTATAAAATGAAAATAATTGTAAATACTTAGGATATATTTTACTATAATAAAATACATCGATCTTTTTCATTATGTAAATATCCATCTTGTAATTTTTTATTATTTACAAAATAATAAATAATTGTAAATAGTTAGGATATATTTTGACTATATTAAAATACATCAACCTTTTTCATTATGTAAATATCCATCTAGCAATTTTTTATTATTTCAAAATTTGAGCATACATCAACCTTTTTTCATTATGTAAATATCCATCTGGCAATTTTTTATTATTAAAAAAATTGAAAATAATTGTAAATAATTAGGATATATTTTTATTATATTTAAAATATCCAAGTAGCAAATTTTTATTTACTTTCATAATTGATAATATCAATGTTGCAATTTTTTAATTACTTTAATAATTGAAAATAAGCATATAATTGAAAGTACACGATATATTTGTAAATATATCGATTTACAAATGTATCTTGCAATTTTCATTATTGCAAAATTCATCTAGCCATTTTCACTATTTAAAAATCTAAAGAATCACTGAAATGAATAAGAATTGTAATTATCAAAATCTAAAGCAATCTATAAAGTAAAATCAAACTACAAATACAATGTAGATCAAATTACTAACCTTGAAGAGAAATAGATATGAATTTTAATATATTTTTTCAGCAGCAATTCGTCACAACAAATTGAGTAGAGACGCCTCTCTGTTATGCTCGATCGGTCGGGAGAAGGGACGGCCAGATATATAAAGGATTTGTCACTGCCGATTTTGCTCAGAATCGGCAGTGATAAGCTCGGATTGCGCGGGAAAATAAAATCAGGCGGGAAAATAAATATCACTACCGGTTCTGGTGTAAATCCGGCAGTGAAAATGCCAATATCACTGCCGGTTGATAGAAGATCCGGCAGTGATATATCACTACCGATTTTATATATAAATCGGCAGTGATATCTGGTTATCACTGCGGGTTGCTTCCACGAACCGGCAGTAATAAATTCTCCCCCCGGCTTAACTTTCGAACCGGCAGTGATACGTTCGCACTGTTGACTCTATCCTAACCGGCAGTGATATACCGGCAAGGATTGCCTGTTCTGTAGTAATGTGTATCAAAAGTGATGTCGAACCTGACGAAAGAAAAACAAAACGAGTTCTGCTTATGCACGACCGAGGAATCTATCGTACTACGTATGGAATTGAATACGTGATCCGTCACGCAGAAGCGATCTTGCGCGCGGCAGCAGCAGATGACAGAAAATTAATTCAGACGTTTCATTTCTGGTTAATGCAAGCTAGCGATCGAGTACCATGACGACAAGTTCAGTAGCCAAACAGTGGAGCCAGTGGGACAGCATGAGACGCGGTATTCTTCGGGGTAGCTGGGCACGTCCAAAAATACGACGCCGATCGACTAGAAGGCTTCAGCCACATGCAAGCTTGCCACTTTAATAACGAGTTCGCATTCAAGAAGCACCGTCCGTTGCGCACCCTGCGCACATAGCTACCATTCAATCCCTAACTGCCTGCCTCTCCATCTCTCTGATACCAGTCAGTACTCAGTACGTCGTGTAGTAGCAGTACTCGAGCCTCCTGATCTCTCGCGTTATTTCTTTGTTCCCTTCTTCTTTATGCCGATCGATCGGCCTTCGATCTCACGCCTACAAAGCTAGCTGAGATCGATCTCTCAGGCCTCATATTCAATCCCTGTTCCATCAATATCTACTGTATACGGTAGCTTCAGCTAGCCATTGGCAGCGCTCTGCAGATAGCTTCAGGGAGATATGGGGAGCAACCGGCCGCGCACCAAGGACTTCTTTGCAGCTCCGGCGCTCTCCCTCTCGCTTGTTCGTCAGATCGACTCTATCCTCTCTTATAGATTACATACATATGCACCATGCATGAAAGCATGACCTTGCATGTGGCTTCGTCTTGACGTAGATCACTTTGTTTAATTTTTCAACGATGCTGTGTACGTAGGCGGGTGTGTTCGGCCGGAATGCACCGGCGGGGACGGGTGGAGACGAGGTGGAGGAAGGCAACGAGGGCAACGGCGGGACCAGAGGCGTGCGGCTAGGCGAGGCGGTGGAGATCAGCAGCGAGAACACGGGGACGGGCAGTCAGTCCGGCGATGGCTCCGGGGAAGAAGGCCAAGACGACGGGGGTAATAAGAAGAGGAGGAGGAGGAACTACCACAGGCATACCGCTGACCAAATTAGGGTTATGGAAGCGTGAGTTTTTCTATCCTAGTACAGACGTTCGATCATGAGCCGTAAGTTACTGCTCACAAGTTCATCGGTACGTGCACGGTGCACCCATGCTGAATTCTCATCGGTGCATGAATGCAGTGATGCAGGGGCCGCATGAGAATTTCTGCCAGGTGTGTGCCTATAGGCCCGGCCTTGGACAGGGTGGAAAGAGTGCCTGACCAGGGCCCATGGCCGGATAGGGCCTAGCTTAGAAGGCATGAACGTAATATTTTGAACCTTCACAAAAAAAAAGAAAGAAAAAAAATGAACCTAGAGAGGAGGGTTGAGAAACTTGAGGTCAACCTCAAGACTTAAAGTTGCTTGTTGTTAAGCAAGTGGACTACTAGTAATTTTCTCATTGGTAATCAAATATTAGATGATCTGCTTGTTCTAGTCTGGTAACCGGATGAAAATGATATCCTGCTCCACTCAAACAAAATAAAAACATCTGTGTATTTTTGCTGGTGAGGTGTTGGCCCAGTGTTAATATTGGTATATCTGACCTGCAAATATTGTTTTAAAATGCATTTGTACTGAATTGAATGAATGACCAGGTTATTCAAAGAGTCCCCACATCCAGATGAGAAGCAGCGGCAGCAGGTCAGCAAGCAGCTAGGCCTCTCTGCTCGCCAAGTCAAGTTCTGGTTTCAGAACCGACGAACTCATATCAAGGTTAGACTCTGAAATTCTGAATAAATATTTTGCTACTGCTCAATAATTACTAGTGTTAAGTGTCAACTGCGGTAAGTTCATCTCACAGATCAACCCGAACAGCGAATAACTTGCGGTTTATAATCTGTTCAGGCAATTCAGGAGCGGCACGAAAACTCGCTGTTCAAGTCCGAGCTGGAGAAGCTCCAGGAGGAGAACCGCTCTATGAGAGAGCTCATCAAGAAACCACCATGCTGTCCAAACTGTGGCGTCGGAGCAGCCTCGGGCGACGACGCCGCGGCGGCCGCCCAAGAACAGCAGCTGCGGTTGGAGAACGCCAAGCTCAAAACCGAGGTTTGCATGCATGCACCGCCGCGCCGACCGAGTCTTTGGCCTCGATCTGGTATTCGCAAACGCTGACACTGTGGGAGTGGAGCTCATTTCAGATAGAGAAGCTGAGAGGGACACTACGAAAAGTCGCCGCCGATGGAGTAGCCTCCCCGGCCTCGCCGCCGTTCTCTGCGGGCACCGTTCAGATGAACAGCACAGGCCTGTTGGACGACGGCGGCGGCGTCTTATTGGGCCACGGCAAGCCGAGGATCTTGGAGCTGGCCGGCCGTGCACTGGAAGAGCTGACGATGATGTCTTCCTCCGGGGCGCCTCTGTGGGTGCGGAGCGTCGAGACCGGCCGGGACATTCTGAACTACGACGAGTACGTGCGCTTGTTCCGGCGCGATGACGATTCCGGTGATCAGCCGGCCGGGTGGTCGGTTGAGGCGTCACGGGAAAGTGGGGTTGTTTACCTTGACACAATGCAGCTTGTGCATGCTTTCATGGATGTGGTATGAACCTGAAAAATTTTGTGCTTTTTTTTTTTCGCGAGCATGTTCAGTATATGCTGAAAATACGAATACCTAGTCTCTGAATTTTATTTGTGCAGAACCAATGGAAGGAGCTATTTCCTTCCATGATCTCAAAGGCAGCAACGGTGGATGTGATCCAGACAGGCGAGAACGACAGCCGAGATGGCCTTGTGCAGTTGGTAATCGGAGTCATCCATTTCCGGGTTTCTCTTCTTGTGATCGATGGATGGTTGGGCTAAATTCTACTTCGGTTGGGTTGCTGGTTTCAGATGTTTGCAGAGGTCCAGATGCTCACACCAATGGTGCCCACAAGGGAGTCCTACTTCGCCCGCTATTGCAAGAAGCTGACCGCGGAGAAATGGGCCGTCGTCGATGTGTCCTTTGACAAGGTTGAAGCCGACGTTGATGTCCCCGCGTCATCGTTAGTCAGGTGCTGGAAGAATCCATCAGGATGCGTCATAGAAGAGCAGACCAATGGCCATTCCAAGGTAGTACTCCTGCTACTGTACTAGCACGAACACAATATGGTTCGAACAGATTTAATGCTCGTTTCAACCAAACTGCACCGTGTAAGGATTCCATTCTGTTGGATACCATGCAAACTAGGTGACTTGGGTGGAGCACACCAGATGCCGCAAGTCCACGGTTCCATCCATGTACCGGGCGGTTACCGCGAGCGGCCTGGCGTTCGGTGCGAGGCGCTGGATGGCGACGCTCCAGCTCCAGTGCGAGAGGATGGTGTTCTCGGTGGCGACCAACGTGCCGACAAGGGACTCGATTGGTAAAACCGTTTGCCGATACGGTGCATTTTACAGTGCAGCGCAGCATGATTGGTGGCCATCTTAGTTACGCACTGCACGCGCTTGTGCAGGTGTCACCACACTGGCAGGCAGGAGGAGCGTTCTGAAGCTGGCGCACCGGATGACCTCGAGCCTCTGCCGCAGCATCGGCGGATCGCGTGACCTGGCATGGAAAGCCGGCGGCGGCGACATCCGGCTGACGTCCAGGAAGAACGTCGGCGATCCTGGCGAGCCTCAAGGGCTGATCGCCTGCGCCGTGCTGTCGACGTGGTTGCCAGTGAATCCGACGGCCCTCTTGGATTTGCTGAGGGACGAGTCACAGCGGGCCGAGGTGAGCTGTGCCTGTATCTGCATACGCATTTCAGTTCCAAGCTCTGGAATTTGCGTAACTCTTCATCAAATTATTGTAGTGGGACGTCATGCAACCTGGAAGATCTGTTCAGAGGTGCGTGAATCTGACGAAGGGAAAGGACCGCGGCAACTGCGTTGCCGCCTATGTAAGTTTCGATGGCAATTACACACCACTCGATCGTTCACAACGTTCCAATCAAGCCAGTGACACGTTACTACTTCTCTGAATGTCAGGCTCCCACATCGGCAGAAGAGCAGAGCGGCAAGTGGATCCTCCAAGACAGAAGCACCAACCCCTGCGAGTCGATCATCGCGTACGCGCCGATCGACGCCGTCATCCTGCAGCCGGTCATCAGCGGGCACGACTCGAGCAACGTGGCCGTTCTGCCGTGCGGTTTCTCGGTCATGCCGGACGGGCTGGAGTCCAAGCCCACGGTGATCACGTCGAGAAAAGAAGGCAAGGCGACGGAAGCGGGGTCGCTGGTCACCGTGGCGTTCCAGGTCCTGGCCAGCTCGTCGCCGACGGCCACGCTCTCGCCTGGTTCGGCGGACACCGTGACGAGCCTCGTGTCATGCACGCTGCGCAACATCAAGAAAGCATTGAGGTGCGAGGACTGCTGATTAACTGGAGGTGTGGGCGCAAAAGACTACCTGTCGTAAGTAAATGTGAGCGCAAAAGACTAGCTGTTGTAAGTAAAACTAGCATGGTGGCCGGTGGCTCGTGTATTTGTGTGACTAGATTTTTTTGAAGTTTATAGTATTAAATGGTATAACTTATGTACTTGAGAATATATTAATGTATTTTGTGGGCTATTTAGGTTTTTAAAACATCATAAATATTAGAAATGACAATAAAAACTTGAAGGAAAATTCAACTCAGAACATAATTATAATATAAGCTTTGATGGAAGAAGATCATTAAGAATAATAAGTTACTGGGATTCTTAGCAATATAGTAACTCTTTATCTTGTATAGATTATGTAGCTATATACCAATATTTTTTTTTCATTAGTAACTTTTTTTCAAAATATATGGGGCACATGTACCTCTATTTAATCTCAAAGTAATACATTGATTATTTTACATGGTATTAGAGTACATTGCTCACATATACATCAATGCATCATTAGTAGCTTATTTTGAACTTATCTTCCTCACACGTTGGTTACTCCAGCGAACCATGTACCTTCTATCACCTATTGATCGTTCTATAACTTTTCTGCTTCAACCTCCAATAGCAAGGCCAATTCTTAATTGACCCCACTTAGCTGTTACCTTTTTTTAATGCAATATTCTATTTCTCTCCAATTATTACTTAATACTGAATGTTGCGACATTAACATGCATATATGTATAAATGTCGTTTATCCCTACCAGGAACACCAGTCTCGCTATCACCAGTGGCCTCAAGCATATTCCATATAGTAGCGTCATCTCCTACTCCAAGCTTTTTGCTCCTTGTTTTAATTCATACGAATTCATGCATGTATATATTTCTGCTTGTCCCATGTCAGTCGCTTCTCTTGTCCGACGTTGGCCAACTTAACAATGTTGCTTCCTCACTAACTGCGGCGACCTCTCATCTTCTCTATTGCTAGTATGTTTGCTTTAATCGTTGTCTAGCGATATGGAGATTCTTCTCGCCGTTGCATGTGACGTCATATCCCTCAACAGCGATGGCATATTTTTAGCTACCAAATGGATATATATCATCTGTAGCTCGTCTTTCATACAAAGCTTCAATTTCTCTCAACCATGGCCTCCCCATCACTAAGCTTCTTTTGCCACTGACTTCTTCAACAATACAGACGCTCACTACTCGTCGTTGCTGCTTTTGGCTCCTTTGGCTTTGACCTTTCCCTTCAATGACTCATGTGAGTAGTGCGATGTTGTTCTCATCTCTGACGTAACGCTTCCGCCTATCACTTCCCCGTGAAGCAATATCTTTTTGCATAAAAGATCGACACCATTCCACTCATGTGTGGTCTCCTCCAACAACACCCGTGATATCCACGTTATAATTTTTAATTGTATTCAAAATTTTAGTTATTTTCTTTGGATTTCATATATAAATTAAATTGCTAATTTTATTAAATTTATTTTGGATTTTAGTTATTTAAGAATTTTACTTTGGAATTCGTATAAAATCAAATTGCAAACTTTCTTTCATTTTTTATTACTAATTTCAATTATTTTTCTAGAATTTTTATACAGATCCAGTTGATGAATTTTATTTTATTATTATTCTGAATTAGTTATATCGGGGCTTTTTACTTTAGAATTCATATGGAAATCAAGTATCTACTTTTTTATTTTTAATCTGAATTTCTTTTATGTTTTGTTGGAATTTGTATAGAAATCAAATTGTTAAATTTTATTTAATTTTTATGATGGATATGTATATTTAGGGATTTACTAAGAAATTTGTATGGAAATCAAATTGTCAATTTTTATTTTACTTTCTATCCTGAATTTACTTATCTTTGGTTGGAATTCTCATGGAAATGAAATTAATACTTTTTGTTTATTTGTATTACAAATTTTATTTCTTTAGGAATATTTCTCAGTAATTCATACAAAAATAATTTGCTAATTTAATTTTTATTTTTTATTACAAATGTATACCTTTATATATAGCGGAGAGATTTTGCGACCAACCAAGGGCGCCACGTAGCGTCCTAGCGAAAAAGTCCTCTAGAAAATTTGAAATTACATTTAGGTTCTCTAGTTGGTTTTTAACATGAGGACCCGAAATAAAACGGAAATACGTTTAGGTCCCTTTATGGTTTATGTTCTGATCCTCCCAGTGGTTTTTAGCAGAATGGACCCGGAAAAAAAATACATTTAGGTCCTAAAAAATTGGTTTTTAGCATATTGGACCCGAAGAAAAATAAAATTACATTTATGTCCCTCTGAGGTTTTCTCCAAAAAAAAACCACAGATTCGCTGACAGTTTATAACAGTCCATATATTCACACATGGATTCTAGAGACCCATTTAAAAAAAAACAAGAAAACCGAAATTACGTAAAAAAACGAAAATATGTTTAGGTCCGTTCGCGGTTTTCTCCCAAACAAAACTCAACAGATTCGCCGACAGCCACTAGCAATCCACATATTAGTCGACGGCTCCTAGCAGCCCATTTTTTTTAAAAAAACCAAGAAAATTGAAATTACGCAAATTATTTTTCAGAAATATCCGTTGAACTAAATTTCATGCGACGCAGCGTCGTGTGATCGAATTTCCCAAATTTCGCACGACGCAGCGCCACGCGCCGAAATTTTGCACGACGCAACGTAGCGCGTGTCCCTGGCTAGTTTTAGTTATTTTGTTGGGAATTTGTACAAAAATCCAGTAACTATTTTTAAAAAAAATTATTTTGAATTAAATTTAGTTAGGGAGTTTACTAATTATCTTTTATTTTTATTTCAATTTTTTAGAATTTTATTTTGAATTTTAGTTTTAGTTTTTTTTCATATGGAAATCAAATTACTAATTATATTTTAGTTTTTCTAAAATTTTATTTTTTATTGTATTTTACATGGACTCTTTCTTTTAATCGTATGGAAATCAAATTTCTATTTATTTTTATTTCGAATTTCAATTATTTCTTTGTTGTACATGATATAAAGTCTCTTTTTTTAATTTAGACCGTTATAATCTGAAACCACTATGATCAACGGTGCAAATTTTTTTTATCTTTCTCCTATTAATGTGAGATTTTCTAGTCTTGAGAGCGAACATGATGATTTCTTTTGCCTCTGTTTTAATATTACATTAGATAGATATGATTTGGGATTACCACTCTAATAAGGGACTCAAATGTTTTACATCTTACCGGGGACGTGATGTTTGCAAGATATTGTACAGTTAAATGTATCTTTTTGTTCATACTAACCTGTAGAATCATGTGACAGTTCAGCATTAGTTAATAATGGGCCTTGGTTGTTGCGTGAAGGATCGTACAGTTGCTCCTCGCCACTATAATCGGAGGATTTGCTAGTCTAGATAGAGCAAGTTCTTGTTGTGTAGCTCAATTTTTTATGGGAAAAAATCAAGACGCGGAGCGCCGTGCAGTGACCGATATCTAAGAATCGCGACGTAAAAATATGCAATGACCAATCCAATCATCTGAATAACATCACACGCCCTCAGAGGGAAGAGGCTTAGCCGCCTGGGCACCGCCCGCTGCCCATCTTGTGCCGCCGCTGGCGCCGCGTCGCTAGTGCTCGGCACGTCGCCCATTCCCAAACCCTCTCCCGCCCGTCAACCGCTTGCGTGTAGTATACTAGCACTAATGCAGCACAGCGCATAGGTTGGTCAAAGACACACACCGGTACGCCCACAACAAGGAAACATTGATGATTTACTCCGTTTTTCTTTATTTGTCTTGTGATACCTCATGACATGTAGATTTTAAAACCGCATATCAATAAAACATACTAAACAAATAATTAACTAAATAAAAAATATGATAAATCATCAAATCTCCCCGCAATAATTATTGCAAATGAGGCTTATAATAAATGTGCTTACTCCCTCGCATACCGGCCGAACGTACTGCTACTACCTCACCTCATCGAGGTTGTCCTTGCCGCCACGTTACGCTTTCACGGATGGAATCGACTGCACCGCTGGGGCTACACAAGGATGTACACGCATGACGCCATTACACGTGACGATGCCTATAAAAATATTCGTGCCAAGCACTCGCGTCACGCCGCCCAGACCATGGCACCGAGCAAGGGGGCGGCGCAAGCATTTTCCGCGCACGCATTCGCGTCCGCGAGTCCTGCTGCGGAAACAGCTATCCACGTCAGGCACCGCGGCGCGCCCGTCGTTTTATACGCGAGCCGGCGGCCGCACCCGGGTGCGCACGCTTTTCCCCACGTCCGTCCGTCCACCTCGATCCCACCGCACGGCAGCACCAGAAACGCTTCCACGCGCCGCGCACTCTAGCCGAGCCGGGATGCACTCGGCTAACGAGCGCGCGGCGCGGCCTAGCCCCGACCGCAGGTTAAGTACGCTGGTGCGCCACCTGCTGCCTTCCTCCGCCCGAAGAACAGCTGCAGGAACCGCCGCCTCTGCCTCCCTCGAAGCTTTCCCCACCATGGCCTCGCCGCAGGGATCATCCGTCTTCGCTGGCCTCGCGCAGGCCCCGGAGGACCCCATCCTCGGTGTATGTCCCTCTCTCGTCTCTATCGATCTATACTCCCTCTCTTCCCCTGTCGGATGATCGCGCTTGAGTTCGGTGCGATCGCGAGGTTTTGTCTGTTTGATCGAGCTGATTGGTGCTCGTTTGGGTGTTGCGGTAGGTGACGGTTGCGTACAACAAGGATCCCAGCCCCATTAAGGTCAACCTCGGCGTCGGCGCCTACCGGACCGAGGTGAGAGATGTTTTGAGTATTTTTATCCAGTTTTTGTTCCGTTGGTTTTTCGATCGGGGTGTATTTGACTCTCCGGTTTGTGTTTTGATTGGAGCAGGAAGGGAAGCCCCTGGTGCTGAATGTGGTCAGGCGTGCCGAGAATATGCTGATCAATAATCCGTAAGTCTGGTTCGAAATCCAGATGAGTTCGTGCTTCTTAAGTGATTGAAATTTCAGAGTTTGTAGCTCCAAAGTAAAATTTTTTTTTGGATTCAACTAGTTACTAGATCTAACATCTAGGATTCTAGATAATACACGTCTTAGTTTGGAAGTGATGTATCTGGCATCCTTTTGTTAATAGATCGTGCGGTTGACTTTCTTTATTCTCCAGTAAAATTATTGGTTTACGGTCTTTTAGTGACTTTTCCCGTTCTACCTACTTGTTTATAATATATTTCCGGTCATTTTTGTGGTCTCCCTTTGTTGCACTGTCGTGTAGGATTAGTTGATGTAGCTGTTCCTGTTCTTGCAGTTCTGGGTATCCCACTGCTATTGGGTTTTTCATTGTCACAATTTACTTAGCCCAATATTTCTCCGGAGATGATGTAGGCTTTGGTAAAGTTGGTGACCATTTTTTTTGGGTGAGGGACAGAGTTTGTCGTTTTACAAGCACTGCAGCGTGTCCCATTATGCGGATATTGTTGATGTGTGGATAATTTCTTGATGGGTTTACATAAAAATTACTGTATGCGAGAAATTATCGAAGGTATTTAACTGTGGAAATTTATGATGGTTGTATTTTACCTGTGATTGCTTTGTTTTGGCTAGGTCACGTGTTAAGGAGTACCTACCTATCACTGGGTTGGCCGAATTCAATAAGCTGAGTGCTAAGCTTATCTTTGGTGCTGACAGGTATGTTTCTTCTCATGAAATGTAGGGTCATATGATTCTTAATCCGCTACCACTAATTGGTGATATTTCTCTGTGAAATCTTCATAACAAAGAGTAAAATTGTCTCACTAAAGATAACTTCTCCTTAAGTTCCTTGGCTACTTGTGGTTTATTCCTGTTTTTGGTAATTCAGCAAACTGATTATGTTCCTTGCAACAGTCCCGCTATTCAGGAGAATAGGGTGGCTACAGTGCAATGCTTATCAGGAACTGGTTCTTTACGGGTCGGAGGTGAATTTCTTGCAAGGCATTATCATGAAGTAAGGAACCTTTCTTGGATCCTTTATATTTGCTTCTACACTTAATTTGCAAAGCATGATTGCTAAATCATAAACATGTCCACCAGCGCACTATCTACATCCCGCAGCCAACCTGGGGGAATCACCCAAAAGTTTTCACCTTAGCTGGCTTGACTGTTAGGAGTTACCGCTACTATGATCCCGCAAGCCGTGGATTAGATTTCCAAGGTAATAACTTCAATTTTCCATGCGGGAGCTATTATATGTGCTTTAATGATATATAAGCCTCCTATGAGCTCAGTGTGCAATTTCACAAGTGCACTATATATTCCATGTCCTTGCGAATAATAATAAGTGCACATATTTCGCAGATTGCTTGCATACCTTCATTGGATTGTTGTAGGTGGTCTATGCATCTGTCATATTTGATCTAGGATGAGTTTTTTTGTTTTGTTACAGGACTGTTAGAAGACCTCAGTTCAGCTCCTTCAGGTGCAATTATACTGCTTCATGCATGTGCCCACAACCCTACTGGAGTAGACCCAACCTTGGATCAGTGGGAACAGATCAGACAGCTGATGAGATCAAAAGCATTGCTGCCATTCTTTGACAGTGCTTATCAAGTAAATAATTGACATGCCTAATACTGATGCTGCTTAGGAAATATGACACCCGACTATTTGATACCACTCTTTCTTTCAATAGCCACAAAATTTGTTGATTTTTTGTTGACATGACAGATTTTCTTTCCAAATAGCTGGCGAATTCGTTATTGTGCCTCAAATATTTTTTTTCTGGACAGGGATTTGCAAGTGGAAGTCTTGACAAAGATGCTCAGTCAGTGCGCATGTTTGTTGCTGATGGTGGTGAATTGCTCATGGCTCAGAGCTATGCTAAGAACATGGGATTGTATGGAGAGCGTGTCGGTGCTTTAAGCATTGTAAGATATCTTTACCCTAACTCTTGTGGTTTAACCCTCAATTCTTAGACGAGCTCAAGGTTGCAGGCAGCTTCCTGTGGTGTTTATGGTAATAACTAATATACTTGGCAAACTTGTGTCGTACACAGAGATATCAGTTCAGATAGCTCTAGAGTGGCCTACCCAAATGCCTTAATTGTCTTTCCTCAGTTTTGTGAAGAGGAATAATAGAGAGGTTTTTTTATCTGACAAAAGAAATTAGCAATCACTACCAGCCATTGATGACTACAATTTTAGTCTTTATCTAGCATTGATTTCTTTTGTCTTATCTTGGAAAATATTGGAGGAGATGTTTACTGAAGTTGAAATGTAGTCTTGGATGATGGAAAGTTCCAGATGAAAGTAGGAGAACAATTGTTTATTTCTGTCAGCTCCAGAGATCTCTTACAAGTTAACAATCACATTACACTGATGCTTGAATTGTTGAAATAATATATTGTTTTTAAGTTGATGCCCATTCAGGCAAGTTCTATGGAGTATCTGTTCTCTTATAAAAAAACTTGCTAGTGCATCAGTACATGAGCCTCAGAAGGTCTTGTTCAGTTGCATGGAGGAACTGAATAAATTGCAATTTATGTTTCAGGTTTGTGGAAGTGCTGATGTAGCTGTTAGGGTTGAAAGTCAACTAAAGCTTGTAATTAGGCCTATGTATTCAAACCCTCCTATTCATGGTGCCTCGATCGTGGCTACCATACTTAAGGACAGGTAACATTCTTGTCATAATTCCAATTGATTGTAGAAAATGAGTTATGTTGAAAGGCATGTTTACAGGCAGATCCAGGGAATATAAAGCAGTGCTTAGTTCTCGTTGTTGATCATGTTTCCTTTACTAGTGATATGTTCAACGAATGGACTATGGAGCTGAAGGCCATGGCTGATAGGATAATTAGCATGAGGCAACAGCTTTTTAATGCGCTGAACATCAGAGGTACTAGTTTCTGTCAACTACTTTATTTCCTCTTTGCTGGCAATATACTTAATGTTACATCCAAGAAGCTTTACTGTTGACCTTTTAATGTTAGCATTTAATCCAAAATCTTATACCAGTTAACACAACTTGGTGTCATTTGCCTATTTTTTATAATTGACACGATTGCTCTGAACTAATTATTCTTCGTCATATACATAGTATTAATTGCTGTAAACATAATCCTCTTGGGTTGACAGCAAAATTTATGAAACATTGGTTCAGAGCAACCCAAGAGGTTTATGTTTACGACAAGTAATACTATCTAGTGGCCGTAGAGCCATTAGTTCAAAGCAATAAAACACAGCTGAGCTTGGAAATTTTCTTTACAGTTGGTTTATCAAGTTTCTGAACTAAAAATCCCTGAAGTCTGAACTCCAAATAGTGCAACTAAACCGATCTATGTAAAGTACTTTTTTAAAGCTATCTATATAAAGCACTTGGCTTGCACTGATAACATTACATTTATGACTGTGTTTACATAGTTTTATCGAAATTAGTCTGCAAGGCATATTCGGCCCATTTATCTGGGTTTTATGATTATTCAATCTTTTGTTCCATTTTTGTGTTCCTTTCTCTATCACCAAAGTGCTGATTATTGTTGACATCATGCAGAAACACCTGGGGATTGGAGCCACATCATTAAGCAGATTGGAATGTTTACTTTCACTGGGCTCAACAGTGATCAAGTGGCCTTCATGAGGCAGGAATTCCACATTTACATGACATCTGATGGGTAATTGCCTAATTCACTCATATGGCATTCTTTTATCAAATGCATCGGGAGGATATTGTTTATCACCTTTTAGTTGTACTAATTTTACTTTTTAGTACAACTTTGATGCCTTTTTTGCAGTTCATATTGTTTATCACTTTTAGTGATTTTTGCTGGTTTCTTCCTGGTGGTTTTCTGTTTCAAGTGTTCCCTATGACTAGTTCACACTGACAAGTCTTATATGTCTCTTGCAGGAGGATCAGTATGGCTGGTTTGAGTGCCAGGACCGTACCCCATCTCGCAGATGCCATACATGCCGCAGTTACAAAAGTGAAGTGAATGAGAAGCAATGCAACTCAAGAATAAAATCTTAAATCACCTACAGAAGTGTCCCAAGGATTCAACCAGTGATATTTACTGGCTGAGCTCCTGTAATTTGCCTTGTAACAGACTCATTAGACTCGGTTTTTGGAGAAGTTTTGTACCAACGGATTCAAAGACCATGGTGATTTCGAATATCTTAATAAGCTCCATATGGGATGCTTTTACCCTCCAGCGCTGAAGTATTTATCCTGCAGCGTGCTATAATGTAGTATAGTTTGGGAAGCTAGTGTTTGTCTGTTTGGCGGCCGTGTGTTTCCGTTTGGCGACTGCGATGCTTTGCGGTTGTGCTATTTACTTTTCCTCTTAAGGTGTCAGATTTGTTTATTGTTCGTTACCTATTGCTGTTGGGCTCAGGTTACGACTGGAAGGTGGGTACAAGAGTTTGGCTTGCTTATTACAGTGTAAACACTAAACAGACGACGGGCCGTCTTTGTCAACCTGACCGCAGAGGACCTGCAAGCCATCATGTCTGTGCTGTATGTCTTTGGCGGTGCCATAGGTTTGCAAAGAAGCATACACAAGTCCGAAATCTATCCTATCAGATGTGAAGGGATAGATCTAACAAATATCCTACAGGGATTTCCGGCTCAAATGATGGTTTTTCGGTGCAGGTACTTAGGGTTGCTGTTGCGTCCAACGTAGATCAGAAGGATAAACGTGCAACTAATTATAGGCACACAAGGCAGGTGCAATATTAGCAAGTTGGAAAGAAAAATTACTCTGTAGGGTAGCTGGACTCATCCTGGCAGATTCGATTCTCACAGCCTTAGCCACTTATCATGTCTTGGTTTTGCCCCTGTCCAAATGGGCAACCAAAAAATTGGACAGGATCAGGAGAAATTTCATCTGAAGGGGAGACGAATCATGTACAGGTGACCATTGTTTGGTAAACTAAAAAAATATCTGCAGCAGGCCAAAAAAATCTAGGGAGGTTCGGCTTAAAGACGTCGAACGGTTCAGTCGGTCTCTACGAGTTCGTTGGTTGTGGTACGAATAGAAAAATCGACAAAGATCGTGGGTGTGAATGGACACACCGTGTGATGACATAGACTGTACACTTTTCGATGCAAGCACTAGCATTGTTCTAGGAGACGGTAGGACAACCAAATTCTGGATGTCACCTTGGCTCAATGGAGCTTCACCAAAGGACATTGCACCACATTGTTTTCGGTTAGTACAGAGAAGGGGGAAATCGGTTCATGATGAGCTGCAGAATGATTCATGGCTCAGACCGCTTTGGAGGATCACAAACACGACACAGCTATATGAGTTCTTTCTGCTGTGGCAGGCCATTCGACAGGTCGACCTATGGCAAGACACTAGGAACGACATAGTCTGGAAATGGACGACTAATGAGGAATACTTAGCAAAGTCCGTGTACATGGTCTAGTTTTAAGGGACGGTGCCAGATCATAACTACAGGATAATCTGGAAGGCCAGCGCAAAAAGCAAGTGCAAATTCTTCGCATGGCTCTTTATCCAGGACAAGGTGCTCACTGCAGACAGATTGGCAACTAGGGGTTGGCCAAACGGTGCCTACTGCCCTCTCTGTGGCTTAGAACCGAATCAGAAATGCATCTTCTGCTCGTCTACCCTTTCGCTAAACAGATTTGGAGGAAGGTTTTCCTCTAGCTACGCTTCCATCTACCAATCCCGTAGCCAGGAATAAAAACTTTGCAATGGTGGTGTTTGGTTCTACAGAACGTGCCAAAACACTCACGCAAATACGTCGATGGGACTCTAATTTACATTTTCTGGAATTTGTGAAAGAAAAAAAATACAAGAATTTTTAACAATGCATACCAATCTCTACAGTCTGTCTTCAATCGAATTTCTGGTTCGAGAATTTTTGGCCTCGCCTGCCGGGCTTCCAACTCACAGTACAGAATGCGTGGAACGCTCCGGCACTCCACGCGGACCCTTTCAAGCGGATCGCACACAGACTTCATAAGACTGCGAGCGCGCTTCGCTCCTGGAGCGCCGGTTTTCTCAGTGAGGCCAAGAAGCAACTCTTATTGGCAAACGAGATCATTCTGCGACTGATGTAGCACAAGACTCCAGGGATCTCTCCCAGGCTGAGCAGCATCTCCGCTCGGCGCTCAAAGTAAGAACCCTCGGCCTTGCCGCGGTGGAAAAGGCGCGAATACGCCAGGCCTCTCGGATTACTTGGCTCAAAGAGGGGGATGCTAACACACGTTTTTTCCACCTTAAGGCTAATGGTCATCGTCGGAAAAATTATATCCACTCCTTGCAAAACGACTAAGGCATTGCCACGCTTCATAAGGACAAGGATGATATTCTATTCCAGCATTTCTCCTTGCTCCTGGGTACAAAGAATCCGCGCACACAGGACATCAACTGGCAAGGACTCAACCTGCCTGCTCATGATTTGGGAGATCTGGACACGGCCATCACAGAGGAAGAGGTGCTGCATGCTATCCGCTACCTCCCGCCAGAGAAGGCCCCTGGCCCAAATGGTTTCACTATCCTGTTCTACAAACGATGTTGGGAGAACGACATCATGGCCGTGATCACTAGATTTCAATTTAGCTATGCGGAAGCTTTTGCGAGCCTCAACACAGCTTCCATTGCGCTCATTCCAAAAAAGGAATTTTCGGCTACAGCCTCTGACTTTCGCCCGATAAGCTTGATCCACTCAGTTGCAAAGATCATATCCAAAGTGCTGGCTCTATGCCTATCCACGCATATTGATTCGCTTATCTCCACATCCCAGACTACTTTCATCAAAGGTCGAAGTATTCAGGACAATTTCCTGAGCGTCCGCAACCAGGCGAGGTTTTTTCATAGGACGCACACCCCAGCACTAATGCTCAAGCTGGACATCGAAAAGGCCTTCGATTCCGTTTCATGGGAATACCTACTAGGTCTCCTACAAGCGCGCGGGTTCGGGCCACGATGGCGTCGCCGGTTCTCCTCTAGTTTTGCTTTCGCGGCCTCCTCAGTAATTCTCAACGGGGTACCGGGTGGCCAAATTAAGCACAAACGAGGCTTACGACAAGGAGACTCACTATCGCCGTACCTTTCCATTCTAGCCATCGACCCGTTGCACCACATTCTCAAGAAAGCAACCGATGATGGGGTCTTGTCGCCTCTTAGAGGATGTGGCAACTCCCTTCGCCTCTCCCTCTACGCGGATGACGCAGTCATCTTCCTCAACCCAGACAAGGACGAGCTGCGCGCGCTTATCGACATCCTGCAGCGCTTCGGACAGGCCTCTGGCCTACGGGTCAACATGGAAAAGAGCCCCATAGCGGCAATCCGGTGTCAGGGGGTTGACCTTCACACTATTTTGCAGCCTTTCTCGGGAGCCACATCACATTTCCCAATGAAATATCTAGGCATTCCTCTCTCATTGCGTCCACTACGTACAGTACAACTCCAGCCTTTACAGGACAAAGTGGCGCGACGCTTGGCAATCTGGTAGACGGCCCAGCTCACTCTTGGTGGCCGGTTGACCTTGGTAAGATCGGTCCTTTCCTCCATCCCAATCTACCTACTCACGGCGCTGAAGGCTCCGAAGGAATTCATGGCAAACATTGACAGGATGAGAAGGGCTTTCCTTTGGGCGGGTCATGGAACACTGCATGGTGGCAATTGCAAGGTGCGATGGACAACTATCTGCCGCCCTTTTCAACTGGGAGGCCTAGGAGTCCTTGACCTTCACAGATTTTCGCGGGCGCTTCGTCTGCGCTGGTTGTGGCTCTCGCGTGTACACCCGGAAAGAATATGGAATGGAAAACACATGCCGTGTGATGACACTGATTGCATGCTCTTCGTAGCAGCAACTATTGTCAGCATTGGAAATGGCCGCACCACACCATTCTGGACCGTCAGGTGGCTGCATGGTGCAGCACCTTCCCAGATTGTGCCGCGACTATACGCCCATTCCAGGAGGAAGACAAGAACCGTGGCAGACGCCTTAACAAACAACAACTGGATACGAGACATACGCCACAACCTCGATCGGCACCTCTTACGAGAATATGTCAGACTATGGATCAAAGTTCAATCCGTGTCGCTTCAATCGGACACGAATCATACCATTACATGGACACAATCCTCTGATGGTGCCTACTCAGCAAAATCGGCTTACCAAATGCAGTTCGTAGGAAGCGTCTAGAAATCCTTCACGACCACCATCTGATCGGCATGGGCGCCGATGCGGTGCAAGATATTCCTCTGGCTGGCGCAACAGAACCGCTTATGGACAGCACAGCGTTTGCAAAGTAGGAGATGGCCTAATCAATATTTTTGCCCTATGTGCTGCCGAAACCTTGAAACGGTTCTCCACCTTTTCGTCGACTACCCCAAAGCTCGGCAGCTGTGATCATATATAGCAAGCTGGGTTCGCATGCCAGCTCTACAGACAGACCAATTGCGTTTACCTGATGATCTTGAACATTGGAACCTAATGCTTTTAAATTGTACACCGAAACTTCGGAAAGGGGTCAAAACCCTCATTATCCTCACTTGTTGGTGCTGGTGGAAAGAGCGCAACAGCAGAGTGTTCCGTGCCATTTGCGCAACGCATGAAGAAATCGTCCAATCAATCAAAGATAAGGCCTCCAATTGGATTTCCGCAGGAGCGAAACATCTTAAAAATCTATTAAATCGTCGCCTTAAGGGGTGTGCTTGTGTTTTTGTTTTTCTCTTTTCCTTCTATGCTGTCAGTCTTTCTTTCGGTCTCTCTTCTTGGGTGCAGTCTCCTGCACCTTGTAAGCGTCTGAAACCTCGTACCGCTTTCCTTCTACCCGGCTGTGTTAAAAAAAAAATCGAATTTCTCAAGACGTCAATAATCGTAAGATGCTTTTCAAAATGGTCCACATCAGAGCAACGGTCAGGGAAGCTGCTAGACGATCGTCCTTCCAGTGCGACAGCAGGGCTCAGGCATGCCTAACGACTAGCACAAGGAAAGGATCAAACTGCAGGCATCTAGTTATTTCTCAGCTTATCGAGCTGCATCAGGGCGAGCTGTTCTTTCAAAAAAAAAACTCTCAGAAAAACCTGATCCTCATGCTTTTTCGACTTATATGATGGGGGCTTTTAAATTGCCAGCTACATATTCATGCAATTTTTTGGCAATACTGATGGGTTGCAGAACCATGAAAGAGGAAGACTCAATGGTGGTCTTCGGAACAAATGGTTTTGCCAAAAAGTCAAGTAGTCTTTTCGCAGGATCATTTTTTTTTAATTTAACTAGAAGTTTGGCATTCAGTATAAAAGAAGAACAACAACCGAGTTACAAGAGCACACAATCACTGAAGGCAAAGTTTCTTCTGTCGTGCTGCAGGAAGGAAGCTACCTCAGAGAAAATATGTATTATCCAAACGACACACTTCAGGTGGAAGCTGACCACCTAAAGTGTTTCACTGCTGCAGTCTTTACACTAGAAGAAGACCATGGCAAAAACATCGCAGGAGGTATCGATGTCTAACATCCACATCGCACATTACCTGCTAGAGAAGGCGAAGCTTCAGATAGAGCCTCCAGAATCGGAAGCACGCACTGGAATTTTTTCAGGTAGGAGTCAGGTTCAGTCAGGAGGAGGTTCCTCACAAGACAAATTGCACACTGACAAAACACAAATGAATGAAGGCTACTATCTACTAGTTATTTGTCAAATTATTAAGCTATGTCAGGGCAGTATTCTTCTCTATTTCATGTTGTAATATTTTGTTCAAAATGTTGACAGTGTCATTATCTCGAACTTCTGCTGTATTATTTCTTTTACGGTACACAATATTGAATATTACCTGTCCATTCTATTTGATCTTACGGATCAGATTAGTTAGGATTTAGTTATATTTCCTATGGTAGTATTAGTAGTAGAAATCGTATAAGGGTAGTAGTGTAATTATCTATTTTTATTTGGTGTGATATGTATATTCCCACGTAATTAATTTGAAAAAAGAGGAGATAATAGAAGGAGAAGAAAAGTAGAGCTACGGCGATGGTCGGCTCGGCGCCATGGTCACACAGCGCCAGTTCTTTGCCCCACGACAACGAAGTCCTCCTCACCACTTCCCCAAGTGCGGCACGTCCTGGCTCAAGGTGCTCCACTCTGCGATTGTCCGTTGGGGCCATGGTGCCGCCGGTGTCGAATCCGCACTCGCGCAGCTCAGGACGTAAAACCCGCACCAGCTTGTCCCGTACCGCGACCGGATCCTCGACCTTAGTTCGTTCCCGGCGCCGCGGCTCCTCGCGAAGCACATCTCATCTCCCATCTCCATAGCTGTCGGAGTCAGTCCGAACCTCTAGCTGCAAGGTCGTGTACATGTGCCGCGACCCCAAGGACTATCTCGTGTTGTTGTGGTACTTCAGTAACACGAGTTACGCAACCCGCCCAGAGCCGTGGGACATCATGAGGCCTTCCGCTCTTCTGCGACGGCGTGTCGCTGGTCGGGCCGTACTGGGAGCACATGTTGGGCTACTGGAGGTGGCACGTTGAGAGGCTCGACTAAGTGTTGTTCATGACGTATGAGGAGATGAGCGTTGACACACCCGGCCAACTCAGGCGACTGTCCGATTTCGTCAGCCGCCCCTTCACCGCCGAGCAGGGTTTACATTTTCGTTTTGAGTTCGAAAATCGCCACTTGCTCGGCACCGGGTTTTCGCGAAAATCGACCGAAATTTGGTAAAAACCGATCGGTTTGCGAAAGTCAAACATGTGGTCAAACTGATTCAAAAAAAATCAAAAACCGGTCGAAAAGATCGAAAACCGACGACAGAAGGAAAAATGGTGAAAATGCAAGAAAATTGAAAAAAATGATTTTTTTTAAAAAAAATTACAAAAAATCCCAATTAATCTATAAAAAACCTCAGATAAATTTAAACAATTTTTTAAATCATTTGTTACTTCTAAAAATTCCAAAACAGAAATTAATGAAAAGGAACAAAGACATTGTCAGATTTTTATAAATATTTAAATAATTTTTATATTCTGAAATTTTAATTTAAACATAAAAAGTTCCAAAGGATCATGTACTAAAATTTTAAGAAATATTAGACTTCATTTAGTACTTATATAAAATCAAAAACGTAATAGCATATATAATGATAATAGCACTTTCAGAATTTTTAAAAAATACACATATCTGATCATCATCTGAAAATTTTACATAATCATTTTAATTACGTTATAACAACACAAAAAAAGTTTAAGAAATATTAGACTTCATTTTGTGCCCCTAGAAAATAAAAAACTGAAGAGCATATAATGTGACAGTATCACTGTCGGAATTTTTTAAAAAATGTACGTATCTGATAATAATCTGAAAATTTTACATAATCATTAGGATTGCCTCAGTACTGTACAAAAAAATTTCAAAATGTTTTGACACTGTTTGCTAAATTTCTTCAAATTTTTAAATTTACTATTCATCTGATCGGTTTTCTGAATGATTTTAATTGCCGAACCGGCTCGGCACGGTCGGTTTTTGCGAAAACCGACCGGCTTTCGTCGGCATTTTAAACCCTGCCGCCGAGGAGCAGGCGGGCAGGGTGGACGAGGCCAAGGTTCATAATACCTCTGAGAAAATATGGTTAGATCTGACTTCTATTGCCGTTATTTACTATCCATGTTATCCACCGTAAAATTCTACTTTTTTAATGTATGACAGAGCTCCTGCCGCTTAAAAAAAAAGTAAACAGACTAGGAGAGTAATTTTTCTTTCTTGCATAGCTGCATGTTGCAAGCTACAATGGCTCAAGATTTCTCAATTTAACGGCTCAGATCAGATATATTGCTCAATCACTTCGTACAGAAGAGACTCCAAGTCCGCAAAATCAGAAGTCAAAAACTGCGGGCTACTGAAGCGACAGCCCAGTTTGATCAAAATATATATATGTACACTACACACAAATACATGCAAATCGCGTGCCGCTTCTAATGGCGACCTGACGGGCTCCTGTGCCCTCCGAGGAAGTCCAGTTTCTCCATGTACGTCTGCTTCAAGTTGGTCATGATGTTGGGCAGCTTCATCAGTCTATCGTCTTCCTGGGCCGGCGGCTCGGCCGGCGCAGGAGGCTTGTCGCAATTCGCGTCGGCGTCGCCGTTCCAGCCCATGAAGTCGAGCAGCGTCCTGCTGTTGGGTGACCCTGCCATGTTGCCGTCGGGATCCTCCACGCCTGCAGCCACCTGGGGATCGCGGTGCTCCGCGGCAGCTTCCGCCGTGGTAGACGCGTCCTTCTTGGCCTTCTCCCTGGCCAGGTTGTCGGCGCTGAGGACGTCCTCTATCCGGGACATGACGTTGAAGGCTAAGCTCTCCAGGATCCTGGAATAGCTCTCCAGGATAGCAAACCCAACGTCCTAGTGGGCAAGGCAATGCGCATGAGCTCGCTCGGCAAGAAACTAGCACAAACCATCGTCCACGCTAACATGCTCACTCTGACTTAGCCGTCCGATCAACATGAGAATAGATTGTGTAGGTTGGTTTTCATTTAAAGGCACTTGCTTTTGCACGTTGATCGGACGGCTCACGGCAGAGTTAGCATGTTAGCGCGAAGAAGAGAAGAGACTTGACACCTTATATATACACCACCCCCTAAGCGTTGCACATTCTTACCCTGTTTTCTTGTATCTTGGCGATGTCCAGGGTGGACTGAGGGATGCCGGGGAACCTGTGCTTGATGATGAGCAGCAGTGTCTGCGCTCGCTCCTCGAACTGCTCCCTCTTCTCCTGGCTGACGGCCGAACCCCACGCCGACTTGCCGTCCTTGTTGTGCACCTTCCTGTTCCAGATGATCACCGACGCCTCGATGCGGTCCTTGAGGTCTAGGATCTTGTGCTCCGAGGTCAGGTCCACCGTCGACAGGAACACGTCCGGGTCGAACTCCACGTCCGTTATGATCCGGTACAGGGCGTCCCCAAGGCTTGCCCTCCCATTCTGCCATCCCAATAACAAACTTCATGGTCAGAAATGCGGTTTTGGGAGGGGTGATCTTGCACTGTGGATCCTGCGAGTGAAGAGATACGAGTGGTGAACCTTGGGGAGTGATTCTAGGTATGATTCTGGGATCGCCATCTCCATCAGGCAGTTGGCGTTGATGGCCATGGCCGCCTTGAGCACTTGGTTCACCAGCTCCTTCTGGTGCTGGAGCCAGCCTCTGGACGATGGGGATAAACCATTCGGAGGAACCTTAACTATTGGTATCCACCATTTCTCGTCTGATCTTTGCGAGCCCTCGTTGTCGCTGTCAGAACACGAGTCGCGCTTGACGTACCAGAACTCGTTGCGATCCTTGTAGTTGTCGAGGTAATCCTGCTCATGGCAAATAGGATTAGTCCATTAATTCCTCTTATGGGTTCAGCAATAATGTGTCATTGAGACATTGCATGAAAGACGTTGTTGGTTCTTACGAGAAGCATCGTGTCGATTTTGCGCAAGGCTGGTATGTTCGCCTGGAGATCCCTTCGCTGCTGCGTGCCCATTACCTGCAACGAGCAGAGCCAGAGAGACCAGATTATTGGAAACGGAGAGGAAGACGCTGTAGTTGTGATATCCGAGCAATTGGTCAACCTCCATTTCAGTGCCGTTGTCCAGGACTTGTTTCTTGGCGACGAACTCGACGATGTGATCGGCGACGGACAGAAGCCAGCCGACTTCTTTCTTCCACCTTGCCTTTCTGTCCGGGGACATGGGCTCCAACCGCCGTTGCTCGCCAAACACAGAAGCTGACAAAAAGGTTAGTACAAACGAGAACTTTCTGTCAATCTGTCATTGCAATTCTTCTTTCTTGTTCCAAGTGACATTTTGCCCCTAAGATCCTTTCCTTCCACGGAGAAGGACAAATTTGGCAAGTATAGCTACCTGCAAGATTAGTGATGGCGTTGGACACGGCCAGCGCCGACGGCACGCCTTTCCCGGAGCCAGACATGTCCTCCCCGAGCAGCAGCTTGGCGAACTTCTCCTTCATCAGCTCCATCTCTGCATGCAAGCCTCTGACGTCTCTTCAAAACCAAAGCCGCGCGGGCAATACAATCGATTGGACGCATCGATTGATCGAAGCCGGCCGATCGATCGATGTTGACCACTTACCGGAAGGTCCGCCGCCGTGGTCCCCGCCGTTGGCGAGGCGCGACTTGGGCGCGGCGCAGTCCCGGTCGAGCACGGCACCGATCTTGAGCGGCGCCCCGCTCGGCTGCTCGTTGGAGCCCTGGCTCCTGAACATGAGCTCCTCGTCGGGGGGCGGGCCCCGGTCATCCTCCAGCACCATGCTCTGCGACCGCCGCACCGAACTCCGCCGCTCAAGCAGAGGCCCGCCGTTCGCAGCCATCGACCTGCCCTGCCGTAATCACTTCACAACGGCACCGCATTTCCGTCACAACGGCAACAACAACAACATCAAAAAGGGATTCGATCGATAGCGAGACGCAGAAAAAGAGACAAGATCACTACTATGACACCTGTGTACCTGTAAAGGCTGCAACTTTTGGGGGCCTCGAGCGATGTGCGTCGAACGCAAAGGCGAAGGAAAGGATGAGCCAAGATTATGCGCGCGCAGAAAGAGAATCAAAAAGGGAAGGGAAAAAATGATCTAAATGATTAATTCCGAATGGATGATTCCCGTGGGTCTTTGCAATCCATACGGACCGGGTTCGATCGATCGTCTGCATTGTCCCGGTAAGAAGGTAAAGAGAAGAGGGGGGAGTATAATTAGGGGGCGGGCATGCGCTTTATTATTAGAAAGTGCCTGCCATTCTTAGCCTCCCTGTTTCTCGTATTGAACGATCCGGGAGTGCGTGGGAGGTAGAAGAAGAAGCCCTCTCGCTCCCTAGCTTCCTGCCCGATGCGTCGCCTGCTCTACAAAAATTCTTCAGGACAGCCTGCTGTTTCACGCCACTGTGGCAACGCACCATGCATTGGGCGAACCGGCGAACTGTACTGACATGAAGCATTTGTCGGTGTTAAGAATGTATCAGTCTGGTACTCGAGTATGTTTGTTTCGGCTTGTTTTTTTTGGCTTTTGGTTTGAAGTTAGCTTTTTGGTTTAACGAGTTTTTAAATCGTCTGTTTTTAAGTTAAGATATGTTATTTGGTATTCTGGTTTTTTGATGGGTTAGATGATGTAGCTTATTAATAGAAAGTTTGAAATATACTTTTAAAGTTGTAAGGACTTTTCTTATGTAGTGATTTATCTAATACAAATGTTTCATACTTTTTCACCGAACGTCGTATTGAAAAATATAGATTAATCTTGAGATCAAGCTTCATTCTGAGCATAATTATTTATCAACTAGATCCCGGTTGGTGGAGGAGGAAGGAGGCTGGGGACGGCGGAGGAGGGAGGAGGTCGGGGACGGCAGAGACCGGAGCGGCGGAGGGAGAAGGCATGTCGCACAGGGGAGCGAGAGAAGACAAGGAGAAATGGCGGAGATGGGAGAAAGATTCTTGAGTTTATATATGATGACATTTGGTGGGTAATTTTGGAGACTTCTAGTGGCAAAGGGTTATTTCATCCCAAAAAAGCACCTCCCACTTGGCTTTTGGCTTATAGTTATATAGAGGTTTTTGATTTTTTTTAAACTCGGCTTAAAAGTCAGTCGTTTGTTTTAGTTTTGGCTTTTATACTTTTTAAACCAGTAAAAAAGCCGAAACAAATAGGACATGAGTGGTTCTGATTGTACTTGGCTGGTGTAGGAGTAGCTCTCTAGGATGAAACCGTACAAACTGAACCTATCTTCATGTGCCGGTATCCAAAATTCCAAATGCTTTAGGTCACCAACTCACCGGAAGCGACTAATAGGAGGGAGGGGAGTTGGGTACCAAAGCAAAGAGACAATCTAGTCAACTTTGGCTTTCTAGAGTTGGATCTCCACGTAATATGTTCTTGCTGATATAGTTTTCCCATTTAATGTACAGTTTAGTAGTATGTATCTACTTGCAATCAGTAGCCGAACTCCACGGCTACGTCCGTATAGTGGAACCTTTGCTGAATGTGTGCCACTATGATAAAAGGGATTTTCGATCGAAATGCCTTTATGCATAAAACAGGCGAGGGTAACGCACAAAATGGCGTGATGGGAAGGTGAATTTACGAAAGGCAATTTGCATACCTAACCATAGTACATATCTTGTGCTTTGCACCGACACGAGTCCGACCTTAGCTCAGTTGGTAGAGCGGAGGACTGTAGTATTTGCAGATCAATCCTTAGGTCGCTGGTTCGAATCCGGCAGGTCGGAAATTTTTTGCTGATTTTTTTGGGGTCTTCCAGTAAAAAGAAGGGACAGCAACAACCATTACACTACATTTCTCCATAGTTGTCTTTAAACGAGATTTATTGTTGGATCAATTGATCCTACTGCATGTTGCTAAGAATTCGTTAGCGTGCGTCTCAAAAACAAAATCCCTAGCATGGGAATTTTGATACCATAACTTCAATAATCTGCACACCAATTCTGAATCAATTTAGCCGTATCAATCTGAATCGAGATATGCACATATGTACAACTAAGTGGAATAAACATATATGAACTGCAAATCCACATTTGAACCAACGTATTTCACACCCTGCTTGCAATGTTGGATACGTTACATCTTATCATAATATCACGTGAGTGTGAGTACATATTTCACGGTCGCGCTAGCAGCCGCCTCGTCATCATCAAAACCAGAGAGAGAGAGAGCGTCTGGCTCAGCTGATTAGCACGGCCGCGGTTGCTAATCAATTTTTACGCCGCTGCGCCTTTGAACACGAGGAACCTGAGAGACTCCAGCTTGAAGTAGATGAAGCTTCCTCTGTTGTGCGTGAAGTAGCAGCCGAAGCTGGAGCCGACCACGCATTGCCATCCTGGCCCATGGTTCATGTCAAACTCCTGCAGCCACACAAATTGAATTGTTGAGCAATCTTGTTTTAAAAAAATGTTGAGCAGCGCTTCCATGGTCACTTGATTTATGATCTGTACCGTTTTTCTTCTGAAAAAAAGCTCGGATTCATCTTCCTTTGTTCGCTAAGTGAGGACGGCATAGCATGTTTACCTTCTTGATGTGAGCCGCGATGCTCCGGTAGTCGAGGACGTCGAAGCGGTCGAGGGCCTTGGACGCCGCCGACATCGCCTGCAGCTGCATCTTCACCGGCATGTCGGTGTCCTCCAGCCTCGCCTTCCCTTCCAACATTGTGCTCTCTTTTTTCCCTGTCCTGCTCTGCTAACACTCACCACCGCTCTACGATTGATTCGAGACGCAAGAAGAGATGCCAGCAAATCGGTGCATTCCTTGCCCCTTTTATTGCCGGCGGATAGGTACAGATTTCACTACTCAGATGCATCCACGTCAACGTGACGTGCCAACGACCAGCTCGAGCGAGCGGCAAACAGTGGCCGGTTCCGGGATAAAGCACCAGAGAGAGGCACAGGCTCTCTGATTGGTTTGCGAAATTGGAAACAGTGCCTGTTGCCGTGTTGGATATTTTCACATTCGTTTTTCCTTTCTTTTTTTTCTTTTTTTTGGCTTAGCTGGGCGTGTGGATTTCGGTGGCTGGATCGATTGATTCGGTAGGAACTGGCCTGTAAATCTGCAATTCGAAGCGTAACTTAGGAGATACGGAGTGGTTCGATCTGATAAGTTAATTGGTGCCTATGGCTATCCATGTTGGGTTCTCCACGTAAGCGTGAGGCTGGAAAGTTTCCGGGCTGATCTGATCTCCGCGTGGTATTTTGTAATCAGCTCCGTTTTAATACTAAGAAAATCGTATATGTGTTGAGGGACCTATTCCACGGCCACGGGGTACGGGTCCAGATCCGTTCAAGCCTATTGTTCTGTCCATCCTTGTTTTTTGAATCTGAACAAATCGATGAGATCGTGAGATAGGGAGACTGGCTCCATGAAAAAGGGAAAGAACTCTTGCAACTCCCATTCTGAGATGAAGATTCTTCTGGAATAGCTTATCTCATGCATGAACATGGGAATCCACGGTTCATTTGGAGTAAGCTTAACTCAGTCGGAAACAGGGTTAACAATACCGATTTAGGAGGGAAATCGAAGACCCACCGGTACCTATTTTCGTCGATAATCGGTCGAAAATCGAACGGTTTGCGAAATCAAACGGATTTCAAATCGGCGGCCAAACAGGGGCAAAAAAATCTCTATTATCGCCCGATATTGTCAATTATCGACCGGTATTCAGCGATTATCGAGCGATTTTTATGGAAAATCGGCAACTGAATGAAAATTTTAGTACTTCTAGAAAATTTTCAAAAAAATTATATCACAAACGGTTCTTTATTAGAATCATCTGTGATAACACATCATAGACGGTTCTAGTATGGAACCATGTGTGATAATCCAATATCACATACGGTTATAAAGAACCATCTGTGATGCGTCTATGATATGATTTTTTTAAAAACAATGGATTTGAGTAGCACTGTCAGAATTTTAAAAAAATATACAGATCTGATCATCATCTGAAAATTTTACAAAATCATTAGCATTACCTCAGGGCCTCACACAAATTTTTGCATAAATAAGACTTCATTTAGTGCCCCTAGAAAATAAAAAACAGAACAGTATATACAAAGACAGTAGCACTGTCAGAATTTTTAAAAAATACACAAATATGATAATCATCTAAAAAATTTATAGCATCATTAGCATTGCACGACCTCACACAAAAAATTTGAACAATTTTTGATAATTTTTCTAAATTTTTAAAATTTTCATTTGAATTCCACATATTGTTGAGCGGTTTTGGTTTTAGATATCTAGCTGGCTCAATACACTCGATAATCGCGATATTCGAGTGATTTATCGACGATATTGTGAACCCTGTTCGAAAACATCCACCAACCAGCATATGGATAAGGATCCCATGTAGTAGCTATGGGACTGCAATTTAAGCAGTCTTTATGGCTCAAAGCCGTCCGATCGGGCGGTTGCATGGCGGACACCGTCCAAAAATTCGAGCTACATTAACTTGCTACAGTACATTGATACAGCGGCAAAATCACTGCAATGTTTTTACTGTAGTGCTTTTGGGAGATCTGGATCGGACGGTCCGCAGTAGACTAGCCGAGCACCTCCCGCCCAGAAACCAGCCCAACCGCGCACAGAAACGCAAGGCTGCACCGCGCGTCCAGGCCGGAACAGTTGACCGCGCCAACCTAGCTCACTACCCCGCACCTCATGCAAGCCCAAGCACCGACGGCACCCGGTCACACGCAGCGGCACGGCCTGCGTCGCGCACGGATCACCTCCAAGCTGATCTCCGCGAGTCCCGAACTCCCGATCGGCCGTCAAGCTAGCCCCACCCGCTTGGTCGCGAGATCGGGCCATCCGCGCGCTGCTCACAGCGTTTCGCGCTCATGCGAGCACAGGCGACCCACCAGGGACGCAGCTGCGTATTCACTCGGTGCACGCTACACGTGACCAGCCAGCCACTCCATGGTGCCCGGTGCGCTTCGTGCGGTCTAAGCCACTCTGCTCGGCGTCCAGGCGTTGCGCGGCACATGGTGGAGCCTGCACATCCGTCACTTGTTAAAAGTTGTATAAATATTAAAACCTAAACAGAGATAGACAGTGAATACTTAAATTTTGGTTACTAATACTGTCGGGGATCGGACAGCCTGGCGCGCGTCCCCCTGACGCGTGGCCGTTCCCCATCCGCACTGGGATGCCTAAGCCCAGCAGAGACGCTCTCGGCCTACCGCCCGGCGCCGAATGTATCGTTACACGGGATCCGACCAAAGGTCTCGAGAGGCCACCGGGGACCCCTCCGAGCTCTTCCCCGACCTGGCGAGCCGGGCTCGACCTCCGCAATGGACGGGTCCCCGACCGACTGCCGAGCTCCCGACCTCCAATGGGGGGGGGTCCCCGACCCGACCAAGCTGGGCTCCCGACCTCAGCCGGGACGGGTCCCCGACCACCGACCGATCCAAGACAACCCCACCAAGGGCCGCGTGTCGAAGCCTCTACCAACCAATGACCACGCACTTACACGAACGGGTCAATCGGTGACTATTCAAGGGCGTGGCTCCTTCCTAAAAGGTTTAATGATCGCCAAGTCATGCTCCCACCCCATCACCGGTCACATATAGTACGAAGACACGCTCTCTCCCGAGGCAACTCCCACGTCATGCGCAGCAATGTCAACACTCGTAAGGTTCGCAGAGGGCAGGTACCCATTCGCAGAGGGCAGGTACGCCATTTCCCGGGGAAATACCTAACCGCCCTGACCAACTAAAGCTACCGACCAAAGATGGGCAAGACAGCGATGATCGGTCAGAACGAAGGACCAAAGCTCCTAGTATAGGTCATCTCGCCCTCTCCCAATTCTCGATGTAACTCGCCCCTTCCTTTCAGATAAAGGAGGCAGAGCCCCATAGAAGGGGATCGCAATAAAGCCATCTTGCTAAGCCATTAACACTCTCGCTTGTAAACTTTGTGCAGTCACTTGTACTGAAGAGAATACAACGCCACCACACGAATCGAGTAGGGTTCGCCTCAACCAAGATAAATCTTCGTCTCTGCTTTGGTTGCACAGTTCCCTCGCTTAGTGCTCCCGCCGAGGGTGCCACCCGACGAACGGCTCGGGCCTTGCCTCCGTCGATCCTTCCCCTCTTCCTCTGCGGTCGACGGTCCCGATCGCCGACACCGACGCCCACCGTGGGGCCCGGCTTCTTCGTCTAAAATTCGCCATCTTGGCCAGCTCAACACCTCCAGCTCCACTACCAGCATGTCGCGAACGGCGAGCTTGGGCTCGGACGCTGCCCCCGAGTGCCAAGGCTCCACATCCATGCTCTCGCCATCCTCGCCGCCCCGCGAACGCCATGCCTTCGCGGCCGACGGGCGTGAGGCAACCCCTGGGGCGGACGACGGTGGCTCGGAGACCCCTCGGGAGGCGCATCGGCTCGCCCAGGTCGCCATCGACCAAGCCATCACCGCCATTCGACGAGAGGGGCGTGGTACGACCCGCTCCCAGTCCGGCCGATTCGGCCCTCCCCATCCGCACGAACCTGCCCAAGAGCGCATGCGGGCCATCGCCCGGGTCATGGCTGACCCCGCTCGGCCTGGCTCGGCCCTCTTCCGACGGTCCCTGGCCGAAGAGCTCGACAAGGCGACCGACGGCGTCACACCCCGGCGGCAAGCAAGCTCCCTGGGCTCCGAGTCTCACCCCATGACGGCCAGCGGCCCCCTGTCACGTGATCACCGGCCGATTCACCGGCGGGATCCCCGTCCTCGGGCTCGCACCCCAACGCCATCTTCACCACCTCCAACGACAGGAGGGGGCAGCACGCGGGCTCGCCCGTCGCCAGCGGCGTAATAACGATGCTCGCCCGGACAGCAGATTCCGAAGTCCTCTCCGGACGTCCATCTCGGCGCATGAAGACCAGAACCACTTGCGACACCACCGCAACGGCGCCCCATCGACCATCACGGCCGACGCGGGTGCGTCGCCGCCGCGAGTTCTCCCCGCTCGCCGGTGACGACCCGACAACGGCAATGGCGGCGTGACCTTCCGAAGACACGCACGCCTGGCGACTCGACGATCTCCGTCGGGCACGCTGGCCGGCCGGCGAGGTCGGCGATGATGGAGCGGTTCGACGGACCAAGAATCCCGCGGAATTCCTCTCCATCTACTCCACCGCCATCCTGGCGGCCGGAGGGGACGAGGCCGTAATGGCCAACTACCTCCCACCGTTCTGGACGGTACCGCCGCACCTGGCTCTTCAACCAGGCGTCCGGCACCTTCCGGTCGTGGCGCCAGCTGAGGAGCGCTCTCCACTCCAACTTCCAGAGTTGCTACGAACGGCTTGGGCGGGAGAGGGACCTGGACCGTGTTATCCAGGAAAGGGGAACATCTGCGGGACTTCGTGCGCCGGTTCACCCGCGCGCGAAACTCAATCCCCAATGTTTCGATTTAAACCGTCATCAAGGCCTTCAAGTTTGGCATCCGAGATGACGCCTACGGAGGATCTCGAGATTGCCACAAGACTCACTGTTGACAAACTATTCGCATGACCGAAGCGCAGACGCAGACGCGACGATCGTCGTTCACCGGAAGCATGACTATGACCGGGGCAAGCTCGGCCTCGCCTTCGACGAAACGAGGCCATCCGACGCTAAGGAAGGGGACCCGAGCCCACGCGACAAAAGGCGGGGAAAAGACCGCAGCGTCGAGGGCGGCCAGCTCCGCCTAGTCGCCACGGTCGACGACAAGCATGAAGGGGCGGACCGCGCCAGCACGACCGCCGGGTCCCCCGGCCTCAGTAGAACCATCCGCGACCGCAGCAGGCGCTGCGCCGACCCCAACTAGGGCAAGGTCGGGGGGACCCCCTCCACACGAACGTCCGAGCTTGGGGCAACGAGGAACAACCCGGCTTCGACGCTAACAAGTTTTGCCCGTTCCACAAGGTCCACGGCCATGACCTGCGGGGCTGCAGGACAAGGCTGTTCAAGTTGGACGCCTTTTATAAGGGGACTGGGGAAATGCCCTCGCTACAAAAAGGCGATGAGCGGCCAGGAGGAATCAACGCTGGCCAGGCCCAAGCGGGCCCTGACCTGGAATTTCAACAGGGCGACCGCCGTGTGGACATGATCTTTGGTGGTTCCTCTGCATACCGATCTCGGCGAGTCAGGCGACGCCGCGCGCGCCGTCTATCAAGCCACCGTCGGAAGCCCGCCGACCAACCCCGCCGATGGGCGCCGTCCCATCACCTTTTCCCAGACGATGCCCCGGGGATGTCCCGGATTTCAAATCGCCCGTCGCCGCCCGACCATAAGCAACGCCGCTCGCTGGCGGGTCATGGTCGACGGGGCGCCCTCAACTTACTCCTAGCGGCGCTTTGGACCGGATGCAAATACCCGGTCGAAAATCAAGAACATAGCGATCCCCTTCTTCAAGATCGCGTCGGAGCTCGACCACCCCGGGGCAAGTGGTCCTCTCCGTCACCTTCGGCGACCAGAACTTCCGCGACCGAGCCGATCACCTTCGAGGTCGTGGACGGCGATCTCCCTACAACGCCATCCTCGGGCGCCCGCCTGGTCAAGTTCATGGTCGCGAATCACTACGGGCATCGGTGTATGAAGCTCCTGTGGCCCGGCGTCATAACGGTCCGCTGGCGACCTTAAGGCAAAGACACGGTTGCGAAGAAAAGGCCCCGACGCTGGCCGCATATCGCCCACCGGGCCGAGATCACCCCAAAGGACGCCCGTCGGAGACGGCTATCCACCAAACGGCCCACCAAGGCCGTGCGGCTTGAGGAGGGGGCACGGCAAATGCGTCAGATTTACGCCACTCGATCCCAAATAGGAAGACGAGCTCGTCACCTTCCTCCGAGATAACAAAACCATTTTCGCATGGGAACCGGCGGACATGCCCGGGGTCCCACGGGAGGTGATCGAGCATAAACTGCAAACAAAGCCCGGCTGCAGACCCTTGCGCCAGAAGCTCCGGCGCTTCTCTTCTGAGAAGGCGGCAATAATCAGGGAGCACCTCGACAAGCTCCTTAAGGCCGGCTTCATTCGTGAGGTCAACTACTCCGAATGGCTGGCCAACCCTGTGATCGTACAGAAGAAGGGTGGGAAGTGGCGAATGTGTGTCGACCACACGGGCTTGAACGCTGCATGCCCCAAAGATAACTTTCCGCTCCCCCGCATAGACCAGATTGTGGACTCCACCGCCAACGCCGAGATGTTGAGTTTTCTCGACGCCTACTCCGGGTACCACCAGATCAAGCTCGCCGCGGAAGACGAAGACAAGACCGCCTTCATCACGCCGTTTGGAACATTCTGCTACACGACCATGTCGTTCGGCCTCCGCAATGCGGGTGCCACGTTCCAGCGGTTAATGGCCAAAGCCTTCGACCCGCAGATCGGCAGGAACCTCGAGGTGTACGTCGACGACATCATCGTCAAGAGCCCCTCTAAGGCTAACCACGTCAACGACCTGGCCGAGACCTTCGCCAATCTGAACAGGTTCGGCATCAAGCTCAACCCCGAAAAATGCATCTTCGGCACGGCCTCCGGAAAAGTACTTGGCTACATGATCGGGACGGGCGAGGTCGAACCTGAGAAGATCGAGGCGATCGAGCGGATGACCGCCCGACCTCGATAAAACAAGTGCAGAGCCTCACCGGCGCGATCGTCGCCTCACCGCTTCATTTCCGGCTCGGCGAGCGCGGGCTGCCTTTCTTTAAGATCCTGCACAGTCATAGGGGTTTTGAGTGGACCCCCGAGGCCCAGCGGTCTTTCGACGAGCTCAAGGCGTACCTCCCGCATCCTCCCCTGCTGACAACTCCACAACAGGGAGAGGAACTGCTACTTTACCTCGCGGCCGCGACCCAGGCCGTCAGCGCGGTCCTGGTAGCCGAACGGGTAGGGCGGCAGCACCCGATCTACTACGTTAGCGAAGTGCTCCACGGGCCGAAGGAGCGCTATCCCCAGGTCCAGAAACTCCTCTACGCACTCTTCATGGCCTCGCGGAAGCTCCGACACTACTTCCAAGCACATGCGGTGGTCATCCCGAGCGGCCTCCCGCTCGGGGAAATCCTCAGAAACCCTGAAGCCGGAGGACGCGTCGCCAAATGGGCCATGGAGCTGGCCGAGTTCGACCTCCGCTTCACGGCCCGCACCGCCATCAAATCACAAGCGCTGGCAGACTTCGTCGCCGAGCGGACAGCGGAGCCTGCCCTCGAGCCCGAGGTCGAAGCCGAAGACCCATGGACCATGTTCTTCGATGGATCAAGATCCTTTGAGCGCTCAGGGGCTGGCGTTCTCCTCATCACCCCTCAAGGTGACCACTTACGATATGTGGTCCGCTTCGGCTTCCCCGCTACCAATAACGCGGCGGAATACGAGGCCCTCTTGGCCGGCCTCCGAGCCTGCAAGTCCCTAGGCATCCGCCGCCTAATCGTGAAAGGAGACTCCCAGCTCGTCGTCAATCAGTACAACAAAGTCTACCAGTGTTCGGAGCCTCTGATGGCCAAATACCTCGCCGAGGTACGCAAGATGGAGAGATGGTTCCGAAACCTGAGGATCCAGCACGTACCAAGGAAAGACAATTCCACCGCCGATCTCCTTTCCAGGCTCGGATCATCCGGCGACGAGCTCCCGCCGGACGTCATCCTTGAAACCTTGGCCACACCTTCCGTCGCCGACCAGGAAGACCCGGTGGCCTTCCTCGAAAACGTTCCGACGTGGATGGATCCATTCATCAAGTTCCTCGACCAAGGGGAGCTCCCCGCCACTCCTGCTGAAAGGAGCAGGCTCCGGCGACGTGCAGGCTCATACAGGCTCATCGGCGGGCAGCTCCACCGACAGGGGGCTTTGGGCGCTCACAAAATGTATCACCCGGAAGAAGGTAAATACCTGCTCAACGACATACACTCCGGCCTGTGCGGCGCTCACTCCTCTTTCAGGACTATGGTCGGGAAGGCCTTCACGATGGGTTTTTACTGGCCAACGGCGCTCGAAGATGCCCAGGGCATCGTTCGTTCTTGCCAGTCCTGTCAGTTTCACGCCCGAAAGGTGAGGCAACCGGCCTACGCCCTGCAGACCATTCCCCTTGCCTGGCCGTTCTCGACGTGGGGCCTCGACATTCTCGGTCCCTTCCCGAGGTCGGTCGGGGGGAAGAAGTTCCTATTCGTGGCAATCGACACCTTTTCAAAATGGATCGGCGACCGGTCTCGCTATCACCGCCAAGGTCGCGATAAAGTTCTTCCGCTCCTTCGTGGTCACGAGGTACGGAGTCCTTGCGGGATCATCACCGACAACGGACGCAGCTTCACCAAATGAGCTGTTCCAAGAGTTCAGCGCGGATATGGGGACCAAGGTCTGCTATGCCTCGGTGGGCCACCCCCAGAGCAACGAGGCGACCGAGCGCGCCAATGGGCAGCTCATCCAAAGGATCAAGAAGCGAGTCTTCGACGAGCTCGGTCGCCGCGGCCGGGCATGGGTGGATGAGCTCCCCGCAGTCCTTTGGTCTGTCCGCACCTCGACCAGCCGGGCAACGGGGACAAGCCCTTTCCAGCTCGTCTTCGGGGCCGAGGCTGTCCTGCCGCCCGAGGTCGCGCTCCATTCCACTAGGACGAGCTCGGTCGACCATGTCGACCTCGAGCGGGGCGGTCCTCGACCTTGCCTTGGCGGAAGAAGTGAGGTGTCACAAGGCCTGCGCTTCGGCGCTTCACCGCAAGATCTCCGAGACATGCCGCCCAAGCCGTCCGACCTGGGGCTTCGCGTCGGGACCTGGTCCTACGACGGATCCAAGATCGCTCCTACACCAACAAGCCGCTCCGCGCGTGGAGGCCCCTTCAGAGTCGTCTCAACAAGCCGCGCGGGGGCTTACCGCCTGGCGGTCCCCGATGGCAGGGAGCTCACGAGCTCATGGAACGTAGGCCAGCTTCGGAAGTTCTACGTCTAGCGCTCCCCCTTCACCCTTCATTAAGCTAAGGTGCCTCCTTCTTTGTTGCTGTGTTCATTCCTGTATTCTGAATTCTGGCGCCTCGGGACTTGCCCGAGGCTCTCGTGTTGCCATCCCCTGGTCCGGCCCAGGTTCATGGCCGTAATAAAGTTTTCTTCCGATTTCCGCGCTAATCTCTTTCGACTTACAGAAGGTTTGGTGTTCCGTCATGACCCTAAGTTGCAGATCCCTTCGGTCGAAGGTCGCGCCATCTTAAAGGCCCCCGGACGCGGCGTCCCGTCCATCCCTTTAACCAGAGTAAATTCTTCTTAGGACGCCTCGGGCGGCCCGACCCCGCGGCGTGGCTATAAGGGCAACCATAAGGCCACGCGACGGGCTCGGCCTCGGGGCGTCCATGCGTGTTCTTTCTTGCAGCGCTTGGGGTCACGTTCTCTAGGTTCGCTTTGGGGATGAACAACCCGGGCCTGGGCATTCCCAGGATCGGGGGCCGCGGTAAGACGATCGTTATCGGGGTAAGCCGGCCATCCCCCCGTGCTGCCAACCATTGAACGTTCTCAGAGGGCGCCCCGAGCCTGATGACTTTTCCCGGGCTCGGAGGTCGCAGTTTGGGATTCACCACCGGGGATGACTCTGTCGTTCTAAGCCGACCTTTCCCCTGGGGCCAGATGGCCAGGTTCGAATCTCTAAACCGCCCTCTGAGGGGGTCTTGCCGAGCTCGATGCATTCCCGAGCACGCCGAGTCAGACCCAAGGCCAAAAATCTGGTCCAGCCCGAGCCATCCCAGGCCGACCAGTCCGAGTTGTGCCCAAACCTGTGTACTGCCAGGCGAGGCTGTAAGTTCAAGCTCTATTGGTTTTGGTGATTGGTTTAATATTAATGTTTAATCATTGTTTAATGACAAATCTAATCATTATGAGACTAACATGTTTTATTAAGTCTTATTCTTATTAGTCTCATACCTGGATGGAAAATGGAAAACCTAAGGTATGCACTCGTATTCATTCTATTATATAAATGCATACTTAGAATTCAAGTTAAAGTATGGACTCCTTCATTGCTTTAGACCAAATATGTGCATTATGTTTTTAATTCATATATACATGAATGCACACATCTAGGGGGAGTTGATAATTTAACTTGATGTTTCAATTGTATTGATCCAAGTCCTCTTGTCTTATAATATAAAGGATCAAGACCTTGAAACAATCTTTTGAGTATATATGACTTGTGTAGTTATATGCTCATGTCAATTTAAATGAGTTTAAATTGAGTTCGATTGTCTCTCAATCAATCAAAGAACATTTCATCATGTGTTGATGGTGTTTCCTTGTTGATTAAAGACAAGCGAAAAGTTCTTGAGTATAATGAAGCATTAGTTGCATCAAAGTGCTCAAGACACAATTAATCTTTCAAATTAATTTGGGTTATGCTCAATCGATCTTGGAGGCATCCATTACGTGTTAATGGAGTGCGGTGATGATTGAGACAACCATGTTTGTTGGACTAACATCTTCCATGAGTTGTGAAGTAGGTTAAGTCCAAGATGATGAAGAATCGGGAAGAAGAAGTCATCATGTGTTGATGAGCTTCAAGAGGTGATCCCGAAGTGAAGAGAAGGGCTATAGAAGGTTCATCATGTGTTGATGACCAAGAAGAATAAGATGTGATCCTGGAGAGAAGATGATTGGAAATCATAAAAGCTCCAAGTGGATCAAGCGCGGCAAAGGTATAACTAGCTAGGGCTAAGGATGTGTTCCTAATCTTTTACCGGTCTCGGTGTTTGGTTGTGAGACCGGATTGCTTGTTAGGTGCCGTACTATTAAGAGAGGTTGAGTCTTTTAGCTTGAGCTTCATCATGTGTTGATGAACTCGATCCGGTTCACTCTAGCTCACTCTTTTGTTTGATGTTTGCATAAAGCTAACCATTTGGCATGTGTTGCAAATGGGTGAAGCTTATGCATTTGGATTTTGTATGAGCAAGGTATTTGCATGTGTTGCAAATAAGGGTGCTCATACTTGTATCTTATTTGAATCTTATTTGATTTAGTTTTTGCTTGGAGCTAAGTTTTGCATGTGTCGCAAAAGGAGAGAGCTCAAGCAATTTGGTTTAAAGTGGTTGCATGGAGTTAGAGATTTGCATGTGTTGCAAATAGAGAGCTCATGCACTTGTAATTGTTGTGGTTGCTTGCACGGTGCTAGAGATTTGCATGTGTTGCAAATAGAGAGCTCATGTTTTGGTATTGCTTGGAGCTAGGTTTTTGCATTTGTTGCAAAGAACAATGCTAAAGCAAAAAAATTGGTTTAATGTGTATTTGCAAGTTCGTTGTGCGAATAAACCGAGGTCTATGAGTCCGGAATCCCGAGAGCATGTGAGCAGGGCTTGCAACGGGTGTTTGCAAGTTGACTGGGTCTTGTGTTGACCTTCACATGGCTAGGGGATTAATCTCATAGACTCGGTTTAATTTGCTTAATACGCTTTGCAAATAGATCTTGAGTGGTTTACAAAATGTGTTTTCGTTAGTTGGATTTGTTATTTGCAAATGTGTTTTGCAAATGAACTTGAGATTATGGGTTCGATCCTAAAGCATGTGAATAGGGTTTGCAAATGTGTTTTGCAAATTGACTTGATCATGTGTTGATCATCACATGGCTAAGAGGATTGATCTCATAAGTTCTTGGTTTATTTGCATATGTGTTTTGCAAATAAGTTGTGCTTAATGAGATTCTTTGAGTATGTGATTAACATATGCAAATGTGTTTTGCATAGTGTTGTGATCATGTGTTGATCCTCACATAGCTCCAAGAATATATCTTTAATGGTTTGGAGAAAAGTTTTGTGAAAATAGTGTTTTCTCCTCGAGGCCGGCCATACCGCCCTTGTAGGTGGTAGCACTGGTCCGTGCTACCATGATTTGGCCGTAGCACCAAGGTCCGGCTACCGCCTCTCGCCGGTGTGGTTTTTTCAGAGAGGGTGCTCTTTGGCGATCAGCGGTCCGTGCTACCGCCATGGTAGGCCAGTAGCACCGAGGTCCGAGCAACCGCTCCTCCGGCCGGTGTGAAAAATCCAGAGGAGGTGTTTTTGAGTTGGCTGAGGCCGGCAACGAGGTTGAGGCCGGTGCTACCGCCCGAGCGGTAGCACCGCTCCCAGTTGGCCGGTGCTACCGGAAATCCTGCAACGGCTAGTTTTGTAGCCGTTGGCGAGGAGGCCGGTGCTACCGGTCCCAGTAGGGCGGTAGCACCGGGTTTGCTGAGTTTTTCCAGATTTCGCCCCCAACGGCTAGTTTTGGCTTGGAGGCTATAAAAGGAGGCCTTGGGGGGCAAGGGCAGGAAGTTGGTAGTGTGCTAGAGCATTTGGGTGTTTGTAGGAGTTGTGTGCATGTGTTGCCCTCTTCCATTTGCTTTTTGAGCTAGTGTGAGCCTCTAATTGCATGTGTTGCAATTAGGAGAGGATTGAGAGTCTCTTGTGCATGTGTTGCACTTGAGGAGGATCCTTGTGCATGTGTTGCACTTGGTGATCACCGGAAGCACATGTGTTGTGCTTGGTGAAGTTCAAGCGAGAGGATTCGGCTTGTTACTCTTGGAGATTGCCGACTCCTAGGCGGCGTAGGCGTCGTCTTGCGGGAGCTCTCAAGGTTGTGAGAAGCCCCGGCGAAGTTTGTGAAGGTTTGGGTTGAGCCTACGCGAAAGCGTGAAAAACCACATCTAGTGGATTCGAGGTGGGTGCTCAATTCATGGAGCCGGTCCAATGTGTTTGGGCTAACCTCAACGTGGACTAGGGGAGACCGGCAAGTCTCCGATCACCACGGTAAAGAGTATTGTGTCTCTTGTGCTTGCCTTGTTCTCTTTATTTATATTCAAGCAATTTACATTCATAGAATTAAATTGATTGATTGCTTGTCTTTAGAATTGCTTTTTGTTAGAGACATAATTAGTTAGTGCACATAGTGAGCCTAGTTGATTTAGGCTTTAATTGTCAAAACTTTAGTTTATCGCTTCCGCATTATTATTGATAAGGTTTTGGCATAAGGGTAATTAGGGGTGAATTGCTTTGTAGAAATTAGAAAGAGAAAGTTTTTTTTAAAGCCGCCTATTCACCCCCCTCTAGTCGGCATCCTCGACCTTACAGAGGCCTCGGTGGGGAACACGTTCTCCGGGTTCGTCTCAGGGATGCCAGTGTCCCGAGCCCGACGCATTCCCGGGCTCGGAGGCCGCAGTAAAACGATCCTTATCGGAGTAAGTCGGCTATTCCCCTGTGTTACCGACCGGTGGACGCCCTCAAGAAGCGCCCCGGGCCCGGTGACATCTCCAGACCCGGAGGCCGCGACCCCTAAGATTACCACCAGGGATGATCTCGGTCGCAATAAGTCGCTTTGCCGCAACAAGCCGACTTATTCCCCGCAGCCAAGTTATCGAGACATGTCAACCCGAGTCGTGCCTGGGCCCGAGTGATTTCGGGCGAGGCCTCGGTTGAATCAACATCAGGCATCAGACAGCTCTGTCAGCCTAAACTGGGTAATTCGTGCAAAAGGCGGTAGGTCTCGTTGCGAGGGTCCGCAGGAACGTGCTCGCCACGCGTCACGTATCCAGTATTGTTCAACCCTTCCAAGAAATAGCCCGCACAAAGTACACAGTGACGGCACAGACCGACAAATAAGCTAAGTTCTCCAAAAAAACACAACTCTATAAAGCTTAGCATAAAGTTGTTTTATCTTTACAAGGGGGAATCTCTCACCCCCGGACCCATCTGCTAACTCTAAAGTTTACAGAGACATGTCTCGGGTAGTTTTTCCGCTCAAGGTGGAAACCCTCCGCCGCAATGCAAGGACCTCGGATTCGGCCTTGTCAATCCGGTCGCGGTCGCCCTAGAGCTGGGCCAAGGCGTCTTTCCCAGCCCGAGCCACCTGCGCCAGCTTCTCTCCAAGACTAGCATTCCTGGCCTCGGCCTCAGCCACCTTGGTTTCTGCTCTGGTGGCCCTCGTCTTCAACCCCGCGACCGTCTTCTCGAGCTCGGCCGTTTTGGCCTCGAGCTCGGAGGAGGGCCCCCCCCGCCGTGCGGCTTCTGCCTCGAAGCGAAGGCCGAAGATCTCGAGCTTAAGGCGCTGGATCTCCGTCGAAGCGCTCGCACGGTCCTCGTCAAAGACGTCCTGCGCCTCTCGACGGACCCGTGCAAGGGTCTCCTCCGCCCTCCTCCGCTCCCCCTTGATAGCTTCGGAGAGCGCTATGGTGTATATCTCCTGGACCACACGCTCCCGCTCGGCCTCGACAGCCCGCGCGAGCTCGAGGGCCTGGGCCTCCCTCAGGCGCGAGATTTCCTCTTGACCGCGCGACACGGCGGCTTTTAGCTCGGCGATGTCCCTCTGATTGGCCTCGAGGGCGCCGCATAAGGGCCAGAAGGCGAGCACATGTCCGCGCGCGATGTTGTACCCCCGGAAAACCAGCCGCAGACCCTGCGAAGGCAAAGAGAAAACCCACCATGACCACTAAGAAAAGGGAGGCAAGAAGGAGCTGGCGCCACGATCGATCTTACCTCCACTAGCCGGTCTTCCAGCAAAGACAAGTCGACGACACCATCATAATCTCGGGGCAGTACGCCCTCAGTTACATCCCCGGCGGCCTCCGCCACCGCTATGACAACGGCGCACGCCGAAGGACCAAGGGGATCCGCTCTGGCCACGGCAATGGCGGTCGGACCTTCCGGACCGGCAAGTGGCTCGACGACCCCCTGGCCGCCCTCGATTGCGGGAAGGATCCTCGGCTCGCCAGAGGTGGACGGCCCCACCCGGGGCACGACGACAACGCCGCCCTCGATCACGGGCTCAACAAACGAAAGCGCCCCGGACAGGGGCATCGGGGTCGGGCGGTGGACCGGAGCCACGACCGCCCCGGCATATGAGCTGCACGCGGCAAATTGTCAAAAGATGCTCGGTCGGACACACCACCATGAAGTTAAGAAACGAGGGGAACTTACCGCGCCGAACGGACGCGCGGCAACCTCGCCTTCTTTACCAGCCCCCCCGGCGGGGGCGATTCGGCTCTCCGCTTTCCCGAGGACTCCGCCCCCGGGGACGCCCCCACCGGGGGCGCAACGACGACGCCACCCTCATTGCGGCCCTTCGCCTCTGATGCTCTGGCAGGCACTTCGATCGCGATGTCCTTGGTCGAGGCGCTATCAACCAACCCTCCTTCGGCCGCTCCGTCCTCCTCGGAGGACGCGGCAAGCAGCATCTGCTGCGTCCTGGGTCGCGCCACGAGGCGGTAATCGTCCTCATAATCCTCCTCCCCGGCCTCGCCCTGGACCACAGGAAAGGTCGGTACCCCTCGGACGCTCGAACGCCGCGATGGGGTGGGATGACGAAAAGTGTACGGAGGCCGTACCTGGCGTGACCGCTCCTCGGCAGCGGCGGGAGGGCTTCCCCCTCGGGAGCTCGTTGCCGAAACCTGTTGCTCCGGCTGCATACCCGGGGCTGTCGCGGCCGAAGCCGCCTCTTGTTGCTGGCGAAAGCGAGGGTTAGTGGGTGAACCAAAAAAGAAGAAAAAGAAAGAAAAGGGCCCGGCAGCGTCAAGCTCGAGCCCGGGCACCCCCGAAGCTCGGGGGGTCTAAACTCACCACGACACGGTCGTCCCACTCGACGTGGGGCTTCTCGGCGATTTGCTTTGGGGCGTCGAAGGCCAGCTTCTTGCCCCCCCTCTTGCCTTTGGTTAGGCCAGGAAACGGTAGCAACTGCTTGGCCGTACCCCAGAGCTCTTTAGTTGCCTACACGAGCTCGCCACAATAAGCATCCGAGTCCAAGCGCCCGAAGTAAGGACCAAGGTGAAAGGCTTTTACCTCGCTGCTGCGCCCCAAGATGTTCTTGGGAACGTTGCCGCCGAGGTCGAAGGAGTTGGCGGCCTTCCCAAAGATCTCCTGCATTCTCGAAGCGACCCACGCCGACCTCGGTGCTGCGAGATCAGGAATAAAACGTCAGGGGATAAGAAAACCCCGACCAAGGTCCGAAAGGATCCGAGATCGGACGACACTTACCCTCGTGACTTTCCCGGGTGGCGTCGTCGCCGGTGATTTCAAAGAAAGGGTGCAAGCTCCTCCGTGGGGAGCACCCGATTCGCAGATAGTCGTGAACGATATGCGCGCCGAGCTTGCAGCGCGCATGTGTGGATGAAGGTGGCCACCTCCTGGTCGTCCACCGAGTCCTCAGGCTCAGGGGTCTCCCGCTTCCCTTCGACTGCGACGCCATTATAAGCAAGCCCGCCTTCCTCGCCCTTCTTTAAATAAAACCACTTCTCCGCCCACGGCCCGAGCGAGTCCCGGGTCGGGATTTGGAGAAAGGTGCAAGGAGTCTGCCTGCAATGAAATAGAGGCACCGATGACGGGTCTTCGCGGTGCGGGACAAGGAGTAAAAACGGAAAAAAGCGAGGGGGTAGGGAGCATGCCCAAAAACCCCTCGCAAAGATGTGCGAAAACAGAAAGGAGAAGGAGGGAGTTCGGCACCAAGTTCACGAGCTCGATCTCACACTGCGCAAGGACCACAGCCAAGAAGTCGCTTTTCGAGGTCCGCAGCCCAAAAAGCATGTACTGCTCCGTGCTCACGATCTCATCGTCCCGAGGTCGCGGCACTTTCTCCCCGGAAGGAAGCCGCCAGGAGAACGGGTCCAGAAGCCCCAAAGACTCCATCTCCCTCATCCGTTCTGCGGTGAGCGTGCTCCTCCCAAACTTCGCCATAGGATCAAGGTCAAGAGGGAGGGAGAGAGCGGGGTCGCAATCAAGGGCAAGAAGGCGTTAACGCAGAGGGACGAGGAGGAAGAAGGCAAGAGCACGAGAAACGGGAAGTGAAATCCTAAAGGACGAGACCCCCCTGATTTTAAAAGACGCCTTATCTACCGACATCACCATCACCTCAAAAGGCGCGCTCGTAGCCAGCGGGCAGAAGCCGAAGCGTCGAGGGCCTTTCAAAACCCTCGTACGGGCGCGTCCCTCCACGCATCCTACAGACCCCATTCCTTCAAACTTCCCCATCCGCGAGGCCCCTGGGCTTCCTGGGCCCGTCCGGGAAAACAAAAAGGCAAAGTCCAAGTATGTGTCCCGATGGGGGAATCCCTCTTCAAACAAGACTTCAGACTCAAGAGCGCCTAGAGTCTCAGACCGCTTCTTGAGCCTCGGGGGCTGGTTGTCGGGATTGAATACTGGCGCGTCCCACGACGCGTGGCCGTTCCTCCGTGCACTGGGATCGCTCCTAAGCCCACCAGACGCGTCTCGGTCCTACCGCTGGGCGCCGAGCGGATCGTTACGGTCGGGATCCGACCAAAGGTCTCGAGAGGCCACCGGGGACCCCTCCGAGCTCTTCCCCGACCTGGCGAGCTGGGCTCCTGACCTCCGCAGCGGGACGGGGTCCCCCGACTACCGACCGATCCAAGACAACCCCTGTCAAGGGCCGCGTGTCGAAGCCTCTACCAACCAATGACCACGTACCTACGAACGGGTCAATCGAAGTGACTATTCAAGGCCAGGTGGCTCCTTTCCTAGAAGGTTTAATGACTGCCGAAGTCATGCTCCCAGTCCCATCAGCCGGTCACATACAGTACGAAGACACGCTCTCTCCCGAGGCAACTCCCACGTCATGCGCAGCAACGTCAACACTCGTAAGGTTCGCAGAGGGCAGGTACCCATTCGCAGAGGGCAGGTACGCCGTTTCCCGGGGAAATACCTAACCGCCCTGACCAACTAAAGCTACCGACCCAGCATGGGCAAGACAGGCGATGATCAGTCAGCAGAACGAAGGACCGAAGCTCCTAGTATAGGTCATCTCGTCCTCTCTCAATTCTCGATGTAACATGCCCCTTCCTTTCGTATAAAAGGAGGCAGGAGCCCCCATAGAAGGGGGATCGCAATAAAGCCATCTTGCTAAGCCATTAACACTCTCGCTTGTAAACTTTGTGCAGTCACCTGTACTGAAGAGAATACAACGCCACCACACGAACTGGAGTAGGGGTTCGGCCCGAACCAGTATAAATCTTGCGTCTCCTGTTTGGTTGCACAGGTTCCCCTGCTTAGTGCTCCCGCCGAGGGTGCCACCCGGACGAACGAAGCTCTGGGCCTTGCCCTCCGTACGATCCTTCCCCCTCTTCCTCTGCGGTCGACGGTCCTGATCGTCGACAAATACGTATTAGGTGATGATGCATAGAAGCATTACTTGTATTATTGATAGTAGAGGTGGCCATATGGGCGGCCCGCCTTGCGCCACGGCCCGGTGATCGGGCACGGCCTCTGCGCGCGGCACGCAAGACGAGGCCGTGGGTCATGCTTGGGCGGCGCGCCCATGGGCCGCGACGGACAAAGACGGTGAGGACCGGCCGCCCGAGCCGATGGGCGAGGCACGGCCCAAGACGAGCACGAGCACGACGCCGCCGAGAGAGAGCGGGCGGGAACGGCACGGCACGGTGGGCGGTCTGTGACCGTTGCCCCCCTGCGTGCCGACCGTTGGGCGTGGGCTGTGCCGGGCGGCCCGGGCACGACCCGGATTTTTTGAATTTTTTTGACCGTTTTATAGCCATTAGGTGTTAAAAAAATGATAAAAATTGAAAAAATGGGCAAAAAATCCCAAATTTTTTTCTATAAATAGGGAGGACCCCTCTACTCATTTAGCACCCATTCACTCATCATCTTCTCTATTGGTCATCTTGTGAAAATTGTGATATTGTCTGTAATTTAGCAAAATTCGGAGAAATTTTGCTAAACTTTCGGAGAAATCCAAACTCGAGCTTTCGGTAACACAAGAAGTTTGTCATACTGAATTTTGCTAATTGTATTGTTTTTATTATTTTTATTAATGTTCGGAATATTCAATTTGTAGTTTTTTGCATGGATCATTTCCCTATCTCCGATTTCGGGATCGCTCCGGAGGACCTTGAATCCTTCCAAGATTTGTCCGCCGTACCCGAAACACAAGCACCTGAAGAACATCATGTAGAAGAAGAACCATCAGGCTCCATGTCCATGACCATGAGTGCTTTTGGCTCGACATCTACTGGAGCGAAGAGAGCGAGGCAGGCATCGAGAGTTTGGGATTTTTTCGACAAGCAAACGAGGACAAATGAGAAAGGAAAAGAGGTAAGAGTTGCTGTTTGTAAACAATGTCATCAAGTTTTATCTGCAAAATCTACTAGGGGTACGAGACACTTGCATAGGCATATTGAAAGTTACAAAGCGAAAATAGGAACAGCTATGAGACAGACACAACTAATATACAACCCGGACGGTTCGGTCCGTAACTGGGAATATAGTGGCGAAGTAGCTAGGCAATCTCTTGTACGCTTAATTGTATCATAGGATTTACCTTTAAACTTTAGCGAGAGTGCTGATTTTGAAAATTACATTAAGCATGCACATAATCCAAAATTTAATAAAGTATCTAGGCAGACAACTAGTAGAGATGTAGTTAAGTATTACAATAGTTGTCGTGAAATTTTTTTTAAAAAATGTTCAGTACTTGCACATTTTCCGTATCTTTGACTTCATACATCTGGAGTGGTAGGGCTAAGCAAGATTATATTAGCGTAGTTGTTCATTATATCAACCAAAACTGGCAACTAGAAAAAAGAATTATAGATTTCAAACTAATTGATGTCGCACATACGGGAGAGAATATTGCTGAGAGTATTATTAGGGTGGTGGAGGACTTTGGTCTCAGTGATAAGATTTTTGCTATAACTTTAGATAATGCCTCCGCAAACACCTCCGCAATGAATATTCTCACTCCAATATTTGGTACTTATGTTGAATCATTTTTGCTTCATCAATGTTGTGCCTGTCATATTATTAACCTTATAGTTAAAAGTGGACTTGCCCCATTAGAACGTTACATTGCACCTTTCCGTTTGGCAATTTCTTTTATGAATCATTCTAATGCTAGAATAGCATCTTATAAGAACTTTTGAATTGCAATGGGCGTATGTCCAAGAATATTTGGTTTAGATATGTCAGTAAGATGGAATTCTACTTACTTAATGCTTAAGAATATTCTGCCATATAAGAGCACAGTTGAGGTTTTCATTCAAACACATCACCCTAAACGTGATTTATTATCTGAAGAACATTGGTATGTTGCATCAAAGTTACTTGAGTTTCTTGAAGTTTTTTATGACTCCACAGTTGCTTTATCCGCAGTTTATGAACCCACATATTTTCTAATTGTGCATCATATCTTAGATATGGCTACCCATTTTAAGAACAACGAAAATGACATGATTTTAAGAGATTCTTTCACCGCAATGAAAACAAAATATTTGAAATATTGGAAAGAAATTCCACTTCTATATGCCTTCGCCTTTATTTTAGATCCTAGAGCAAAACTTAGAGGATTTGGTAACGTCCTCTCCATTTTAGGTGATGTTCTAGGGGAAGATTATTCAATTTATTTTACTATTGTTCGTACTAAACTAACTGAAGTTTACAACAAGTACGAACAAAAGCATCAAGGAGTTCGTTTGCAACGACCTCCTGCATCTATCGCGGGTAAGAAAAAGACCGCGTGGGGCAAAATCTGGGGTTCTTCTTCAGGTACAGGTTCTACAATAGGTGATGATGATACAAGCCGCAGCCAACAAGTCTCTTCTGGGGAACTATCTACCTATATGGACAGCGACGCGTTGGATTACCAACAAGAAGGAGACAATGTCTTCAATATTGTTCAATGGTGGCATGAGCACAAGCTAATATATCCCGTGCTATCCATATTAGCTCGAGATGTGTTAACTGTTCCAATCTCGACGGTTTCCTCCGAGTCTGCCTTCAGACTCTCCGGCAGAATATTGGAGGAGAGAAGAACAAGCCTATCGAGTGATATGGTGGAGATGCTCATGACTATCAAAGACTGGGAACACGCTGATGCAAGAGCTCAACATTCCACTGAAAACCGAGAACTAGAAGAAGCCTTCGAAAATCTCTACCTCGACAATGACGAAGACCCTCCTCCATCTACCTCTTAGTATGTATTAGAGGCTTAGAGCTTTAGTTGTACTCTTTTCTTTGTCAAGGTTTTCTTTAGATGAGTTTTTACTTGACAAAGTTTTTAACGAGGCAACCATCCAAACATTAATAAAGCTCTTTGTTACATGTTCTACAATTTGTCTCAATTTTTTGTACGTCATTTACTCATTTTTATGCTATTTTCTAACTCTACATATTTTTCCTCATTTTTTTTATAATTTTTTCCCTATTTTCCCCTATTTTTTTCCTTTTTTTTTGCACACGGGCTGGTGGGCGGCCCGAGGCCCACCGTCTCGTGCCCAGGCCGGCACGGCACGGCCCATGTGCCCGACGTGCCGTGCCTAGGCCTCGACCTCGACCCATGGGCGGGCACGGCACGGCACGGCACGGCCGGGCCTTCGTGCCTAGATGGGCCGTGCCTGGCCGGGCCGCCCATCTGGCTACTAGTAGTATATACTCTCTCTGTCCAAGTTTATATAATATATTTCTTTTTAACACATAGACCAAGTAGATATTGAAAATGACTAAATTGATCCTAATAAAATCACTAAGATCTATACTTAATGTATACATGTAGAGAATAAAAATTAAAGATAGATATTTATTAAGGGTATAGAAGGAACATCGTACTAATTTTATATTGAAATATGAAATATGTTATAGACAAGTCAATTAAAAATAACTAGTATAGTGCCAGTGCTAACGCTACAACGGTAGTAAATCCGCTTATCAATTAAATGAGAAGATAAGTATGAATATAACACTTAATAGTAAATAATCTTGTGATCACATTGTACGTACTACATATTTGGAAGCAGAGCGAATCAAACAAGGAAATAAATAGGGAAGATCCGCATGCAAGGAAACCAGAATTGAATTTTTTACTGTCCTGACCAAAACTGTATGTACTACATATTTGGAAGGAGAGCGAATCAAACAAGGAAATAAACAGGGAGGATCCGCATGCAAGGAAACCAGAATTGAATTTTTTACCGTTCTTGCCTCGTGATCGTATTTTTTTTTCCGAATATAACCTTTTTCGAGATTTTTTTACGGATCTAGCCCCATATAGCCTAATTTCAACGTATACAGAGCGCTGATTTTTTTCATTTTTTATCCACGGAACCAGCGGTTTGTGAGTCTTTATTTAAATTTTTCTCATGGAACGGTACGTGGCAAGCTGTTTAATTTTTATCTTTTTTCCCTTCGGATCCAGCGGTCCGCGAGCACAGTTTATTTTTCCATATTTTTCCAAAATTATTCAGTGGACGGGCACCGCTTGAATTTTTTTCATTTTTTCTCCCACGCTTGAATTTTTCAGCGGCCACCAAGCATTTATTTTTTTTGCCAAAATTATTAAGCGGACGAACACCGCTTGATTGTTTTTTTTATTTTTCGGGAATTTTTTACTGTGTTGGCATTATCGTTATAATTTTTTTCTGAATCACTCTCGCGACGATGAATTTACGATTGTAGCCTCGAGCCGGAAAAATTCAATGAGCGATGGCGCAGATATTATTTACCAACGCTTCGTGCTCGAACTTTTACTATATTAGTATCGTCGTTATAATTTTTCGAATCGGGCTCTCGGCGATGAATTTGCGATTGTAGCCTTGAGACAGAAAAAATCAGCAGAGAGGTGCTAGAATTTTTTTCCCGCGGTTTCCTTTTCCCAGCACGTAATATATGGTCCTTTCCTTTTCCAGGACGTTTATTTCTTTTTCCTTGATTCCAAGACGTTTGTTTCCTTTTCCTTGTTGATCTTTGGAGGTGAGAGAAGGTCATTGTGGCCCACGAGGATGATTTGGAAAAATAAATCTGCGCTCACCGACATTGGATCCGCAAGAAAAAAGATAAAAATTAAACAGTGTTCGCCACTACCGGTTCCGCGAGAAAAATTGAAAAAATTAGCAAAGACTCACAGACAGTTGGTTCCTTAGATAAAAATAAAACAAAATTCAACGCTCTCCGTCTACCAAATTAGGCTCTATAGGGCTAGATCTGTAAAAAGTCTCGAGAAGGATCATATCCTAAAAATACGATCACAATGCCGAGACAATAAAAGATTCAAGTCTTGTTTTCTTGCATGTGGATCCTCGTGTTTATTTCTTTGTTTGATTTACCCTCCTTCTAAATATGTAGTACGTGCAATTTTGGTCGAGAAAATTCAAATCTGGTTTCCTTGCATGCGGATCCTCCTTATTTATTTTCTTGTTTGATTCGCTCTCCTTCCAAATATGTAGGTGAGGAAGGTCTGTTGTGGGCCACAGGGATGATTAGACACACTAAATAATGGCCATCGGATGTGGGTGAGTAAAACTGAGGAAAGATATGAGACGTTCATTTTGATGAATGCAAGTTTTTGGGGACGTTTTGCTGGGTGCACGAACATTGGACCATCTCTAATGAGGTGCATTATTTAGGGTGGACGTAGGAAAAATTGCTTAGGTACATTATAAGGGGTATAGATTTGGAAGGAGAGAGTACGTGAGCCAATGAACACCACCCAACCCCAGACGGTAGGCGATCTTCTTTGCAAGCTGGACAAAATATTATCGGGCGGGTTCGGCAAACTAGCACGTCCCCGCCTCGATCTACAAGCATAAACAACAACAAATTAACGAATGAAAACAATGACCAGCTAAAACAGCTACTTTGCCTCTGCTCAACATGCTGAGTTCTTTCCGACAAACACGCACAATCACATCAGCGAGGAAATTATCGTTTTCCTCCATACTTTTTCTCCACACACGGTTGCCGGTTTAAGATGGCGGGAAGAAGCGGTTGAGGTTGAAGGGCAAGCTGTAGAACTCCTCGTTTCTGCTGTCCCCCTTGAACGACCGGAACGGCACCCACCACGGCATCCCCCGGTCCTTGGCTGCGTTCTTCACCTCCAGCGTGTTGTCTAGGAAGACGGCCACGATCAGTCCAACCGTCGGCGGCGACGAGAAGATCGTATTGATGTAGTCGTTGAACTGCATTGCAAGCGACACAACAGTTAACGACTTTCTTTAATGTCCTAACTAGGGTTCAGAAGAACGTCTTGTTGAAAACTAGTTCAATCTGTTTCATCAAGTTCTCGAAAACATTTCCTGCAGAAGTAGAAATGTAAAACAGTTTGCTATTTAGGTGATAGTCACTTTGCATAGCTAATGATCAATAAGCCAGTTCGAAACTTAAGTGTTTGACAATGAGCCATGTGTAAAAATAATGAAGAGAGACAAACCCATCCAGCTTTTGTGTGCGCAGGACCACGTTGAGCAGCCATGCTGTACCGGAAAAAGTATTCGGGCACAGATAAGCCAAGAAAGATGGAGACACCGACGATAAAGAGGTTGCGCATGGAGTTCATGTTTGTGAACTGCAGGAAGGAGAGCCCCACTGCAGCTGAAGTCAGACAAAGCAGATGCGTGAGACTAGAAGTAACCAAACCGTGAACGTGCATATTATTCATATCGGATGGTGCAGGCTAACCGACCAACTAGCCCGAACAAGACGCAGTACACGGCCGCAAAGATTGTAAATGGGATAGAAGCAAACAGTGCCCCAAATTTTCCTGCACCAGATAAAAGATAATTCAGGAATACTGTATTTTCAGTGGCATGATCTGCAAAAGGTCAATTACTGTCCTATCAACAACAGCTCACCTAGCATGGAGAAAAAGATCATGAAACCAGCAGAGATCTGTATAACCCGTCGGCTCCCGATCCTTGTTGATCCTAACAACCCCACGTTCTCCCTGCATTGTTCTTGATAGTATCAAGGCTGGAAGAAATGTACGCATTGATAAAACATTTTATGTAGTGTACTCACACGGAGACAGTGGAGCCAGTCCCTGTTCCAAATAGCCCGTCGAGGAGGATACCGATTCCCTGTTGTTTATAGAGACCATTTGTTCTCAGTTTTGAACAACATCCAGGTGTAGGAAAAGAAGAAAATTCGTGGGTCCAAGAAAATTTCTACCTGCCACCCAATGCCTCTACTCAGGATATGCGCTGGAGGTGGAGTTGCACTTGCAAGACGGGCCGCAGCTTTGTAAGAAGCTGTGGACTGTCCAAGGGAGACATTGTTAAGGTCAAGGCTTCCATGCAAAGCAATAGATTCTGCAAACATGTATAAGTTGTAACTAGGGGTATCACCTCTATTAGTGAGACCAAAACAGCAGCCACCATACCAAAAGATTGTCCGGCATTGAAGGTTGGTGCCCCCCATTGCAGTGGAAAAGGGATATTAATCCTAGAACAAGTCAACTATATCAGTAGTCACAAAATTTAACAGCAGAATTCTCCAGAAGAAAAAACTGAATAACTATCCTGACCGGTAGAATTTTACTTACCATGTGGAGGTCCACCTTGTCATTCTTTTGTTAATAAAATATATTGTGCACGTAGCAAAACACCTAAACTAGGTAGAAATTTTGCTAGAAAAAAGGTTTATAAAATGCAGTATAGAAAGCCATTATATGTAGCATCTTCACTTTCCAACCCTTTAATTTACATCGGAGAAGATGCAAGATCAGATTGGCAAAGAGACTAACCATGGGGCGGAGGAGATCAGATTAGCACGGTCAGTGCGGCAGTTAATCTGAGTGATCTCAGTGCTATGCTTATATGCGCCACCTGCAGTGAGGATTTGAGCATACGCCCAAACCAACGCAATACAGATGAACAAGGAGAACCTTTCCAGTATGGGAATATCTCTTATCTGTACATTCTTCAGATACTGAGAAAGAATGAAATGGCACTGATTAGAAATCCTTAATTTCTTAGGATAAATGTGGTCAATAGATCACAGAGTTGCTTGTCAAACCTGAGAAAGAACAACAAAGAGAATTAACATTGGCAGGCCAACCTCAACGCATCTCCCAACCTGATACAATATCAAGCATCAATGCAATGAACGAACTATCATTTCTCAAAAATATACATACATGTTTTGCTTGTGTGGCAAACCGAGTAACACCAAATGAAGACCGAGACAGAGCGAGCAGTACCACAGGGAATCCTCTTTCGAAAAGGCCAAACCCGAGCAGCGCGACCACCGGCGCCATCCCCAATGGACTGAAGAATCTGAACGTAACACACCCATGACCCATCAGTAGAGCCTAGGGCACTGTCAAAAACTGAACTAACATGCATATGGAACAAGCGACCTACTTGTTCTAACATACTACTACATGGCAGTGTGAGAGTACCTGGAGAAAATACCCCACAGCTGGCTGTACCCCAGAATGATCTGAATACTGGAGGATACTATCAGTGCCCCCTGTATCGCCCTCATGGTCTGGAGGAACCTCTGTTCACAAATGAAAATGGCTGATTTTGATTAGACCACCTCATCAGAAACAGTGGAACGAATGGGCACAAAGAATTGTTCTCACCTCATGGTCATCGGGTATCCCTGAGAGCGACGAGTCTCGTATGATGGCCATTATCGGGATCACGAAGGCGTAGGACCCGCCGATCACCGTGGGCAGGCGCGTCCCGAACAGCGACTGCAGCAGCGTGTTTATGCCGGTCACGAACAGCAGCGTCTGAACCACCCTCACCCTGTCCCCCTGCAACCCATCCAAGATAGATGGAAGTGGCGAAGTGCCAAAACATCATCAAACGTGCTATGCCATCAAGCACCAACGAAGGTGATGTGAATCAAGAAGTGCAAGGCGCTAACATCGCTTCCACCCATCATGGGCACCAGCACCGCCGGGATCATCACCGCCGTGCCCAGCGCCAGTATGTAGTGCTGGAAGCCCAGTATGATCGCCTCCCCTGAACAGCAAAAGAACACACGCTTCAGAGTGGGATCCCGACCCAAATGTAAAGCTGCTCGATTCTTAGCTTAGCTTTGACGCACCCCAGGGAGGGTTGGAGTCTATGCAGTACTCGAACCCCTGGAGCTGCTCCATGGGCGGATGGCTGATCTCCTCTGGCTTCACCTCAGCCATTTCCCTTTATTGGCCGTCAGGACCCAGGAGCTGACACCGCCGAGAAGGAAACCGAAGGAAACAGGAGAACTCTGCCTACCTGCTTCGCAGACCACACGATTTCCTCACTTATGAACACGGCCACCACCCGCCAACGTGATTCCTGTGTGCTTGCTTCTTCTTGGTCTTTCAAGAAGGCGAAGAAGCCAGCCAGCCAGCTGGAGCTTGCCTCCACTCTCAATGCCTCCTTTTGCCCGCCAGGACGAAATTTGTTGGAGAAAAAGCTCGCGAGGATGGCTTGTTTGTGTGAGAGCCTGAGAGGGATGGATGGGTAGCAGTGCCAAGAGCAATTCGCACTCTCGCCAGCGTCTACTAGTGGTACTGTGGTAGTACTAGTTGCCAGCCTTTCTTGTGTCGTGGTGCTTCTTCTGTTTCCGTCTCTTTTTATATTTGGTTTTTTCCTGCTGGGTTAATGCTTTCTCTTCTTTGAAGTGTTCTTCCCTCCTTTGGGGGAACTGGCCGTTGCCTTTTTTGCTATGACCGAACTGACCTCCTGCACCTCTGTATTTTTTTGAAATGATCATTTTTTTTTAGTTCATATTTTTTGCAAATCTAGTCTTCTTGTAAATAGAATTACAAAAATAGTCTCATCTCTAACTGCAAAGCTCCTTCCACGGCACAGAAGCATGAAAAGGTGACACACGGTCGGAAATAGAGCTATTTTTGCAATTTCATCCGCAAGGGAGTCAAATTTACCCAAAAAAACTTGCTACGAGACTAGAAAAGCCATGATTTAGTATCATAGAACCTGTAAGCACTGTTGGTTTTTCTTTCTTTCTGTTTCTCTATCTTTAGCCAAGATGCTTAGCATTTCATTTCACTATCCAAGGATGCTAGCTCCAGAGTCCAGACTTGGAAAATAAACATGTTATTCTTCTTTCTTTAAAACTCTTATCACTTGTAGGAAAACCTACTTTACATCGCAAATTCTTTAGTGAATCATTTTATCAAGTTCTGAGTTAGCAACAAGAGAATAACTGCAAGACAAAACAATTAATACTATTTCCAAGGGAAACACACAAACAACTATTATTAGATATAACAACAAATACTTTGACCTTTCCCTACCTTCACCGCCCTTTCTCACTTACTTGGATGACGACCAGGAGGGAGCAAAAGTTTCTACTGTACCATTAACCCCGCGGTAACATACAAAACGGGGAAGTGTTTATCATTGAGGCATTGACCCCCCCCCCCCCCAGGCCAGAAGGGAAGGATTTGGGAGGAAGAGCCATGCACGGTAGCCCCCTTGGAACATCTCCTGATTCCGACTAACCGATGGGCAATTGCACCAATCAGATATCCACAGCACCACCTGACACTGACGGTCTGGTCCAAGAACAAGCGATACTCGTAATCTTTTCCAATTCTAAAAATGGTGCACGTCAGCACGTGTCCTTGTTTTCTGCTTGACTCGCAGTCGAGGGGGGGGGGGGGGGGGGGGGGGAGAAGAATATTAAACCGTAGAGCGAGAGGGGGGGAGGAAAGTTACCGTTGGGTGCCGTTCTGCGTGTGGGATGATGATTGTATCGTGGGAAGAAAGAGGGAAAGCACACGCACCGCACCGGCGGCTCCTTTGCCTCTGGCCGCGAGGTCAAGAAGCAACACAACGACATCCCCGGCCGGGGCCCACCGGAAAGCGATCTGAGATGCCTGCGCTGCAATGCAGTGCAGGACTGCAGGGCGCCGCTGCGCTTCTGCTACTGGTAGTGATAGGAACGCAGCTGCCTGCCCGCGGCCCATGGCCTTGAATAGGGCTGTAGGAGCAAAGTTAAAGGCTCTTTTTCACTCAGGAACAAAGCCTAGTTTCTGTGTCTGTGGCTAGGGCAGCAAAAAAAAAAACTCGTTAAGGCTCGAATTAAAATTATTTTGATTGTAGTAGTTAATGAGTTCAAAGTTAAAATGAGTCCATTTCGAGAGAAAAAAAAACATTAGTGAGGCTCGGCTTGATAGAGACTTATTAACTCGAATTTGAAATAACTATTTAAATGGTTAATAAAATGTAATTATATTAATTTTTAAAGAAGCTAGGTAGCAGCTCGATAGCCAGCCCTATCTATGGCTACTGCAGGGTCAGGGTCCCGCCATTCGTGGCCCACGGTTTGCCCACCTATTAATGCGGGCGGCTTGGGAATTCTGAAACCGGAGAGGTTCACGCGATCACGCTGCCTCTACTAGTTTACTTAGGGATGAAAACGGAACGGAAACGGTCGGTAAATGGTCGTTCCGTTTCCGTTTCCACATCTTTTACCGGTAACGGAAACGGAATCGGAAACCCCGGAAACGGATACGAAAACGAATAATGATCGAAGCGGATACGGGCGGAGCGGATACGAAGCGAAAGTAGAAAATTCCACAAGAACGTAATACATGATCACAATATACATGACCACAAAAACAATGTAACTCATTCCATCACAAAGGTGGATACAAGAACAATGTTATGTTCACCGGTATCACTAGAAAGTTTTTTTTCAAGTTTGTCAGTTGAAGCCTTACTATTTGTCCTCCAGATCAAACCATCATATCCTCCTCCGTTTCATTATCGTTGACATTCTCTTGCTCCTCCAACTATAAAAATGTAATGCCCTAAAATTTGCATATTATTGTTCAATGTTCATTTATGATTTTCTGAGATTTATCCTAGATTTTCTGGAGTTTATAAATGCCATTTTACTATTTTTCAGATTTATATAATTAATTTATTCATGAAAAATAAAACCAAAAATATGCTAGAAATAATTTTCCTAGATTCACAATGTTCCAAAGTATTTTTGAGAATTTTTTTGGAATTTTTGAACTCTATTTGGTATTTTCTATAAAGCCATTTGTATTTCTAAAATTATTTTAATTCGAAAATAAATGTAAATTCTTCGTTCTCCTTTTTGAGCCAAATGGGCCAAGTTTCCGACGGAATTTTCGATTCCGTTTCCGACAGAAATGGCTCTTCCGTTTCCGTTTCCAACAAAAAAATTTCGTTTCCGTTTTTGTACCGATATTTTCCGTTTCCGAAAAAAGACTTCCGTTTCCGTTTTTCTCGGAACGGTCGGAAATTTCGTTTCCGTTCTCACCCCTAAGTTTACTTGTTAGGCCCGCTCGAGTGGACAGCTCCAGATTGGCCATGGAATGGAACAGCAACGTCATGTGACCTCACCGACCAAAACTATTTTCGGCGGCCTCCGAAGTCACTGTAGAGAACTGTCGGAAGCCAACCTCCTGGACTTCCAAATAGTTAGAAGGTGCAGCACCTTGTTGTGATATTACACCACATCTTTTTAAACACTATAGGTCAGTGACGAATACCCTGCAAGACAACATCTGAATTCGTGATATGCAGTACAATTTGACTTTGGAGCTCCTCAGGAAATACGTAGAAATACGAAGGAAAACACACCCAGTAGCTCTACAGCCGGATACGAACGATAAGATTACGATTACCTAGACACTAACTTCTAATAGAGTGGATTCAGCTAGCTCGGTGTACCATGCATAATTCCGGGTGCATCTGGTAGTCCTTTCATGTTATGACCTGGTCAGTATAGGCATCATCGCGATGCAAATTCTTCTTCTAGCTCGTCTTGCAAAATCGGCTTTAGACGGCTCAACATCTGCAACTTAGAGGGTGCCCAAATTGATATTTCTATCCGATGTGTTGTCGAAATCTTGAGACTGCACATCACCTCTTTGTCGCCTATCTCAAGCTCGACATTTGTAGTCGTCTATTACCCGATGGGTCCGCTTACCGGCACTTCTATCAGACAGGTGGGAACTGACACCTCTTGAGCAGTGAAGTCTTAACCAAGTAAACTCTACAATGGAATTTCGGAATGATGCCAAAATGCTAGTCATCTTAGCATGCTGGCAATGGTGAAAAGAGCGCAATAGCAAAGTCTTCCAGAACAGATGATTGCCCAATGAAGCAGTGGCGAAGCCAAAAAATTTTAGGAACCTGGACAAAATTAACTATGGCCAATAAACGCGGACAAATCCATATACACATCACATAAGCAATTTTGAGAATCGTAAAAAGTTTTTTTTGCTATGCATAAAAACAAAGAAAGATGAGTCAAGTATCTTACTACGACTATACGACACTACTAACGCTTCGACGATTCACCAACAAAAGTCCAACCACACACGAAAAGAGACTATGCAAAATAAAAATATACCGATTAGTATATGATATAACATAAAAAAATATATTCACATTGAAGTATTGAATTAGTACTTTACATGCCACTAATGTTCTAATCATGTCTAGTATTCTGATTATTCTTCTCCAAATCTATTTTGTATAAGCAATAGAACATGGTGTACCTCTCTCAAACTTCACAAAACCTGGAGAACCTGGGGTACTTCGCAAAAGCAAGCGCTCAATTGTAGGAGCATAGTAGCCTGTAGGGGTCACGAAGAGTGACTGACCGATGGTCTGAGGCTCAAAGCTGCTAGGAGTTCAAAACTCAAAAGTACACACATTCGAGACTCGACACTCCTTCCTACTACCTGCTCCACCGAGCATCTAAGCGGCATGCTGTGCAGGCCCTCCAGGCCTCCACGGTTTGCTGCCTCCACCGCCCTCCACGGCAGTCGGCCAGCAGCTAGGAGTGGCTTGCAGCCTCCACCGATTCACCGAGCTCCGCCTCGTCTGCTGTTCTGCCGCCTCCACTGACTCACCGAGCATGCCCGTCCACGGCTCCACCGACTCACTGTGTGCCCCCTGCTGGCCTGCCCTACCCCCTGCCGGTCCGCCCTATCTGCTGCTCCATCAATCCTGCCGCTTCGCCGCCCTGGGCAACAACTAGGAGTTGATTTGGAGATGGATTACTTGAATTTGGATTTGGGGATGGATTACCTTATTCATGTCAAGTTGATTCGTGAGCTTTGGCATTGGCATTTTGACCGGCCCGCAGGAGCGCGGAGTGTTCCACTGTAGGGGTCGCCGTCGACGGGAGCCTGGCAGTCGCCCGCCCTGCCCGGGAGCTACCTCCACCACTGCAATGAAGTAATCCTTGAATCAATCAAACATGAAGCGACAAACTGAAGTTTCGTGAAAGCGATGAAACTAAAGAAATTGGCAATAGGAATAGATACTTCGACTTGAGATAACCCTGTCATTTGTACCTAAATCTGGCGTAACCTCCCACATCCAGGGTTCAAAATTTCGTCGAATTTTGGATTTCGGACCATCCCGAAATCTAAACTACCGGTCGAATAAAAAAATTTAAAAATTTGGAATTAATACAGTAACCTGAAATTTCAAAAATCAAAAAGAAAAGAACATAAATGGTACTGTGCCTTGTAAGAGTTTTATAAATTCACTGGAGTGTGATAATAATTCAAAATTTTTATGAGATATTAAGAACTTCCTTATCACCCTTCTGTAAAATTTTCAAAAATTTTAAACTTTTTTTATTGTTAAAGTAAATCTATGTATTTATCATCAAGCTTTTATTAGGACGTAGCATTGTCTGAATTGTAAAACATTATTTGAGAATTATCATCATCTAAAAATTTTAACTCAACATTAATGTTACATCAGGACTATCCACAAAAATTTTCAAAAGTTTTTAACATGGTTTAGATAAATTATTATTTTGTTCAAGTTTACCGGTAAGCCTTTTAACAAGGCAGTAGTACTGTTCAAATTTTAAAAAATTAATACAGTTTGATCATCACCTGAAAATTTTATTTGAGCATTAGAGATACATCATAACCATGCAAAAAAAAATTCAAATGCTTATAACGTGGTTTGAACCATTTTACATTCGGTTCAAAATTACCGGTCAGTGTTTTATCAGGACAGTAGCAATGTTTGAATTTTTAAAAATTCCATAGAATTCAGAATAATCTGAAATTTTTATGGCAATATCATCTATGTGTTATGACTCTCCAAATAAAATTTCAAAATCTTTCGACATCGTTAGACCCATTTTTTCCATTGTAAAAAGGCCAAAATTTCGGGTATTTCGCCCAAAATTTCGGTATATTTCGGCGAATTTCGTTTTTTCTCGGTACAAAACGAACTGGATTTGAATTTTGGTTTTTGAATTTCGAACGAGATTTGTCCGAAATATCCGAATTTCGCCGAAATTTCGGATTCCGGTCCTAGACGGTATTTTATCCGAAAACGAAATTTGAATCTTGTCTACATCTTGTATTTTTCTCTCTCTCTTGCTAATATAATCACTGCTTCTGCTGTCTTTAAAAAAAATGGGTCCCTCCAATCAACAAGTAATTTACTACTTGATGCTTGGCCGGGGGCCAACGGGAAAGTCCCTTCGCAGTTGCTGCTGGCTGTTGCGGTGCTGCCCTGCCCTGCCCTGCCCTGCCCTGCCAGATCAACGGGTTGCGTACCAGCTGCTTTGTGGGGAATTGATGGACATGCGTCAAGCTGGTTAGTATAATAATTAATGGCAGGGAAGACGGTTGCCTTGTCGGTTGGTGGTTCCATACTTCCAGTGTAAAATGTGCACTAGGAGCAAAGTCCAGCCATCTAGTTCCAAGGCGGCATGCCCGGTTTTCTCTGTGTTGCGCTTACCGTTCAAATTTTCGTTTGCCTCTCCAAAATCGAATAGTACTTAGTACTGATTTTTCTTAAATTTTGACCAAATTTCGGTAAAAATCGAATGGTTTGTGAAATTCAAACCGGCTGATCAAACCGATTCAAAAAAAATGAAAACCAGTCGAAAATCGGTCAGTTTTCGTCGAAAATAGACGACTGAAGGAAAAATAGTGAAAATGCAAGGAAAAACTGCAAAAAAAATTACAAAAATCCCAATTAATCTATTAAACACCTCAGATAAATTTAAACAATTTTTGAAATCATTTATTGCTTCTAAAAAATCTAAAGCAGTAATTAATGAAAAGGAATAAAGACGCCGTCAGCTTTTTTATAAATATTTAAAAGATTTATTATATTCTAAAATTTTAATGTAACCCTAACTAGTTCCAAAGGATAATGTACTAAAATTTTCAGAAATATTAGACTTCATTTAGTACCCATATAAAATCAAAAATAGAAGAGCATATACAATGATAATAACACTTTCAGAATTTTTTAAAAATACACATATCTGATCATTATCTGAAAATTTTACAACATCATTATAATTACATTATAACATCAAAAAAAAGTTTAAGAAATTTTAAACTTCATTTTGTGCCCCTAGAAAATAAAAAACTGAAGAGCATATATTGTGCCAGTATCACTGTCAGAATGTTTTAAAAATACACAGATCCGATAATCATCTGAAAATTTTATAGCATCATTAGCATTGCCTCACGACCTCACACAAAAAATTTCAAAAAAATCAACACTTTTTACTAAATTTCTTTAAATTTTTTAAATTTACATTTGAACTCTACAATTTACCGCTCAATTTTTATTGCCGAACTAACTCAGCTTCGTTGGCGTTTTGAACCCTAGTTGTGCTGACCGCTTGGCTGAAAAGAGTGCTCAGGTAGCCGTCAAGCTCATGGTGTAGCCGTGTAGCGGTGTAGGGAACTAGGGATGGGTGACACGTACGGTTGTACTGCTGTACAGGACGCATTCATAGACTCAGGCTTTGTTTGGTTGCAATGTAATTCCCTTTTAGTTCAAATTTTTGGACCATCCCCGCGTATTCCGACCAGAAACAAACCTCATAAATCTAACACACTGTTCCACAACGGGTCGTCCAATCCCTAGCATCCACATGATCAGACCACACTCCTGAAATGTCACATGTAAAGTTGACTTGATAGGACTCGAGTCATACGCAATTAATCAATACGTATGAGGATTCATTTTGATAATTATAAAAAATCCATATAACACCCTAACTTTGGTTAAAAATTCATCTAGCATTTAAGTTGAAAGTTCATCTAGCACCCAACTATGAAAATATACATTTGATCCTTGAACTTCATAATCCGATTCAAATAACACACTTACCAAGTTTCGTATTGTGGTATTACCCACATGGTAGTAGGTGGTTTTACCACATAGTATAATACATTAGTCAAGTTAAGTTAATAAAAGATGAGTCCACATAGGCTTCTCTCCGCTGAGCTCTTAGCCATGTTTCTGTGGCCCTAATTGAGGCCCTCCCCAAACAACTCAGCTTTTAAGCGTCTTTTAACATAAATCGAAAGCCATGTATAATTAACAAAAACCAAAAATTAGGCTTAGATCTACTTTTGCAGCTTATTGTTGAGAAAAATTAGCTATTTATTAAACGGTCTCTTATAAAAAGGTAAGACCGTTTTTCAGCTCAGAAAACTAAAAATAGCTTTTCAGAAAAGCTACAGCTCCCTAAACAGACCCTGTAGCTGTTAGCCCATTTAGCTCACCCATTTCTGTTTTGATTTGGTGAAGAAAACCCAGTAGGCCCTATCATCTACCTAATCTTACCCAACGCGTCATCATATATAGTAACATCATCACACCACACAACCAATGCCAATATATGAAACCAAGTATTATTTGAACCAGATTGCAAAGTTCAGAGGGAGTTTGATTTCATAATTTAGGATATTGGAAGGACTTTCAAACAAAGTTTAGGATATTATAAGGAATTTTTCATTGATAATAATGAACTATTCACGCTTGAAAAATGTGTAAACTAGAGTAGAGCCAGAACTACAAGTTTTAGATTTTTGGAAAAAGAAAGAAGAGAGTGCTCCCGGTTTTCTGATAAATGCATACGTGTTAGCAAATATGGATTTTTAAGAAGCCAATTGGACCGGTTTTAGAAGTGATTTTTTTTTTGCACATTACAAAATTATATGATTGAAAACTTCCCAATCGTACAACATTCATAAAGCGCTACGATCTTCTGTCTGACTTATAATCGCTTGTCCTCTTTTCTTCAGCTTCTTTTCTCTTTTGTTGCCTGAAAATAAAATATCAATGTCACAAGTTGTTTTAATAAAACGATATGCAACTTAAGTAAATGAATCTACGTATAGTTATCTTGTCTCTTTACATGGTTACAAAATAAACTGAAATTTTCACCATTAATTTTAGGCCTCATTATTCGTTAACGATTTCAGTCTTTCACCATTGAGTGTACTACCACCACCAATGAATCATAACAGTATGATGAAAATTTGTCAGTAGTTTTCTTTTAAAATAAAATGAGCATATAAACTACAACTATGAACATTTCCATTGGTTAATCTGATTGACATGTATACTTTGGACCAGCCACAGAACAGCAAGAAACAATATCTGCTAATGGATTATGTGAATAAAGGAAAAAAACAATTGTGCTGAAACAAGAACTTACGCAAAAGCAGCATATCCAGAACCAACATTTGCAGAAGTCAAAAGTGCAGCAGACACACCGGCTGCTGACAAATTGTCATGTCCACTAGGAGCTCCAGGGTTCTTAATATCTCCATCAACCTAGCAAATAACAGAAAGACAGAAGTCAGTCCTAAAGATCAACACTACAAAAGAAGGTAAATGCATTGAGCGAGGGAATTAAAAACCTTATCCCATTTCGACTTCTTGTTTGGCCTAGCCTCTTTCTGCACACCTTCTGCCGATACCGTAACCATTGACATACCAGCTACAGCTGCAAAACATACAATGAGCATCAGAACACTTAAAATACAAAATTGCCAGATTGGTAACAGTAATTTGTCAAAATAAAGCACACCATTCATTAATGTTTGTCATACCTGGAATCTTCGATATCGATGCACTCATTGGAGGTTGTACGCCCCCAGAAATAAAATCAACCTTCGGACTTCTTTTCTTCTCCTGTTCCTTCCTCTCAAGTTCACGCTTCATATCAGCTTCTGAAGATAAATAAGTAAAAGATCATGATTGTAACATCCTTGCATAAGACCAAAGCAGAAAGAATTGAAACACTCACTGTTGGCAACCGCACACGCACAATATGCATAAATAGAATATTTCTAATGTTCAATTATCTTTCAATTGATTTACATGATTAAATAGGTGTTAGTATTTAGCGAGAGAACAGAAGCTATATTCTCTAATGTTCAATTATCTTTCAAACAACAAGACATAGCCCAAAAGGATAGCATATTGGATCAAACCCAAAGTTGCACAACTATAACATACCAATATCATCATAGTAGTCACTTTTATCGTACCCATAAGGATCAAAAACATCTTTACTGAAGCACGTCCCTATCTGATTGATTTCTTGGTACCGCACAGCATGCTGCAAAAAGTCAGGATTTCTGTAATCCTTTCTATTGCGCACTTCAGCATTAAAGCTCTTTCCAGCCCTTTTGTATGCAAGGAACTTGTTAATCTTTTGCTGCAGGAAAAAGCAGTGGATCATGAGTGAACTAAAGAGATATTTCATGTAACAACAAAACAAAAACAGGAGGCTGTACACATGCATTGAAAGGCCAAGATGGTACAATGAGTTCAAAAAAATTGAGAAGACAGCAATATGACAGTACAAGAAAGAACCAAAGGGCTTCGACACTATCAAAAGTTTTCAGAGAAAAATAAGTACAAATTGGCAAAACTCACTAGCCACATGAACAAACTTACATCTATGTATGCATTAAAGAAAAGAAAAAGGCAAGTATAAGAAAAGGTGATGTATATCTATGGCATAGCCAGTTCTCAATAACATCATGATTACAGAAAAGAGACGTGAAACATATTTGAAATGGTTGTTGGGGACACACCTTGTTATAACTGGTCGACAGGACATTTTCATTGTTTCTATCTCAGATAATGGAGTTTGTCAAACACAAAAGATAGCAATATGGTCCAAAAGGAACTGCATATTCTGTTTGGAAACATGATAGTTTTTATGCTCAAAAAACATTTACAAATATTTATTTGGTCAAAAAAGATAACCTGTAATGCCGCAGAACACTTTGTAGTCACGGGTGGAGGAAGGAAACGACTCAATGGATCATCATTCTGAACATCAGTAGAAACATCAGCAGCTTCCTCCACCTGAAAATCTTCAGTTTCTGTTCCAGATACAGCCATTGCCACATCTGTCCCTATTTGGTTCTGCTCAGGTGCATCGGAATGCTGAGACATTTCCAATCTGATATGAACAGTACCTGAGAGAGTTCTTTCTTCAAGGCTCCCTACAAGACAATCAAAATAATCATATCAGATATTAGATGGAGGTGTAGAAGTTGTAGTTACTAAATTTTCCCAAAAAGGAAAAGAGAACAATAACTAAATGCACTTTTTCTACAAAGGTCAGGACTCAGGATATGTACATCAAGCATCAACAGAAGTCAAGTACAGCATAATACCGAGAGTTGTCAGTTCTCCCACTATGTATCAGAAAAGTTAATGCATGCATTCTTTTCCTGCAAATCCAATTTTTGTACTAACTGATGATCACAATTCACAAATGCAAAATTCTTGAGTGTGTGTGTGGTCTGTTTGTGTAAGATGAAGTTCATTTAAAAGCATTGTGATAACTCTGATGCACAGTATGTAGTCAAAGGCTCAATGCTTTCCAAGTTTGACTTGGCAAAGGTACTGTGGACAAGATTAAAGAACCTACACATTTGTTGCTGGGTTATTAATAGTCAACAAGACATAACCCAAACACATGAAAATAATAATATCTTACTTTTTCCATTTTCATGTGTTTGGGCAAAGTCTTCACCTCTTCAGGTCCATCAACAAATGCTTTGTGGTGGTGGTGGTGGGTGGGTGTGTTGTTTGGGTGGGGGGGACCATTTTCAACACTTCACTCATCAAACAATTTGCAGAACAAGAAAATCCTTGTAAAATCAAAACATTCATATTTCATTTGAACAACAGCACAAGGTGTGGCATCTAACTAAAAAAATGAAAAAGAAAGAGTCACCATAAGAAAACGTTGGGTATTGGCGAAAGAACCTTTAGCCAACTATTTAACCAAATTAGCTCAACTACAGCATAATCCAATATAACTATACTATTTTTTCTTCCATTGGCTTAACACAAAAGGAAGATATTGCGATCTTTCCTGCCTTCTGATAATACCTTTGTATAACATTAACCCCATCAAGATCAAGTGGACCGAAGTGTAACAAGTCAAGGATCTAGAATTGCACAAGTGCCATGAGAATAAAGAGCAGTCAGCTTACTTAAAACCCTTTGTTTAATTGTTTCACCTCATATTACCTACTTTGATAGAGGCTTAGAATATGTCTCTTTTAAGATAGGCCCAACAGCAAAACAGACAAGGAGCAAGAAGAACAAGATGCAATTAACGTATCAAGGTAACAACATCATATGCCATTCGGGTAATTGGGTTTGTGGATAAATCTAGTAGAATTTCATGTTTTCTGATATGCCTTCTCTCATTCCTAGTGTATCCCAACGTAGCTGCTATTTATTTACTTCACATAGCGGAAAATTGATTACTTGATAGCATAACCATAAGCAACAAGACCATGCCAGTATATCACCGTTTAACAAGTAAATCATTAAATATCACAATTTCTGCAAACTAGCTGGACATCTTGATCTGTACTGGAAATTACAAACGTATACCGAACATAGCACATGGTAAAAACTATACAATGCAGCAAATTAGAGCTTACCCTCAGCAATCTGAGCATCAGAGCCCAATCCGCCTATGCCACTCATGATCTCCCCATCCTGTAACCAAACCGCAACTACCAACATCAATTCAGAAAACCGACAGATTCCAAGCAGCATTGCTAAATACATACTTCACCAGCTCTACCTCCTGCTCGGGTGACATGGCCATCTCGTCGTGCGCGTAGTCCACGATAGCAAGCGCGCCGCGTTGCGGGGGGCGCGGCAGATCGGCCGGCGGCGCGGCCACCGGGGTGCGGAGCGGAGAGGGGGACGAAACCGCGAAAGGCGAAGACGAGGGGCGCGAGGGCAGCGGCGGAAGCCCCGGCGAGGCGGGGTTCGCTAGGATTTTGTGGCCAGCCGGCTCATCAGGGAGGGGAGGGGACGGGGGCGCCGGGGAAGGGTTGGGGTTCGAGTTAGGGTTGGAGCTCTCGCCTCCGGTTCGAGGTGAAGGCGGCGAGAAGGTTGCCGCCGCGGCGGGCGGCGCCGGGGAAGGGGGTCGGGGCTCGTCGGCGTCGTCCTCTTCCTCGTCGTCGTTGTACATGGAGAAGAGCGCGGCTATGCCCTCGGTATCGGACGCCATGGCGAGGGGGTGGAAGCGAGGGAAGGGTTGGGTTTGGGGAGGAAGCGAGGCGAGGCCGCGAGGAGGAAGGAGGCGGAAGGATTTCGCGAACTAGGCAAATGGCCTTTGGCCTGCTGTGTGGGGGAGTATGGGATTTGTGTGTTCGGCAGCGGCTAGGAGACGACGGCGGTGACGACGCCGTCTCCACCGTCCAGTGTCGTGTCGTTCTTTGTTCGAAGTTTTGTGCTAAATTCTTGCAATTTTTGTGTGTTCCACAAAGACTATAAAAATGGTGTATATACGATTCGTTAAAAAATTGTCATATTTGCCCAGATGCGTGGTTATCATTAACTGTACAATGCAAAACTTAGTCGGAACAATGTAGTAGCATTTTAATTCCATAAAACTCAACTATACACCTCGAGAGAGAAAAAACCACACACAAAAAGACTATATGGATCAAATTTTAAAAGTATGGAGTATCAATAAGCCTTTTACTAAAAATCAAATGACCTATTTTTAAAATAGTGGCTACATGTTCTATGCGTATCACCTTAAGGCTTTTCAATCATCACAACCATATATTATAGCCTTTTCTATTATAAATAGTTGTCGTTTTAGATATCAACATAATCTCCAAAACATAACTAACCACTAATTTCTACTCACCTGTCTAACTTTATGTAAGTCTTATTTTCATTTTACACATAGACCAACGAATGTTGTAAATAACTAAAATATTATACTTAGTCCTTAACTATTATACTTAGTCCTATCTAACATACCTCTTTTCTAGTCACCCAACTAGGACGGTGCATACTGCATGCATGCGTGCATATTCAATACACAGCACTACTGCTGTGATACTATTGGTTGTTAGCTATGTATGAAAATAGTTTGCTTTGGATGGAGTACAAAGCGGTAGCCATGCGTGGAGTAATTACTAGCGGTAGTCTGCTGAACCGGTCACCACGGGTATTACCGAGAAAATCACATAATATTGTTTGGGAAGATGTGTGCGGCCTATATAATCGAACAACATCATGAAAAAAATGATGCCGTGTAATTATGGACGGAGGGAGTGTTATAATATATTTATAAAACCAATAAAATTATAATATTATAAAAATATTTTTCGAGATAAATCTACACATGTGATTTTTATATATCTAATTTAATTATTTAAAAAGATATTAACAGTTATTGTACTTACGATCTAAAATGTCAATTATTGGAGCCTGGAGGCCGTTGAGCTGGTAGCCACTGCGCTGAAGGCTATAGACATTGAGTGCTGGTAGCCACCACCCCTGTTCATCGTCGCCGCGCCCCATGCCCCGTGGCCGCAAGCCCGTAAGGAGGGTTGCCTTGCCTGGATCTAGCTCTGACCAGTGGAGAATTGCCGTCGACGCCGGCTGAGGCCTCCTTCCTGCCGGTCTACCAGAGCTAGAGGTGAGGCCTCCTCCTTGCTGTAGCTCGAGCTGAGGACCCAAGTTGATGCCTTCTCTAACCCTAAGTTCTCTTGAATCTTGATGCCATTTTTGTTGGAATGTTGGATGACACTATGACAGGATGATTGATTGGTAATTAGTAATTGGTTGGTGGTTATGGTTTGTGAATTGTGACAATGGTTATGTTTTATGAATTGTGAAGATTACCATGGCCTGTTATGGTTTGTGAATTGTCGATTGTCAACTGTGAATTGTGAAGATTACCCCATGGCCGATTATGGTTACGGTAGATTACAATTAATTTCATAGACCGTGTAAAATGGAAATCAATTAAATTATATCATGAACATAACTTTGACAAGCTAATGTTTCGTTCCCCTTTATTTTTATTTCAAGTTCAGTTGTTGCTTATTGAAAATTTATGCCATATTTTAAGAGATTGTTCATACTGAACGGTTTTAGCTATAATTGTATTTGACTAGATTCTAACATATTGATTTGAACAACTTATACATTTCGTGATTAATTGATTGGACTCAATTTGATGCACCAAATGATCCTCTTCACTGGGAGCTCACGTGTAGCACAGAAGTTGCCTGCTGATTTGAAAGGCTGAATCAAGTTGGAAGATACTGGTTCTGATTGGAAAAATTTTTGGTCCAGAAGTTCAAGTTGTCTTAAGTCACCTTTGTTCAATGCTTAACATTGTATATTCATAATTCCGTATTGTCTAGTTAGGAAGCTGAATTGACATGTTTTTTGTTATATTATGCCCACACAGGTTTATTACAATGCATGGGTTTGCGACCAAGATGCTTACGCTTGCAGTGGCCAGAAGTGCTATGCTCAGTCTATTCTATTCATGCACAAGATAAAGACTATAGAATGGTACTATTTATGTGCCGTACTTGCTTGTTAGAGGTCTTGGACTTCCCTGTCAATAGATTGCAATCAAATTGCATTTTGTATCTTTCTTATTAGTTTTTTTTATAATTTTCCTCTAGCGTGCACTCTTGCAGAATTAGTCTTCTAGTGGGCTACTTGAGAAAATGAAGAGACTTTCTGAAAGAAGGAAGCTTACAGACTTGACAATTGACCAATCCTTACTGTGAGTGACCATCTTCAATCAGTAATCACGTCATATTTTTTATTCACCTTCTTGTCATGGTGTGGTTTTTGATAGCATTTAGCATTTAATTATGCATTTGTGCAGTACTTTTTTTATACCTTAGGTTCAACATAGTCTTTGACATTGGTAATAGCCGCTTAGTTTTTAGCCCGAGGTTTATTCAAATTCTGGCTCCACCACTATATAAGAACACCTAGGATGAATTCTAGCTCTGCCACTGTATAAGAACACCTAGGATTTTAAGGTTAAACTGTTCAAAACTACTTGATCCACCAACCAAATATAGTTGCACGTACCTATGCGATTTTTTTGCAAGTTATAGAATTTTAAGGATGCCTTGTCAAAAACCGTAGTACAGTTCCAATATTTAGTGCATTCAGTATTAAGAAGTCATTTTCGATATATTAAGGACAACTTAATATTTACCGAAAAATAACATACCTAAACCCTAAATAATAGCTAGCAAACAAATCTTGGGATTAAACGGATACAAAAGCCAACTTTTGCCACCCGTGCATTGAAAAGTTGCTTATAATACAATGCACTTATTTACTGTACAGCTGTTAACCTTTACTATTTTCCAGTCCATCTCTGCGTTTGCTTAGCAACTGTGTATCTATACCTCTTTATAATGTACCTAAACATTCTTTTCTACGTCCACCTCAAATAATGCACCCCACTAAAGATGGCCTAACCTTCATGCACCCAGCAAAACGTCCTCAGAAACTTGCTTCCATCAAAATTAACCTCTCAGATCTTTTCTCAGCTTTACTCACCCACATCCGATGATCATTGTTTAATGTGTCTAACTCATCCCTGTGGCCCACAACAGATCTCCCCCACCTTCAACATCATCTCAAGGAAAAGGAAACAAATATCCTGAAATTAAAGAAAAGAAAACAAATGCTCTTCAAAAGAAAAAGATCATATATTACATGCTGAGAAAAAAAAATTAAAAGACAGAACACTATACTAGTATTCGTATGGAGCACCAACCAAAACGTAACGCAACGCAATATCCTCGATTCGAACCAGGGCAAAGAAAAGCTGTGCACGGACAGACTCCAGCATCGGCTGTCCCATCAATTCACCGAAACAGGGAGGGCATAAAAGCCATAAGCACCGAGACGGAGTGTGATAGAACTAGAAGAAGAGCCGTAGAGTGGGGAGAGGAAACAAAGCAAGAGAGTTTTCGCGGAGCCGTTAAGCTGCCTCCCTCCCTATGACCTATCCCTCCGAGGCCGGCTGCTCCACCGAATCGCGTCGATTCGCTTCCCCTCCCCCTTCGCCGCCCGTCGTCGATGGCGGCCTTCGCACCGCCGCCGCCTGAGCCGTCGCCGCAGGCCGCGCGGCTCCCGGTCCCCTCCGCTGTGGCAGCCGGCAAGCGGGGCGGCGCCGGCGCCGGGGGGCTGGTGATGGGGCGGTACGAACTGGGGCGCCTTCTGGGGCACGGCACCTTCGCTAAGGTGTACCACGCGAGGCACGTGCAGACCGGGGAGAGCGTGGCCATCAAGGTGCTCGACAGGGAGAAGGCCGAGCGGAGCGGCCTCATCCCCCACATCAAGCGCGAGATCGCCGTGCTCCGCCGCGTGCGCCACCCGAACGTCGTGCACCTGTTCGAGGTCATGGCCACCAAGACCAAGATCTACTTCGTGATGGAGCTCGTCCGCGGCGGCGAGTTCTTCTCCCGCGTCTCCAAGGGCCGCCTCAAGGAGAACACGGCGCGCCGCTACTTCCAGCAGCTCGTCTCCGCCGTCGCATTCTGCCACGCCCGCGGCGTCTTCCACCGGGACCTCAAGCCCGATAACCTCCTCGTCGACGAGTGCGGGGAACTCAAGGTCTCGGATTTCGGCCTCTCCGCCGTCGCCGAGCAGCTCCGCCCCGACGGCCTCCTCCACACCTTCTGCGGTACGCCGGCCTATGTTGCCCCCGAAGTGCTCGCCCGGAGCGGATACGAAGGAGCCAAGGTGGACGTATGGTCCTGCGGCGTCATCCTCTTTGTGCTCATGGCCGGATACCTCCCTTTCCATGACAAGAATCTTATGGCCATGTACCGAAAGATTTACAAGGGCGAGTTCCGGTGTCCAAGGTGGTTCTCCAAGGACCTTTCCAGCTTGATGATGCGCCTTCTTGACACAGACCCCGACACGAGGATCACCTTGCCGGAGGTCATGGAGAACCGGTGGTTCAAGAAAGGTTTCCGGCCAGTCAAGTTCTATATTGAGGATGACCAGCTGTTCAATGTGATGGATGACGAGAATGATGCGCTGGACATGGGGCTTGCTAATCCTCTTCCTCCACCATTGCCACCTCCACAGGAGGATGACGGTGGTGATTCAGGGTCGGAGTCAGACTCATCGGTTACATCCTGCCCTGCCACATTGTCATCAGAGGAACGCCAGAGGCTCCGCGGGTCTCTCCCTCACCCAGCAAGCCTTAATGCATTTGATATCATATCATTCTCAAGGGGATTCAACTTGTCAGGGCTGTTTGAGGAGACAGGGGATGAGGTGAGATTCATCTCGGGTGCACCCATGTCGGAAATTATAACAAAATTGGAGGAGATCGCAAAGGTAAAGAGCTTCTTGGTGCGGAGGAAGGACTGGCGGGTGAGCCTAGAGGGTACCAGGGAAGGAGTTAAGGGGCCACTAACAATTGGCACGGAGATATTTGAGCTGACACCCTCTCTTGTAGTAGTTGAAGTAAAAAAGAAGGCAGGGTATAAGGAAGAGTATGAGGATTTCTGCAACAAGGAGTTGAAGCCAGGAATGCAGCTCCTTGTGCACCAGATGGCCCCAGCTCCTAATTTGCCCTGCAATACCGAGTAGGTCGAAAGGTAGTAACATTTCCTCACTTTTGCTTATGCATTTGTGGTAAATAAGGATAATGGGGCTTTAACATGAACAATTGAGTAGAAAATCGTATTAACTGATGCCCCATCCAATAATTACGTAATAATATTTGTTTGCCCGATCCAACTTTCTGTATTTTTAAAATCGCATGTTCTAGGGTTTGTTTGCTAATTCTATCAGACATGCTAATTTTGTAAAGGTATGTTTTCATTATTCTATCAAAATAATGATTGAAGTTTTAGCACCAGTACTCACAAGAAATTAGATTTCGTAATACATCTACAGTTTAATCTATAAACTATGTATAAACTTGTAAGCCTCATCCTTTAGAAAATCCTCAATAATTGAAGTCACTGTTATTTCTAGCCTCTTGAAAGCAGGCTTTATTGTTAGAATCATCAGCCGTTAACGTGCTAGTCTTCAGCAGTCCAACGTTACAAAATGTACTGGTTGCACAATAATTATGAAAATTCTGTTATAGAAAATGAGGTCTGAAATTTGCTGTTGATTGACTGTTACAAATGTATTAAGGCTTGATGAAAAGTGAAATTGATTTACTGTAGTTCTAATCAACCTAGTTTGTGGCTGTTGAACTGATTACGGATTGTTTTATTTGTTTCTAAAGCACAAGTTTGTTTCACTACCATCCATTACTCTTTCAACCCATGCTACAAACATTAGTATTCCTAAAATGATTTCCACCTTAAGGATTTTTTTAGCCATTAGTTAATGAAGAGATTTACTCTCTTATTGTACCTATTTTTGTAAAACTTTAGAAGCGATTATGCACTGTTCTAATGAAGCTTAGCTTTTCAGCAACCAACTGGGAATATAGATTATGGGAATAAACTTTAGGCTCTGGTTTATTTGTATTTATAACTCCATGTCACACCAGCATCATTTATTTGTTGTTGTTAAATGTTGCTATGAGTCATTTACAGCGATTAGTGCAAGGAGGAAATTCATGCTGACAAAAACTTGTCAAGTATAGAAATGAACCACCAAAATTGTAGGACTTTAGTCTTTAGTTCTTTCAATGCTGTTACCACCATTCCACGGGTGCATATTTCTGTGGACATGGGATATAGTGGAAAATTTGAAGGAATACTTGGTTAGTACTCTTAAGTAGGGGTGAAAACGGAAACGGAATTTCTGACCGTTCCGGAGAAAAATGGAAACGGAATCCTTTTTCGGAAACAGAAATGGGAAATGTCGGTACGGAAACAGAAACGGAATTTTTTTGTCGGAAACAGAAATGGGAGAGCCATTTCCGTCGAAAATAGAAATGGAATCGGAAAATTCCGTATAAGTGAAACCGAAAATTCCGTCGGAAACTTGGCCCAAAAAGGAGAATGGAGAATTTACATTTATTTTCGAATTAAAATAATTTTAGAAATACAAATGGCTTTATAGAAAATATCAATTAGAGTTCAAAAATTCCGAAATTTTTTCTCAAAAATACTTTGGAATATTTTGAACCTAGAAAAATTATTTGTAGCATAAGTTTGGATTCATTTTGCATGAATAAATTAATTATATAAATCTGAAAAATAGCAAAATGCAATTTATAAACTCCAAAAAATCCAGGATAAATCTCAGAAAATCATAAATGAATATTGAACAATAATATGCAAATTTTAGGGCATTACATCTTTATAGTTGGAGGAGCAAGAGGATGTCGATGATAATGATATGGAGGGGGATATGATGGTCTGATCTGGGGGACAAATAGCGAGCCTTCAACTGACAAACTTGTGAATATAACATTGTCCTTGTATCCACCTTTGAGGTGGAATGAGTTACATTGTTTTTGTGGTCATGTATTACGTTCTTGTGCAATTTTCCACTTTCGTTTCCGTATCCACTCCGTTCCGTTTCGATCATTATTCGTTTTCGTATCCGTTTCCGGAGTTTCCGATTTCGTTTCCGTTACCGGTAAAAGATATGAAAACAGAAACGGAACGACCATTTACCGACCGTTTTCGTTCCGTTTTCATCCACTCTTAAGGGTAGAAATGACTTTCTTTGCTCATACAGAAACTGCGCTTTGCAATGATTTTGAGCATGGTATTCAAGTGGGAAAGGTTGGAACCACACTCCATTTCTTGAAAACTTGCCAGACATGTTTGTGTGGTGTAGCTCTTTTGAAATTGTAATAACTGGCTGCTTTTATAAAAAAAAAGGACTAGTACACTTTTATCTATTCAATTTCATGAAACAAAAATTAAATAATATTACCAATTCCGAGGTGTTAAAAACTATGAAAAAACAAAACGTATATAGCAAGACTAATCCATTATATATTATTCACATATTGATATTTTTAGTCCATGTTCTACCTTTTTCTATTTTAAGCTATGAGTTGTGATAGTGTTGTAATTTGTTTGTCCATTAAAGTGATGCAAGTTTTGTTATGTGATAAAAATAACAAGTTTTTGCCCTTTGTTGTATGTTGGACTATGATTCCTAGGTTGTGAGGATCCTGGTTTTATGTTCAGTTTCTTTTTTTAGCTATATTATGCTTATTCCCTCATTTTTGCGTTATTGATCCATCTTCTGTTTGCAGTTAATGATAACCTATACTAGAGTTGAAAACAGAAACGGAATTTCGGACCGTTCCGGAGAAAAACAGAAACAGAAGCCTTTTTTCGGAAACGGAAATGGGAAATGTCGGTATGGAAACGGAAACGGAAATTCCGTATAAATGAAACTGGAAATTCAATTTTTTAATTTAAATAATACCATAAATATATATTGCTTTACAGAAAATATCAAATAGAGTTAAAAAATCTACAAAAAATCTCAAATTTTTTTTAAACATTTTGAACTTAGGAAAATTATTTCCAGCAAGACTTTGGTTTTGTTTTCCTCAAATAAATTATTTATTTGAATATGAAAATAGAAAAAAAATCATTAATTAAATGCTGAAAATTCAGAAAAAAATTTCATAAAATCCGAATTAAATGCTCAATTAAATAATTTGCAAATTTTTAGGGTGTTACAACTAGGAACATACCTAGATGGAATTTTCTGCTTTCGTTTCCGTATCCGCTCCGTTCCGCATCTGTTTCGGTCCCTGTGTGTTTCCGTATCCGTTTTCGGGGTTTCCGATTTCGTTTCCGTTACCGGTAAAAAATGTGGAAACGGAAACGGAACAACCATTTACCGACCGTTTCTGTTCGGTTTTCATCCCTAACCTATACCATGTTGGATCCTTGTTGAACTCTTCATCCGATGCACACATTAGTCACAATTATAGGCAAACACATGGAGCACTTTTTTTTTAAGACTCATGGTGCACATTTACAGTTAGTCAAATCTTACATGTTTACCCAGAGTCCCACACTCAAAAGCTACTTCTTCACCGGATCCAGCATATGATCGAATGAAAAATTATGGTATGGTTCCATGACTCAGGTCGAATTTAGAGAGCCTCATATGTGCGTTTATAAGCTGTGCCTTTTATAGACTTGAAGCTAACAATGGTGTGTTCCCTAATGTTCCTGCATCGGAGAAATAGATTCAGTAGCTTACTAGCATCCCATAGGACAGTTGTTCGTATATACTCCACAGCATGTGGGAACATGTTTGATTCTTCACCTGAAGGTGTTCGTATCGTACTTCATAAATTTTGAATCTTCTTATTACATTGTAGGGGCTTAAATCTTATAGCTTTGCAGGTGAATGTGTTATGTCGAGCCATGTGAATTGTCTTGATAAACTATGTAATAATTGGAAGCTTTAGTAGGAAACTGATGTTTATTATGCCTACATAAAACTGTTAAGACTCATTTGACCATTTCCTTTGCTTCCTGCAGGCTTTGATGGTTACAGGTGCCACTTCACCTCGAGCTAATGGGGGGTAGAAGTGACTTTCCAGCTAGAGACAGGAGTTGAGTGCAGTGACAGGAGGATCTCTTGTAGTTGGACAAAAAACCCCGACCAGTTTGGGCACCGTCGATGAACTCTTTATTTCGTAACCCATAAGAGTTTGTTCCTCTGGAGAGTGGAGAGCATAAAGTTTTTCGTGATGGAGAGAGATTGTGGTTGTATATACTCCGGTAGGTTGGTATCGCCGTAGGTGTTTAAATGGATGTACTATCCGGTTTGTCGACTTGATTAGCTGTCGTGTGCTCCTGTTGTTGGTTTTCAGCGGAATCGAATAATTTTGAGTAATCATTTATGGGAAATGCTAATTTGAGGCCGGTCTCACAAAATCTTGGTGAGGCCATGAGATGAGTATCTCTAGATTTTGTGACGGAGATCAACTTGTCATCCCATGTCTTAGTACTAATGATTCGTGTTAGCACAACTAGTAGGTGGTTAAGGTATATAAGTACCTCAAATTTTGTGACACGGAGAATCGGTATAGAGTACAACTAGTAGGTGGTTAGGGTTAGAGATTTAAATACCAGTGATAAACATTTTGGGTTCTTGACTGCGGTCGGGTTCGCTATAGATAAAGTGATACAAAATCTACACAGGGTTAAAATCATGAATTCATGCTGTCTTCCGGATTGAAGGTTACGAAAGTTAAATCTACCTCATATATGAGTGCTAGTAGTAATTTCACAAATAAAAATCGAAACACAAGATTTTCTTAATAAAATCTATTTTTGGTAAAGGTTCTAAGGAAAGGATTTGTGGAATCTGACCGGTGATGGTTTTGGATTATAAAATTCATATTTTGCATATTGTTATTAACGCTTGCTGAGTACATCTTCGTACTCACCCTTGTATAATTCTCTCTTTTTTTATACTCTGATTGCAATGGATGTACCGAGGAGTGGATGGCTAGTCACCCGTAGGACCAGGGTAACAAGGAGGCATAGAACTACCTAGAGGACTGGGTAGATCGTAGCGGCCCTTACGGCAGAGGCTACAGCTCTCTAGGGTATAATGTAGAGTAAATGTTGTATTAAACTTTTGTTGTAAATATTATGATAAGACAGGTGAACAACTGTAAGGTGATATACTGTGTGGTTGGAAATGTAATAAGTTTTCTTTATGTCTCTAATTAATGTTCTATTGCAACACTCTGAATTTGGTGTATTAACTGATAAAACGTCGGGCCCACTCGATTTTTGTTAGCTAATATACCTAGATCAGTGTAATTAACTCACGATCAAGATTAATGATAAGGTTACTGTCGTTATCCTAAATTAATTACGCGGGTTGCCACATAGCGGTGAAGGGTGAGGAGGTGTGTCTCCCCAATACCTGCTATTGATAAACATCGTCGACAACCGACGCGACGAGATGACATGGTGGCTATCTGCGTGTCTCGTCAAAAAGGCGGCCAAAACTACGTGTTCTCATGTTAGTTGTGCGCACAAGATACTGTGATAGATAATTCAAGACGTTGAAGAGATGTGTTTGCCATTCTGAGTCAAGTTCGTGAGAGATGTATCCGGGATGTTGAGAAGATGTGTTCATCGTCCTAAGTTATGTCCGTCGAAGATGAGATCAAGATGTTAAGGAGGTATGTTCGCCATCTTAAGTTAAGTAAGTTCAGTACATGATGTTAAAGAGATGTGTTCATCATCCTGTATCGAGTAAATATTGGGTAAGTCGTAATTAAGACCAAATGTCTCAATAAGTTAGAGTGTAGAGCTAGTTGATGTTACAAAATTAAGAGGGCTAATGTTAGATTTAATTTTAGATGAGGAGTCTGATTCGAATCAAATAAGGAAAAAAATTCTTTTCTGAATTGGTTTGTGGAATCTTACATTGATTCTTAGAGCTGTAGGTTTAGGTATAAATTGTCCTGAGCTTTTTATAAGCAAGCAAGCATACAAGTAGAAGAGAGCAAAAGAGTAAAAAACAAGAAAACATGCTAATTGTGGTGTAACATCGAAATATTTGTGTTTGTGAGTTTTTATGTTTGATTTTTTATCGTCATGCGTGTATGCTGATTTAGACTAAAACCAAACGACTCGCCGCCGCCAGCGCCCATGCCGGAGGTGGCTAGGAGGCCGACCAACGGAGGCACGGAGCGTTGTTTATTTGCTAATAAACTTGGTGCGGAGGCGTCTTCATCCGTGTATGCTCTTGTAATTGTTCGGGCCTCTGCTCCGATCTCACATGTTTCTGAATGTACCGGTGATCATGTCCATCTGAGTGGGCTTCCAAAGCATGAATATAATCTTGGAATTCATTTGCTGTACGAATGAGGCGTACCTGGTTGAATTTTCGTCAGAACTTCTTAGGACATCCATCTTCTACTTTAGTTCATATATCTCCTCGACCAGAACTTTGTATTTTTTTTTGAAAAAACAAAACTTTGTAATGCAAAACGAGAGAAGACGTAGAATATAGATCTAAGGCAAATTTTAGCCTAGACAAACAATAATTTACCACTCAAATATGGCAATGAAAACCACACAATTCAAGCTGACAATGGAGGTCGGCATTGTTATACGATGACAAATACGGTGAAAACAGCCTAGATGTTGCAAATGAACGAAAACCATGTCTTCAAAGTTTCAAAAATTGAAAAAAAAAACAGATGTAGGGGAGGTGATTTTCTTTAAACATGCAATTTTTCATGATCAAACTCAGCGTCATTTGCAACTCATGAAAACCATGTCTTCAAAGTTTTTAAAAATTAGTAAAAAAGTATTAGATGGAGAGGATGTGATGTTCTTTAACCATACAATTTTAGGGTCGAACTCAGTCTCATTTGTAAAATATGAAAAAGACATATTTAGTGAACAGTGGCGACCATTATTCACACCAAATTTGCTATTTGAGAACTCTATGAAAATACTTCTGTTATTAAAAATATAAATTAGTTATTCTTCCCAAGATAGCACGATAAAATTTTCTTCAAAGAGCCATCGTAATGTCAAACACATAAAATTCTCTGTAAAATTGTTTTTTTCCTTTTGAACAAGGGTGCTTTTCACGCACATTTAACGATGAGGATTGAACCCAGGTTACAATTCATCCCAGCTCCCTTAAAATTCACAATTGTATTTGTAAGCTATCTGTGTTAATTCTTTTGGCAACACATACAAACCAACAAAATATACACAGCCAACACAAACCTCTTATCAATATAACACATTAAATTTGAGGGATCTGGGTTTCAAACTCATAGCCTAGGTTTTATGTAGGCACATGCTCTAATCATCAAGTGCACATACCAATGCCATAGTTAGGAGTATGTGTTTAGAATGAAGGAATAAGTTCATTTTACATCTCTCAATTTTCCAAAAAGTCAATTTAATATCCTCAACTATAAAATTTTCCAAAAAAGTCAATTATGCATGCAGTTTGTACAGATTAAAGAAACCACGGTACTAGACTAGGTAGATTTGTTCAGATTATGTGCACAGGATGCATCAAGCTAGGTGAGGAATGGCTAGCCTGTCATGGGTTTGAGCGGTCGGAGGAGGTGGCCGTCGTCACAGAGCGCGGCATACGCGCGTGCTGGGCGCCCTCCCTCCGGCGGCTCCAATCGAGCACCGAGAGGTGCAGCTACTTGGCCGCCACCAGCGTCTCCACCGCCTGCCGCAGCGTCAGGATCTCCGTTGTCATCGCCCGCGCCGTCGCCAGGCGCAGCTCGTCGGCCTCCTCCAGCAGCCTGGCCAGCCCGGCCTTGTAGCTCTCCATTGTTGGAGCCGCCGCCCAAGGATCAAACTCACGCGAATGCACACAGGAGCTCACCTTGGACTAACACAGAGCAACTAACTCACAGCTTGCATGCGCACACCACACCATGATGCCGAGCTGCAACACACACCGCTGCCAAAATCAACGTGAACATATCACGTTCCTATATGCAACAAACATGAACTACTCTACGTACTTGACAGACATGAACTGCTAACCCATGCAAGAAACTAAAATCACCTACAAGTCATGATTAGTGCTAACAAATTCCTCCCTAATCTTGACTTGTTTTTTTTTTTTTTGAACGCACTATCACAGGAGACACGGCTCGTCATCGGCCGTCACGAGGAGAGCCTCTTCTTTTCTTGGCTTGCGGCACTCCTTGGCAAAATGCCCGCGAACTCCACAATTGTAGCATTTACCTTTCCTCCCATCTGTCTTGCGCTCGCTGATGTCGGAGTTGACGCTGGTGTCGTCGTCGTCGTCATCGTCGTTACGGCCGCCACTACGGCCACCACCAAATTTTGCATGGCTGCCACCATGGTCACGGTTCTTCTTTGTGACACTGCTTGACTCTTCTCTACCTTTCTTCTTTTTGGCAAGAGTCTCCCACTGCGTGCGCGTGAGGAGAAGCTGGCCGTCGCCATTAGAGCCAGACTCGTGAAGGCGCAACCGCTCATCAAAGGTCTTCAACCGCCCCAAAAACTCCCCGTACGCCATCGTGTTGGTGTCGCAAAATTGCTCGATACCGGCGACGACGGGGTAGAAGCGAACCGGCACGGTGTCGAGGAGCTTCTTCACCAGTGCCGAATCCTCCAATGTAGCACCGAGGTTGGCGTACCGCACCTTCATGCCGCTGAGCTTGCCGGCATAGTCGTCCAGTGCTTCGCCATCCTTCATGCGGAGAGCATCGAACTCTCCTTTCAAGGTTGCCAGGCGTGCCGCCTTGACACGATCCGCTCCGACGAACCTTGTCTTGAGGCTCTCCCAAATCTCTTTCGCTGTTTTCTTCGCCGCCACCTGCAGCAAGATATCCTCAGGAAGAGTTTGGAGAAGTTGCGCCCTCGCCATCTTGTCCTTCGACGCCACCACCGCTGCGCCCTCCGCCGCCGGGGCTACGGCCTCCCACAGACCTTGCGCGTCCAGCAGGGCCTCCACCTTGATGGCCCATGTGGTGTAGGTCGTCGTAGTGAGCTGCGGATAGTGGAACGTGACGCCGCTGCTTCCCCCGGCACCTTGTGGAACCAACGCCATGGAGTCGAGGTAGTAGCGCAGGATCTTGGGCATACAAGGCTCTGATACCAAATGTTGGAGCCGCCGCCCAAGGATCAAACTCACGCGAATGCACACAGGAGCTCACCTTGGACTAACACAGAGCAACGAACTCACGCACTCTGATAAGAACACAGGAAAAACACTCTCTTGCGGTGACAAACACCCTTTTTATGTTTTCTGTATTCAAAACTATGCGACTCAATGAACAAGTTGATTATATGGCTTATAAAGCCGAGCAAACACACACGAACAACAACCTGCGCCGGTCACATGCGCACACACGCACGTCGACACTTGCATGAGCCACTAACTCGACGTGTGCCCAACTAACTGCATGCAAGAAACTAAAATCACCTACAAGTCATGATTAGTGCTAACATCCATCACCACGTCCACCTCGGCGTCGACGCCTCCTGATCCCGGGGCCGCGAGACGCCCGACCAAGCCGTTGCAGCCGGCGCTGCCGCCGTGGCCACCGGCGCCGGCCAGTGCAGCCGCCGTTGCACGCTCGCGCTCGCGCTCCCGGACGATCGGCAGCAGCAGCCTATCGGCGATGTCCTCCTGCAGGGTGGCGAGCCGCTCCGAGAGGGCATCCTCGTCTCTCAGCGTCCGGCGGTGTAGGTCATTGATGAGCTCCAGCTGCCTGGCCGTGATTCCCTCCCAGGAGGCCCATGCCCCCAGCGACGCCCCCGCGGCCGCCGATGAGCTCCTCTATGTGCGCCTCCAAGCCCTCGCCGGACAGGGAATACAGCAGGCGGATGGTCAGCGACGGCCGACAACCACCGAGCCAGAGCACGGAGTTCTCGAAGGCCGTGCACCACGGCGGGGCGAAGAAGGCCGCGCCGTCCTCCCGCGCCATACCACGCCGGCTGGTGTCGTACTCCTGGTACCCGCGGATGCACCTCTCCACCACCGCGCTCAGCTCGGCGTCCGTGGCGCGCCCAGAGGCGGCATTGGCCGACGCCGCCGCGAGCTCGCCGAGGCCCGCCTCCTGGCCGTCGATCCACCGCTGGTAGCACGAGACGTACCGTGCCATGCCCATCTCGCCGATCTGACTAGCGAGTGACGAGTAAGCAAGTGCGCCTATACCAGTATCGCTTCATCTACATGTTCTATTCCTCGCTTCAGTTTTGTCCGCTCCTATGTCGTGATCCTTGATCCTTCTATGGTTCGTCCGGTTTGTCTTCTTTTTGGGACCGTATATGTAAGCAGGGAGGGAAACCTGGTGCCGGAGAGTTAAAGCTACTGATGTGGCATGCATGTAGACTGCAGAGTTGGAGCCTATGTGGATCTTTATCTGACGACGGTGGCGAGCAAAAAGGCAGGGCACCCAAGATTAGCGTCGGAAGTTCGGAAGGAAAAAAGATGTGAAATTTGAAATTTTGTTTATATAAATGCCCTAGGGTCGTTAGAGCAAAATTGTTACGTTGGTTATGCTGCAAGCTTTAGCTCCATTATTTTTCTTACAACAAAGATACACAGCACTTACCTTTCCTTTTTTGCCTTGTTCAATTTTTTTTAAAAAAGATCATATGTTCGTGTAATTTGAAAGCATTCTTAACCACTCTTCGATTTTTTTTCGAAATCCTCTCGTGAATTTTAAAATAACTCTGTAGAAGCATGAAACAGTTTTAAACTGAACTATATTCCGACGCTTCTCCAACTGTTATCTATCATACTGCAGATATAAACTTGCGTTCAAGTAAAAGTTCGTAGAACAGTCAAACGGGCATGTTTTCATGTTGTAAGATCGACTTTTACAAGTACGGATCAGATACTATTTTTGATATGAAAGTTTGTTAATTTGTTGGACATTCTTCGTTACACTTTTATATAGAACTAGCAAGATGGTCCGCGCATTTACGCGTGCATCATTTTTAAAGTATACTTAAATAACTTGATAATATATATGCGATTTTTTTTTCAAAAATATATCAATACAAAACACAATTTGTGATATTTTGATATTGTATATTATAGGAGAGAATATATTTACTCCGTTTCTCAGTACTTATCATATGTGATCGAAACTTTCTTCTACGAATACTTGCATAGAAAAATAGTAAACATAGTATAACATAATATTTTCTATTTATATCATCATCTCTTAATTTCATTATTACAATGTTTGTCTCTTTCTTTCGGTACTTCTTTTATTGCACTTCATATTGCTCATACCGGTATAACTGAGTGAACAACTGTCAATGTATCACCCTCTTAATCTCTTCGTTCCGTAGAGATCCACCAAATAAAGAGTTAGATTTTTTTAGAATTTTTAGTATATTTTGTATTATTTTAGCAACTATAAAAAAAATGTGTAATCGACTTTTATTACATAATAGTTAATAATACATATATATAATATATACAAATCAAATTACTTACCTTATTTTATTTCCCCCCTTAAATTAGCATATTTCTAAAATTTTAATTCTAAATAAAATGAAAAATTATATTTTTCACTTTGTATGGAATTAAAAAATAATCTCTAATTTCCTTTTATTTTTATTTTTATGTTATTTATATTTAATTTCGAATTTCAAGTTTTGATTTAGAATTTGTATGAAAATAAAATGACTAATTTCATTTTGTTTTTTATTCCAAATTTACGTTAATTTTTATTTAATTTTGCATATCGGTTGTACGGTAGAAATCGTATACAAACCCAACTACTATTTTTTATATAATTTATATTCTATATTTTAGCAATGTACATGTTTAATTTGGACTTCATAGGAAAGTTAAATGGTTGATTTTCATTTATTTATTATTCTGGATTTCTGTTATTTTTATTGTTCTTAGTATGGGCTCTTTCTTTTGATCTAAGCCATTGATTTTATTTTTATTTAGTTTTGAATATTAGTTTTGGATTACAATTGATAATACAAATCCAATTGCTAATTTTTACCTAATTTTTATTCTGAATTTTAGTAATGTACGTATTTTAATTTAGAGTTCATATGAAAATCAAATGACTAATTTATTTTTATTTTTTATTCCAAATTTTTGTTAATTTTTTGTTGTACTTCACATAGACTCTTTCTTTTAATCTAAGCTGTTATAATTCGGATCCGCTAGATAGACGATTAGACGTTTTTTGAAATAGTAACATCAAATCTAATAGCTATTATAGTTCAACTTAATTAAAGTTCACTAAATTAAGGGTTATATGTTTTGCTTTTTTTATGAGAATTTCTAGCATTTTATTTTCTTAACAACTCTACATGATATGCTATTGAAGCGCCGTAGGACCGGTCTTGACCCCGTGACCCAGTATAGGATGGACGTAATATCTTCTGATGAAGCCCAGAACACTATTACCACATCAATTTGTTTCCTTTGATCAGGTCGGTGCCATACTTGGTGTTGAATCCTATCATAGATGAACCAAGAGATAAAAAAGAACAAATCTAAGGAATCCTGATTTTGTGTGAGTTAGATTGGGAGATCAAGAGGTGCACTCTTCCACGTCAAGAAAGAAGCAGCGATTTTTTTTTCTGGCTACGCAAGTAAAAGGATTCGAAGGGCGATCGAGCTCGTGTAATGTTATTATTTTCCCGTTCTTTTCTTTCCTCGGGAGCACTTGGACGGGGAGCACCAGCAGACACCATGGCGTCTAGGGGATAAATCTATATACAGTAAATGTCTTGATTTATTTGTTTCTCAACAAAACCGATCTACTTTTAGGGACTTCTTAGAAAAACCAAATCAAACACAAATTAGTTTTGAGGCTACGTGACTTTTATGTTATGGCTGAACCAACATGGGATCATTTGTATTTTCTTTAATTGCATGCATTGAGTCACATCGGTGTATATTGTCTGTATAAGGCCAAGGTGTGTCCAATGTAATGTCAGAGTTCATGTGCTGATTTGTTGGTTATGATTTACTAATCAAAATTATAATTAGGTTTAATCACGCATGAGATCCAGATGTATCGATCCGCCCCTACCATGTAAGTTTTGTCTTTTATTTTGATTTTATACTACAAAGTAATATATATATCTACTCAATAGCATCTAATGGTCAATATGATGCATTTTTAATTAGGATCCACCAGATTAAATGCTAGATATTTTGCTTTTTTGTGAGAATTTTTAGTCTATTTCTCAAAGATCCGATGGCAGTTATAAATAAAGCCCACCAGATTAAGGGCTAGATATTTTGCTTTTTGTGGGAATTTCTAGTCTAACTCTCATGGGCTTTATTTCTAGTCTATTTCTTAAAAATTCAATGGCAGTTGTAAATAAAGCCCATAAGATTAAGGGCTAGATATTTTGCTTTTTTGTGAGAATTTCTAGTCTATTTCTCTTTTTTCTTAGCGACTCTCATGAGCTTTTAATATATAATAGATAGATGCAGTTGTTGGAGAGATAATTAATTGAAGTGCTGTTTCATTTGTATTATCGAAAAATGTGCTGTTTCATTTGCTTTTTCCCCGTTCTCAGAGATTGCCTTTTCTTTCTCTATTTTTCTACTGGGTCGTGCTGCTTCTTTCTTCTTTTTTTGGTTTGAAATTTTTAATTACTAACTAGGTCTCATAATTCAAATCACAACATTCCAGCTAACGGAAGTAGATGGCATGTTGACTTACCACTGATTGTCGAGCATAAATACTTCCTCGGTTGAGAAATCTAAGTACTATAGTTTGAATGATCAATCTTGTTAAGAAATATAAAGGTTGCATGTAGATATATATAATGAGTCATTTTCCTATTATACCCTTATTTATTCTTTCTTAATCATATATATTTATTCATTACCACCCACAGAAATTATTCTTTCTCATCCTTCCAAGATAATTATGAGAGGTATCTAACTTATTTTTTCTCATGCCTTCTTTTAGTTTCACCACCATATTAATCCTTGTGTAAAGTGAAAATATGACTTATATTTCTCAACGGAGGGAGTACCTTGAAAAAGCCATAAGAAATTCTAACATTGTTAAAAGATTCCAAAAATGTTATTAGATTTTAATAAGAAAATAAAGTTTTGTTGGCATTTATTGATTTTTGTACATTTTTTATTTTTTAGATATTTACGCTTCACTGATTTTTTAAATTCTTAGCACAACTTCATATCCACGCCCTTTAGTTCCACAATAAAAAATTCGATAAGCAAAATTTCTTCCTTTTTATTTGGAATTTTCCTTTAGATTACAAACGGTTCCTCGCAAAAAAAAAGGAACAAAAAAGTAGAGGAAAGATGAATGGATGAATGAATGTTAGTGTTCTTTTCTTCAGTCTCGTGGCTCAAGTATATATTTTTCGTTTAAGTTTGTTTCAGACCAGGGAGATATATGAGGCCAAAAGCAAGATGAGATATAATTCATATTGTAAAGCTTTTTGCACAAGCTAGCATAGTTCGACTATAGTGGATGTGCTTCATGCCAACCTAAATTTATTAAACAATAGTCTATTTTGGTTTCATATATGCATACAGAAATGCAATTTAACTGGAAGAACGACAATGGCAAGAAGGAGAACAAATGCAGTTAACCAAGGGGTGCGACCATGCAAATATGCGATCGATAAGCTAGCCGTTGCATACGTTTGTGAGACCTTTTTCCGCGTCAGCGCAATGGAGGATAGCAAGCACCTGCCTTTAAACGGAGCAAAATGAAAGAGGAGTACGTATGTCATTGTCAATGAAGTCTGTTTTTGCGTAGAAGCTCGTTTAGGGTGTGTTTGGTAGGGCCTCAGCTCCATCAGATCTGTGGATCTGGGTATTCCTAACTCCACCAGATCCGTGGAGCTGGATCTGTGAGTACATTAAGAGTGTTTAGATGAATCATCTTTTCAAATTTTAGACCAAATATATAAACTTAATTCACTTTATTTTAACCTACAAGTTTCAGATCTCAGGTGAAGCTGGGATCTGGAGCTCTACCAAACAGATCCTTAGTCATTACATCACCGGTGAAGCCAACTGCGCGCATGTGTGGACAAAAGAAGTGTGTGAGGTCTACGTCATACACTCATGCAAGTATAAGGGTCTAGTGAGCTAAAGTTTGAATTTAAGATTGCACCGGAGAGAACAAGAGAAGTTGAATGACATATGGGGCAAAATATTTACTCGAAGGAGAGCAGTTTGTACGTACTACGCGGTATACTACAAGAGAGGAGAGAATTCGGCTTGCTTGAGCTTGCCAATGGACATATTCCTTTCGGTCATAAATAGTTGTTGTTTTGGATATCGACACGGTCTCCTAAACATAGTTTTGACCACTAATTTTTATTATAATATATTTATATAATCTGATAAAATTGTAATCTTGTTAACTAATGGCTGAAGAAGCAGAACTGATGACATGTAGAGAGGGGTTGTCCCTGGCTTGTCAATGGTCTCATGGACCGGCTATGTTAGAGTCAGACAGTTCCTGTTGCATTAGTCTGCTTGCTGGAGAGGATTCCACATATCCAGGTATATTGCTTTCTCGGAGATTACGAAGAGTTCATGTTGAGTCTAGGAGAGGTGAAATTGTGTATGTTTGGTATGGTTCGAGCTTTTTTGAGAAGCAGTTTCCGGCTAGGCTGATGAGTGATGACTGAAGAGCTGCACGACTGAGCTAAAAAGGTTTTATATTTGTTAGATTGCCTTTTAGATAGGCCGGTTGTTCGTTCTGAGTTGAAAAATATCTTAAATGCCTGAGTCAAATGACATCTTGTTTAATACTCGTTTGAATAACATACGAGTGGATTTTTTTTTCAAATTTATTTAGAAATGTAAATACAAGCATTAAACGTAGTATAAGTTAAGAGTTTCCATGTACAGTGATCCAAAACCGTTGCATTAGTCTCACTCCTACTTTGTATCCATAATACCACCAAATTCAATCTGCTTGTCATTAAACTCATACAACCTAAATATATAACACAATAAATCCATGTCTTATATTGAACTTTGGTCAATACTCATGCGTCAGATTACATATTGTAAATCCAAAGAAATGGTTTAGAAGCAAAGAACATAGAGTAATTTGGCACTAACTTTAGCACTTTAATAACAAATACTTTACACGATTACATGATAATACACACTTCCACTAATCTGCAAATTAAAAAAAATGATCTACGACAAGATGAACACTTACATGATCATATATACACACTTCCACTAATCATACAACCTTACATAATCATACCCTCCCAATACCATTTTCATACAAAGAACAATGGTGATACAGTGGCAACCTTGCATCTTTAACTACGAACAACAGAATACATAACATTTGCAATTTGATGGCAACGTGTAAGATCACAATTTGATATTAGTAACAACAGATGGTGGAAACCACTTCAATTTGATTTTATCGAACTCACGATCTCTGCAATTGATAAAAAAAAAGAGAGAGATTAGATGAGCATATACCTACAATGAACAAAAGGATTGGGCAAAGCAATTATACAATAATCAAATGTAGTACTAAATGGTATATTAGTATATTCTTGATGAACAGCAAGGAATAACATTGTTTCAACAAAAAACTAGAAGAAGAAATTTCAGATATGAAATTTTGTAACGGGAGGAGGTGGAGTGTTACCTCATCGAAATGAGGATGCGCAATGCGAACAGAGGGAGTCTAGGAGGCGGGATGAGTTCAGTGGAGGCAGCTCTTGGGGAGGAGGGATTTGGTGTTATTTGCGCGGGCTGAAGGAGGCGTGGGGCCGGAGGGGCACGGTGGCGGGAGGTAGAAAAGCGTGGGGGTGGGGGCGACGCGTGACTGGAGGAGGAATGGGGCATGGGGTGGGGGAATGGGGAGAGATAAGGGGGTAAAGGATGGGAGGGGAACTTTTATATACCTAGGGTCAGGGGTAATTTTTACTCAACTTCAAAGGCAAAGTTGGAACATCAACTCATGAAAACCGTGCAAAGCTACTCTAGGTTGGCTTTCGACTTCTCCTAGTACAAATGGACTGATGTTTTTCGATTGCAGAGAAACCAGTTATTTGAGACAATTTCCATCTTCTAGAGGGAAGAAGTCGAACTGAAGACATCCCATACAGACCCTAAGAGAGATCAAAATAGGGAAGCACATGAGCTAGTGCAATTTGTTTAGCTTGGCTGCTTGGTTAGCGGGCGTTCCAAGTCGCATTGAGCAACTTTTGCTTGATGATTGTAATACAATCTCTGAGTAATTAATCAAATCTCTCTTCTCGCGCCAAAAAAAAAAGAGCGTGACACGTTCCATGCACCAGACTGTAGACCAGTAGGAGTATTTTTAAGCGAACAATTTGCTTCACGGTCATATATATGACAAAATTTAGTGGCCGTTTGGTTTGACTTAACAGGATTCACCTTGGACCCCATGTTTAAAACTTCAAAAAGGCTGAGACGCCTTTTTCTCATCTATACCCTTTTATAATCTATACCCCTTTATAATGCACCTAAGTAATTTTTTCTACGTCCACCCTAAATAATGCACCTAATTAGAGATGGCTTAATGTTCGTGCACCCAGCAAAACGTCCCCAGAAACTTGCATTCATCAAAATGAACGTCTCAGATCTTTCCTCAGTTTTACTCACCCACATCCGATGGCCATTATTTAGTGTGTCTAATCATCCCTGTGGCCCACAACAGACCTCCCCTACCTACATATTTGGAAGGAGAGCGAATCAAACAAGAAAATAAATAAGGAGGATCTGCATGCAAGGAAACCAGACTTGAATTTTTTACTGGCCAAAATTGTACGTACTACATATTTGGAAGGAGGGTGAATCAAACAAGGAAATAGACAGGGAGGATCCGCATGCAAGGAAACAAGACTTGAATTTTTTATTGTCCTGGTATTGTGATCGTATTTTTTTCCGAATATGACCCTTCTCAAGACTTTTTTACGGATCTAGCCCTATAGAGCCTAATTTCAGTATACGGAGAGCGCTGAATTTTGTTTTTATTTTTATCTAAGGAACCAACGATGCAGTGAGTCTTTGCTTAATTTTTTCAATTTTTCTTGCGGAACCAATGCCACGAAAGCTTGTTTAATTTTTATCTTTTTTCCTTGCGGATCCAATGGTTGGCGAGCGCATTTATTTTTCCATATTTTTCCGAAATCATCCTCATGGCCCACAAATGCACCTTCCTCACCTCCAGCATCAACAAGGAAAAGGAAACAAACGTCTGAAAAGGAAAGGACCATACATTACATCTTTGGGAAAAGGAAACCGGAGATGGGGCGTGCATCGGGAGAACGCAAGTCCGCAATGGCTCCACTGTCGCCATCGGTGGCTTCTTGACACGGCGAGGTTCTTTGGTCAACGACCTCATGGCCATGTGCCTCGGCAAATTTATAATTTAATTTTTTAAAAATAATTTTATTAAGTACAAAATAATCGAAAGTTTTTTTGAGAATTTTTCTAGAATTTTTAACCTAATGTGCTATCTTTTAAAAAAATCCTTCTATATTTAAAAAAAATGAAGGCAACTCACCTGTAGCTTCTTCTAGCTGCAGCCTAGACGAGAGAAGCTTCTTCTCTTCCCTCCCTCCATTAAAGCAAAAAAGAAGCTCTAAAGTTCCATCAATCCCGCACCAAATCTCCTCTTTTCATCTATGGTGTTAATTCCCCAAATTTCATGCTCTATTGCCAAAATTTCCTCTCAACCTGATTTGATCCCAAATTATGGTTTTCATAAATATGCTTGTTTCGAGGCTATAAAAGCCGGCGAGCTCTCCTCCACCCCATCGCATTGAGTATATCCCCAAGTGCTCCCTCTTATAAAGATCGCCGGATTTTGGAGGTAACCCAAGCCATCACCGTCATCTTTCCCGGCGAAATTCACCGCAACCGTGACTCCTCCTCAGCAGCGCCAAGGTCGGCGATCTCGTCGCCAAAGATCTTGACCCATCTGCGACCGCCGGCCACCCGCCTTCCTCCCTTGAGCTGGCCAAGCCCAGTGCTCTCTGTGGAAGCTGCAAAAAAATAATCTAAAATCAGAAATTTATTTTTTCTTTCTCTTTCTTGATTTAAAATCTTTTGGGAACCCGTTTTCGCCCATTCGACCTCCATTTAGTTCCGTTTTTCTTTCTAAATTCATTTAAAATTCTAAATTTCTCTTTTATTATTAAGTGTTGTATTCATACTTATCTTCTCATTTAATTGATAAGCGGGTATACTGCCGTCGTAGCGTTAGCACAGGCACTATACTAGTGCACCTAAGCATTCTTTTCTACGTCCACCCCAAATAATGCACCCCATTAGAGATAGCCCAACCTTCATGCACCCAGCGAAACGTTTTCAGAAATTTGCCTCCATCAAAATTAACCTCTCAGATCTTTCCTCAGCTTTACTCACCCACATCCGATAGCCATTGTTTAATGTGTCTAACTCATCCTTGTGGCCCACAACAGATCTCTCCCCACCTCTGGTATCATCTCAAGGAAAAGAAAACAAATATTCTGGAATTAAAGAATAGAAAACAAACGTTCTAAAAAAATATCATATATTACGTGCTGGGAAAAAAAAATCGGAAGACAGGACACTATACTAGTTAAGTTTAAACAAACTAAAAGGTGGCTGTATGAAAAGATATCGTGCGGCCCGATTTAAATTCAGATTTTACGACTTTCCTTTCTCTATCCCCTATTCGCTGATTCTGTTTTGATTTAGTATCATCCCTTTCACTTCCATTTTATCCCTTCTCCCGCGAAGCTTCCGGCAGAGGTTGCCGCCGACTCGCGAAACGCGATGGTCCGGTGGCGCCGCTCTTCCTCCACCTCCGAGCCCGCGAAGCCTCTCTCCAGCGGCAACGCGAGGGTCTCGCCGGATATCTCGGCGGACTCGTCGCCGTTGGCGGGGGAGGAGGAGGGGGTCGACGAGGAAAGGTGGTCGGCGCTGATGCCCGACCTACTCACAGATATCTTGCGGCGCGTGGAGGCTGGAGCCGAGAGGTGGCCGCCGCGGCGCGACGTGGTGGCCTGTGCTAGCGTCTGCCGCCGGTGGCGCGACGCGGCCGTCGCCATCGTGCTACCGCCGCTGGAATCTGGGAGGATCACTTTCCCTTCCTCGCTGAAGCAGGTGAGGGCCATCGTGGTTGCTGTGGCCGCCTCATTTCGGCGAATACGTGAAGACAATAGTTAACTTGCTTTTCATTCGAGAATTCGGGAGGCGGATGGTCAATGTTTGCCTGCATTATTTTAGAGTGCGATTCTTCTGACGTTATCTAATCTGTTTTCTTAAGGTATTAAAAAACGCTAGGAATAGGTGTAGCTCCAACGTTAATAGTTCTTATTGGATGCAATTTCGTTCCCTTTCGATTATTTTGTTAGCTTGCACGCGATTAAAGAAATGGTTTTGTGGTGAAATATTAGTTAAATTTTAATCCTATGGATAACAGTTGATGAATAATCATTAACAAATGTCTTTATTATTGTTAGTTTTACTAGGTCAATTGGAGACTTGGAGTAGTTGAATGCTTTTTTTCTCATTCAATTCTAAACGAATTATTTGCTTTGAACACTAGGAAGTGGGAAGCAAAAAGTCCGCTTTTGGGCAAAGTGAGGGATTCAGCTTGTGTGTTTGGATGATTCAGCTAGTGTGTTTGGATTTATGAACTGATTTACAAATTTGGTAAATGAAAGTCACACTAATAAATTTCAGAATTTTAACATTCAAAACTAGGAAGTCGATATGGTCAATTTCTTGTAATATTTAGTTGGTTAGTCGTTATTTGTTAATTTCAGTTTGGTTAACTATTGCTGCTAAGCTGATGACAAGGTGTTTTTGTTTATAACAAGTCATGATGAACTTTGATGAAATGGTGCTGATATTCTGGGCTACAACGGAGGGCAGCACGAGATTATTTTTTTTTCCTACACTTGAGTAGATGTTGCTAATAATATCGGCATTATTTGGCCCCTAATATAATGTATGGTGAATGTGTCCATTTTTGTACAGCCTGGACCAAGGGATGCACCAATACAGTGTTTCATCAAGAGGAACAAGAAGAACTCGACTTTTTACCTCTATCTCGGCTTAACACAAGGTAAGTCTGTGGGCAGTTTTGTTATCTACTCAACATGAAGCAGAAAAAACAGCTAATAACATTGCTCATGTTCCTGTTCTATCCATGACACATGATGTTGCAATGTTTTAACAATTTTAGTAGATCTTGTTTCAGAACTAACGAGTTAATTGGTAATTTGTTGTCATGGTCATTGGCAGCAATGCTATGTCATGTTGATACCTACTTTGTACACAACCCACAGCTTCACAAGTATGACTGGAAGGAGACTTTGTGGTTTCTAATGTTCGTAGACTTAAAACTTAATTCTAACAAGGGAGAAACAGAGGCTTTGTTTAACCGATCTTTTCAGTGTTATGGACTGCTGCACTGATGAGCTCGGTTGGTCCTTACCCCTTCTCACTTTCTGATATCCTGTCTTACTAATTTGCTATAGACATCATGGTAATATGGTTACAAAAACACTTAGTTGGAAGGCTTAAATAAATGGACACATGCAACTTTGAAACGGTATATGTTCTTTTGCACGGCCATTTTCTTCATGGATCATTTTTCTGCCTAGCAGCACTAGCAGATGAAGGGAAGTTTCTGTTGGCTGCTCGAAGGTTCAGGCGTGGGTTGCACATGGAATATATCATCTGTATTCGCTCTGATGGTCTCTCTCAAGGAAGCCATTCATATGTTGGAACACTAAAGTGAGGCCTAAATGCTAGTAGTTCATTAACGTTAATTTCGATTAGTTTAGTCAGTTATCACTTGCAAATTAAACTACATTTTTCGGATTCATTTATGCAATATATATATATATATATATATTATTACTGTGAATGCATAACTAGCATCTTTGAGGCTAGGTTTTACAACTTACGAGCATATGCTTCCCATTGGGGATGAAAACGGAACGGAAACGGTCGGTAAATGGTTGTTCCGTTTCCGTTTTCACATCTTTTATCGGTAACGGAAACGGAATCGAAAACCCCGGAAACGGATACGAAAACGAATAATGATCGAAACGGATGCTGAACGGAGCGGATACGGAAACGAAAGTGGAAAATTCCACAAGAACGTAATACATGATCACAATATATATGACCACAAAAACAATGTAACTCATTCCATCACAAAGGTGGATACAAGAACAATGTTATGTTCACCGGTATCACTAGAAAGTTTTTTCTCGGGTTTGTCAGATGAAGGCTCGCTATTTGTCCCCCAGATCAAACCATCATATCCTTCTCCATATCATTATCATCGACATCCTCTTGCTCCTCCAACTATAAAAATGTAATACCCTAAAATTTGCATATTATTGTTCAATGTTCATTTATGATTTTCTGAGATTTATCCTGGATTTTCTGGAGTTTATAAACGCCATTTTACTATTTTTCAGATTTATATAATTAATTTATTCATAAAAATGAAGCCAAAAATATGCTATAAATAATTTTCCTAGGTTCAAAATGTTCCAAAGTATTTTTGAGATTTTTTTTGGAATTTTTGAACTCTATTTGGTCTTTTCTATAAAGCCATTTGTATTTATGAAATTATTTTAATTCGAAAATAAATGTAAATTCTCCATTCTCCTTTTTGGGCCAAATGGGTCAAGTTTCCGACGGAATTTCCGATTCTGTTTCCGTTTCCGACGGAAATGGCTCTCCCGTTTCCGTTTCCGACAAAAAATTTCCGTTTCCGTTTCCTTACCGATATTTTCCGTTTCCATTTCCGAAAAAAGGTTTCCGTTTTCATTTTTCTCCGGAACGGTCGGAAATTCCGTTTCCCGTTTTCACCCCTACTTCCCATTCTATCTTTGTGGCTATTTGCTGCTTCGCATCATAACATTGGTGAAACATTGCAAGGAGTTACTCTTCATTTGTTTTAACTTTGTCTGTCATATGTTAATATATTCCTGCCATGCTTATGTTTACCTTCATTATATTCATTTCGAATACAAAAAAAAACTACTCACATACTACGCTAGTTATGTTGCTTTTGCAGGATCTCCTAAAAGATACTCCTGATATATGTGATTTTCTTTTGTGACTCTGTCTAATGATCCCCACGTATATCATGTTGGGTTCAGCTCTTAATCTATCTAACCACTGTTTACATAATACAGAGTTCTGTTTCCTCATCCCCCAACTCAGCTTACCACATAACAATGCAATTATTCTGAGAATATTGGTTATCTATTTGAATTGATTTGTTCTGTTCGAGGCAGATTCACCATGATGCTATATTGATCATGCAAATCTGTGTATGCAGGTCCGACTTCATGGGAACAAAGTTCACCATTTATGACGGGCAGCAACCATACGAGGGTAAGGCGTTAAGCAGCAGATCTGATCGCTGGTTCGCAAGGAAACAAATAAGCCCACTGGTTTGCACTGGTAATTTTGAAGTTGGACAAGTATCCTATGAGTACAATTTACGCAGATCAAGAGGACCGAGAAGAATACACTGCAGTATTCAGTGCCCTATCAATAAGGGTATTGCAATAGATACACAACAGGCGAACCAACTCAGCACCCCAAGCTTATTGGTTCTAAATAATAAAGTGCCACGATGGCATGAGCATCTGCAGTGCTGGTGCTTGAATTTTCATGGCCGGGTTATGGTTGCCTCTGTGAAGAACTTCCAACTTATTGCTCCGGCTGGCAACGGTGAGCCATGGGGTGTTCAGAATGACGAGACTGTGATACTGCAGTTCGGAAAAATTGATGATGACGTTTTTACTATGGACTACCGGCAGCCTCTGTCGGCGTTCCAGGCGTTCGCTATCTGCCTCACCAGTCTGGCGCATAGTTGCCTTGTGAATAGGTAAACTCAATGTACTTATTGTCCTCGTGATTTCCTTTTTCCCCGTCACCTGAACTAGAATCTCTATTGATCCTGGGGAGAAGAAGAAAGAAATGCCGTGATCACCTCTCCATCAGTCCGTTGTAACCGACGTGTTTCTCTCTTCTGATGAGAGAGAGTGATCTGAATCATACGTTTTTATTTGAGATGGTAGCGTCTTAAAACTGTTCTCATAACCAAGGATTCAAATTTCATTTTCGGATAAAATACCGTCCAGGACCGGAATCCAAAATTTCGGCGAAATTCGGGTATTTTGGACAAATCTCGTACGAAATTCAGAAACCAAAATTCAAATCTGGTTCGTTTTGTACCGAGAAAAAAACGAAATTCGCCGAAAAATAGCGAAATTCCGGGCGAAATATTCGAAATTTCGGTCTTTTGCAACGGAAAAAGAGTGGGTCAAACGATATCGAAAATTTTTGAATTTTTTGTAGAGTCCTGACACATTGATGATATTGCTATAAAAATTTCAGATTATTCTGAAGTGTGGAATTTTTAAAAATTCAAACATTACTACTGTCCTGATAAAACGCTCACTCGTAATTTTGAACCGAATGCAAAATGGTTCCAACCATGTTATAAAACTTTGAATTTTTTTTTTGCATAGTTACGATGCATCACTAATGTTCTCATAAAATTTTCAGATGATGATAAAGCTTCATAAACTTTTAAAAATTCGAACAGTACTATTGCCCTGTTAAAAGACTTACCTGCAAACTTGAACAAAATGAAAAATTATCTAAACCACGTTAAAATAATTTGAAAATTTTTGTGGATGGTCCTGATGTAACATTAGTGTTTCTGTAAAAGTTTTATTGATGATCATTCTTAAATAATTTTTAAAAATTCAGACAGTGCTACATCCTCATAAAAGTCTGATGATCAATATATAGATTTTCTTTAGCAATAAAAAAGTTTTAAAATTTTTGAAAATTTTACGTAAGGGTGATAAGGAAATGCTTAATATCTCACAAAAATTTTGAATCATGATCACACACCAGTGAATTTATAAAATTCTTAAAAGGCACAATACCATTTATGTTATTTCTCTTCTTTTTTTTTGAAATATAATATAACAAACGAAGTTCAATGCTTACATAGATTTGATTGACCAAACAAACAAAGTTTAAATTTTTTGAAAATTTTATATAATGGTACTGAGTCAATTATTAATCTCTCAAAAAAAATTTAGATCATAATCACACTCAAGAAAATTTATAAAATTCTGACAATGGTTACTGTCCTAATTATGTTCATTCTGTTTTTGATTTTTTAAAGATAACAAATGAAGTTAAATTATTTTGAAATTTTTTATGTATGATCCTAAACTACTAAATATAGTACCATAAAATTTTCAGCTCATTATTAAGCTTGTACAATTTTATAAAAATCTAACAATATTTCTTCCAAAATTTTAAAATGTCTAAAAAATTCGGTTTTTCAACAAATTTTCATAGAAGATGACTTTCCTAAGGGTTATTGGACCAAATCCGGCCCTAAAAGTTTCAAAACCGTCCAAAAAACTTGAAATTTTGGCGAAATTTTCGGGTTACTATAGCAATTTCAATTTTTTTAAAATTTTTTTCGGCCGATACTTTAGATTTCAGGGTGGTCCGAAATCCGAAATTTCGGCAAAATTCTGCCGATATTCGATGAGATTTGGAACCCTGGTCATAACTCATAATGTCACTGTAGCTAAAACTATAATATATAGGAATAGGGCATTCCATGTGTTTGGAATTCCCCACCTGGACAACAGGGCCGGGTTCACAATATCTATTGAAAATCGGGAAAATAGGGTTAAAAATCGATAAAAACCGAAGGGTTTCAAAACCAAACTTTTTGAAGGAAAAAAAATTGATTTTCACTGATAATCGCTCCATGTGCCTTGATAATCGATTGAATTTTTGTGAGCGATTTTGTGAACTTATGTTCTTCGGCGGTTTATTTTGTGAGCGATTTTCGCTCGATATTCATCGAAATCGAGTGATATTTAGCGATTATCGCAATATTTACGTCGCATAAATTTTTCCGAATTTTTGAATTTAACCGGTTTATCGACCAATATTATATACCGTACCGACTCGATATAGTCGATAATCGCGATTATCGACGATATTGCTGCGAACCTGATACGGGGAGACAATAATTCTGTAGTACGGCAGTCCTAATCATAAGCTCAAACTAATCCTCTGCAATTAAACTTGAAATGACCGCGTAGAGCTCACAGAATTTTTTTTACAAGTTTCTTATGTGCATTCAACTAATGGAGTTCTCTTTTCCTTCTAAGAGCCAATACACATCAATTTATCAACTCTTAAAAGTGCAGTCAGACGATTAAGAATCAGAAAATTCAGGTCCAGCTTGAGATGTTGAAAACGATCAACGAGGTTATCAATGCTTCGAACCAAATTAGTTACCACATGTTTTTCGTTAGGAAGAGAAGTAGAGCTCTCTGACCAAGAATAGTCTCTAACTAAGCGCATTAAGCTTAGGTTCTTCTAGTAGCCCGCAGTGCTCAGAACATCCCCATTTGTGCGCTTTGAGTATCATCCAAGTGGCCAACTTGATCACAAGCGCCATCGTTGTCAGAATCTGCCTGGAAACACCAGAACATTCAGCAATGTGCCAATGCGATACTATTCAATGAGCAACATATTCACGGGGGGAACACGTTTACCAGTATGGGCGTGGTCCGGCCGGCGCCCCAGCCGAGCAGCCGGCCGACGGCGTCCGCGAACGCGCGGTGCGCAAGCCTCCCCTTGGTCCGGGCTACCGAGCCGGCGTGCTGCACGAGCGCGGCGCAGCCGGCGAACCTCTTGCCGGCCCTGGCGCCGATCCCCTCGCACACCAGGCACAGGAACCGCCCCCTCTCCCGCTCCGCTTCGTACGACCCCCTCAGGCCCACGTCTTTCTCCAGCAGCTCCTCGAAGAACCGGGCCACATTGCCTTTCTCCTCCTCCTCGTCGCCGTCGTCGTCGTCGACGTGCTCCCCGAAGAACGCGCGGCACGCCCTCGCAGCGGCGGCCTGTGGGCACGTCGCCGCGGCCGGCGACTGTGGTGGCTCTGGCCGGGGTTCCGCGGGAGGGCCCCAGCTCCAGGCGGCGGAGGGCGCGGGGTCCGTATACGGGGGCGGGTCGCACGGCCACGGCGTGTCAACGGATGGCACGCGGGAGGGGGAGGTGGCAACCGGACGGGGCGGTGCGCCGAGGGGCTCCCACCGCGCGAGCTCGAGGGCGAGGCGGTCCTGCCGCTTGCGCTCCTTGCGCTTGCGGCGCTCCTCGCGCTTGAAGGCCGAGGACTTGGCTGCCCGGAGGAGCGGCTGGTGGCGGCTAGGGTTTGAAGCGGACGAGGGGAGGGAGACGTCGCGCTTGGGGTCGGACTTCATCGCCGTCGCTGAGCGTGAGCTGCCTGCTTGTGGTGCGGGACGGGGCTAGATTACAGGCGATCGGTCGAATCGGACTACCTTTTCCCATCAAACCGGCGTGAACGCGATGCCACTGACGAGAGACGACTAGTCGAGTCAGGAGATGGTCAAATGGGCCGTGCCTAATAGCCCGATCTAAGGCATGTCACTTAAAGCACGGTTCAGCCCGATTGTAATTGGGTCGTGTCGGCACGGTCCGCGAGCCTGTGCTGTGTTTGGATCGGCCCGGCACGACCCGTTTAGTTTGAAAAATATCCGTTTTATAACTGTTGGAGGATTAAAAAGTTCAAAAAATTCTAAATACTTTGAGTTTTTCTAACTATTCTAAACTTTTCCTATTTTTTCTGATTTTTTTCTTTTTTCTATATTTTTATCATACTTTTCCTATTTTTTTAATTTTTTATGATTTATAATTTAATTTTTTTACACTAACGACCCGTTAGGCCCGCGAAAAACCGGACCGGCACGACACAGTCCGAGAACTAACAGACCGTGCTTAGGCCGACACGGCACGACCCGTTTAGTAGCCAGGCCTAAACGGGCCGTGCCGCCAGTTAAACGTGCCGTGCCGTGCCGTGCCATGTCATGCCGTCCGTTTGGCCGTCTCTCGAGTCGATCACACCGTCGCGCCTGACGGTTAGATGCAGTAGAGGGGCCATCAACGGTTGAGATTTGGATGGACGCAACGTCCGTTTGGAATCGGAATAATCTCTCTTCTACTTACTAAGTATTACCACGATAGTACCATGACCTATGTAATCTAAAAATTTTATTATTATTCTAAGATTGTAGAGGAGTATATTTTATCAGTATTGGCTCGATTGCTGTTTCTAATTGAACGGATAGGAAAGACCTTAGCTCATGACAATACATCAGCTAGTATGACAGTAGAGTGAGAATATTTCAATTGCTTACAGTTTTGTTTTTTTGTTACCGGTGTTTCTATTGTTCGGGAAATGGTTTAAATAATTATAATTTTTTAAAAAAACATTTACAAACATATGTTATGATCTAATCTATCATCTCACAAAACTTCAAATCTAAATTTGATCTACAAATTAAGACAGAAAAGATAAATTTCAGTGAACAAGAGCTTTTATCTTTTTTATTCCAAATTTCTTTTTCATCAGATTTTGTCTTTTTTGTTTCTCAACGTGTAGGTTGAGTTTGGATTTCAAGAATTAAGGGATGGTATGTTAAGTTATAAGTTTGGATTTGAAAATTTAAGGGATGATAGGTTACGTTATAACATATATATGTAAACGTTTTCATATTTTTCGTAACTATATAAAACGGTTTTTTCAAACAACGACAGCAGCGGTAACAAAAAAAAATGCTGTGAACACATTAAATGGCTTGCCGGTGTTGACTGTTGACTAGAGAGCGCAGCAATGACAACATGTAGAGACAGCACGGACCGCACGGCACAGCTCGGTCTGTTTAACCGGCGGTACGACCCGTTTAGACCCGGCTACTAAACAGGCTGTGCCGTGCTGGTCCACGTGCCGGGTGGCGGCTCAGGCACGGTCCGTTAGCCTTTTGGGCCGTGCCGTGCTGGTCCGGTCCTTTGCGGCCTGTTAGCGTCAAAAAAATTCAAACAAAATCTATAAAAAATTAAAAAAAATAGGAAAAGTATGAAAAAATGCAGAAAAATAGTAAAATTTTAGAATAATTAGAAAAACTTGAAGTATGTAAGATTTTTGAATTTTTTAATCCTCCAACAGCTATAAAATGGATATTTTTTAAACTAAACGAGCTAAACGGTAGGCCAGAATGCAGTCTTAAGATTTGGGTCGTCTTGTGCAGTGCTGCCCAAACATGGCACGGGCTCGAGGGCCATGCCGGCACAGCCCGTTTACGGTCGGGCGGGGCGCGGCCTACAACCCATTTGGCCATCTCTAACAACATCATCCATCCACATTCCACGAACCGACCTCACGAGTAAGGATTAAAATTTCGTTTTCGAATAAAATATCGTCCGGGATCGGAATCTGAAATTTCGCCAAAATTCAGGTATTTCGAACAAATCTAGTTCAAAATTCAAAAACAAAAAATCAAATCCGGTTTGTTTTCTACCGAGAAAAACGAAATTTTGCCAAAAAAATCCCTAATTTTTGGTATATTTGCACCGGCTGAAAAGTGGGTCAAACAATGATGAACAATTTTAAAAATTGTTTTTGGAGGTTCCTTACATATCAGTGATGTTCCCATAAAAATTTCAAATGGTTATCACATTTGTGGAATTTTTAAAAATTCAAACATTGCTATTGTCATATAAAACACTAACCAGGAAGTTTGATCCGAATTAAAAATGATACAATCCATGTTAGAAAATTTTGAAATTTTTTGTGCATTGTTATGATGCATCACAAATATTATCATAAATTTTTTAGATGATGATCAAGCTTCATGAATTTTTAAAAATTCAAAAAGTGCTACTGTCATATTAAAAGGCTTACGGGCAAATTTGAACAAAATGAAAAATGGTTCAAACCACTTTAGAAAAATTTTAAATTTTTTTTAATGGTCCTGATAATTTCTATATAAAATTTTTAGATGATGATTATTCTTAAATAATTTTTAAAAATTCTGTCAGTGCTACGTCCTGATAAAAGCGTGATGATCAATACATAGATTTTCTTTAGCAATAAAAAAAGGTTTAAAATTTTGAAAATTTTTACAGAAGAGTTATAAGGAAATTATTAATATCTCATAAAAATTTTGAATCATGATCATACTCCAGTGAATTTATAAAATTCTTACAAGGCACAATACCATTTATGTCTTTCTCTTTTTGAGTTTTGAAATATAATATAACAAATGAAGTTTAATACTTACATAGATTTGATTGACCAAACAAAAAAGTGTTATTTTTTTTTAAATTTTATAGAATGATACTGATGCAATTCTTAATATCTAATAAAAATTCTAGATCATGATCACACTCGAGAAAATTTATAAAATTCTGACGAGTTTACTGTCCCAACTATGTTCATTCAGTTTTTGATTTTTTAAAGATAACAAATGAAGTTAAATTATTTTGAAAAAAATTATATATGATTCTAAGCTACTAAATATTGTACCATAAATTTTTCAGATCATTATCAAGCATGTACAATTTTATAAAAATCTGATAGTGTTTCTACCAAAATTTTAAAAAGTCTCAAAAATTCGGTTTTCAACAAATTTTCATAGAAGATGACTTTCGCAAGGGTTATTGGACCAAATCCGGCCTTAAAAGTTTGAAAACCGGCAAAAAATCATGAAATTTCTGGAAAATTTGGCTGAATATCGACGAGAAAAAAACAAAATTTTGGGGGACTATAGCAGTTTCAAAAACAATATTTTTTTTTATCCGACTGGTAGTTTGAACTTCGTGATGGTCTGAAATTTCAGAAAAAAAATTGCCGAATTTCGGCGAGATTTGTTTCCTTACTCACGAGCCACGGAGGCCCTAGCTGCAGCCAGGTACGGAAGTGGCCGCTGGGGCCACGCCGGAGGGCATATTTCGGCTGTCCCAGCGAGGTTCAGTGAATGAAGCACGTCCGTTCCTTTCCCCTCCTCGAATAGGGATTCCACTATATATTGATCCCACTAGAAATTCATGCGCTGCGTGCCACGCCGCGGGCGTCGCTTTCGACGCGAGAAAATCGACAAAACGCGCGACTGGCACTCCACACACGAGTAAATCGAGAAAACGCACGAAAATGATCTAAAAATAAGACTTTGTTTTTCGCAAAAGGGTTTAAACGTAATGCTAGAAAAACGGAAAAAAGACATAAATGCGATGCATATTTTTATTTTAAAAAAAGAAACGTTTTTTTTCTTAAAAAAAGGACCGAAACGTAATTTCGATTTTACTAAAAAGGACCCGAGCGCTATTCCTAAAAACGCTAAAAGGGCATGGACGTAATATATAATCTTTTTTTAGGAAAAGGATCTAATCGTATTTTTTTTTCGAAAAGGACCTATACGTATTTTTTTTTTGAAAAAGACCCATTTGCGAAAAAAAAATGGCCGGCTCGGCCGAGCCGGCCAGCTCCCGGCTCAAATCGCCCTCCAGGCGGGGATTCTTCCATCTATATTGAAGGTATGATTCTCAAGCTGAGTAAAGGGAAATTATCACTTATTTTTAGTTATTGCAAATCTTTTTATAAATCATCTTTACTAATGTAATTATAAAATTATCCTTATCCTTAATCGAAACCTCGTCTTTGGTGATCTTTTTTCCTTCGCCTCTCTTCCCGCCGCATTGAGAGGATGGGTGGAGGGGACAGTGGAGCGCCAAGGACGAGGCCGACTGATCGACCGGGTCCACCCAGCGCCACCGTAATTTGCTAAGCAAGCACGAGTAACGCATTACTCCCATTGTAAAATACCGAAGTAGTTTTATGGGGGTGGGGCACTTCTTTGTCTACGTTGAGAGGGGTTCATTGCATCAGGGAAACAGCTGCTCTGCCTGTGGGCTCACGTGCCACGCACGGCCCCACGTGCGTCACCCGACCCCTCGTGGTTACGAGAGGGCCGGTCGAGAACAGCCGCACCCGCCGTGTGCCACACCTCTCCTCGCGGTTCACCCCGCTTGCCGAGGCCACGTACACCGCGCCTACGGAGTAAGCGAGCTCCGCTGTGGGCCCCGCATGTCATGGCACCAACGCCGTGTAGCGTGTTGAAGCAAAAAAAATTTGGTCGAGTGGTTCTATTTTTGTCTTCAAGTCTCTCAAAGAAGCTACTTTTCTAGCTCTTAATATTTTTTAATCCAATCTCTCTTCAAATACAATTATAAAAGAATATTTTCTCTAACCATAGAAGTGTTTGCTGCGCTGCAGGATCGCGGCAAATTCAAACTGAAGTTCCATGGCTCGGCTATTCACTTTAATTAATTAGTTAATTAGTCACTTAATTAATGATATTTGCCTAATTAAATAGGTTCATTAATGCTACAGAGTTAGGGCGCAATAGGTGCTCCTCCCCGAGCTCCTGTTGCGCTGTACTTTCTGCCAAGATACGAGAGTACGATAGATGACACATGTCTAGGGGTGCAAACAGAGCGGATAATTCTCAGCCGTCTGTCCGTCCGTATAAATTCAGATACTATTCGGAGCGTAATTTCGGATACCCGTTTTTTTTTCAGATATCAGATACGGCTTCGGATAGTTTTTCCAGATATAGAAACGGATTCGGAATAAAAGTATTCGTCGAATTTGGATATAACCGTAATTTTATTCGGATATACCCGGTAAATATCCGATTATCCGGTATTTGTTCGCGCTTTGTCCACCCTGTGCGCATCTGTTCGCCCTGGCGTGCGCCTGTGCCCATTCGCAAACCGCTCGGATCCAGCTTGAGCGACTCGCATGGCGATTCTGGGCGGCCTCCTCCAGGCGGCGAGGGCGGCCTCCCGCGGGCTCAAGACGGCATCCGCGGTGTCTCACGCTCTCCAGGTTGTGGCGTCCCGCGGGCTCCAGGCGGCGGCGGCGGCATCTGCTACCCAAGGTTTCCAGCGGCAACTTGCAACCGACGACCCTCTAGTGCTGCTACCCAGTCTCCATTTGAAGGTAAACCCTAATCCCTAATTGCGAAAAGATTGAGCAATTATTTATGATTTATCGGTGTGATCTGGCTCCGATCCACCCAATACCTGTAGTTAAGACTCGATTAACCAAATCCCTCACATCACATGTTATCATGCAAGATGTATATTAGTTCTTGAAATATGAACAATGCATCCAAATTATTTTGAAGATGGCTCGTGATCTGTTTTTTATATACATTGTACATGATGCTTGCAAGCGAACAAATCAGATAAATTGTTGTACCTGCATAAAGAAAACATCATCTGCAGTATACTGGTTATGTAATTGTTTATAATATGAAGTGCTATAGGTAATGCCATTTGACTGCTGCATATAAAATTTGCTAGTAGTACTGTCTGTCTTTCAATTGTACTTCCATTTAGTTACTCCGGTGCTTCTTCTGCTTTCTTTCTGACAATAGAAAATTCACAAAATTTAGTATATGTTTACCATATTCTCAGCAAGGTGTACGTGGGGATATGAAAATTGTGAAATTAATACATCATACTAAATACAAACTGCATGAAACCACATTGCTTCCCAACGGGAAATTTTACAGAAGAGATCTCACCATATTGACAGAAGCTTTACCAAAGGTCATCTTCACTAACATTTGGGTCAAGCCCACCTGCAAACACATGTGATTGTCCGCAAACGATGTGAAAGTTCAAGCTCCATTAAGTTGGTTTTGGTGTTAATGACAAATCTAATATTGAGACTAACTCTTTTGATAATCATAATATTGATTAGTTTATCAAAACCTTAGTTTATCGCTTCCGCATTGATTATTGTTTAGGTTTTGACATAGAGATCAATAGAGCGTGTATTTAGTGAGAAGAATTTTTAAAGCCGTCTATTTACCCTCCTCTAGTCGACATCCTCAATCTTACAGGATGACAAAAGGAGTGCATATGTAAACTATATATGTTGCAGGAATAAAGATGTACTCGCTGTTGTGTTTGTCAAATCTCCTGATTGAGAAGAACCATTAGTACCAGGAGCACCTATTCAGTAAGTTCACTAGACGAACTGAATAAGTAAGTGTTAAGATAAAAGAAAATGATGAATTGAATGTATTCAGATGTGTGGATAACGTTATCAGAACATTTTGAATGCAGCTAGATTCACAATAGAGTTATAATCATATAGATGATCAGTTGGTACGACCCTTTTCTAATAAAGCTCCTAAGTGTGAATTTACATGCTTTAGAATAATTAGCAAGACTGTTCATTCTATTTGCACGCATGTGAATCCAACATATTGTAGCCTATTCTCGATGAACATTTTCATTTTGTGCATGACAATTGGTTTTGATGCTATTTGTAAGATGCAGATCATTGAGAACTTGAGATGGATGCTGCATATTATTCTTATGTAAGGAATGCAGCTATTATTGAATTTGAAACACTTATATGTCTTGAAGGTTATAGTAAAGTTTTGTGTATGGTTGATTGATCCTAATATGCTCGACATATATGGTTTCTGCTTTCACGCATTATCTGACTAACTACTCGTGACCGAGACTAACCGTATCCGGAACGACCTGTATTCGCTTTGTATTCGTATTCGAATCCGGCACTATCCGTATCTGATTCTGTATCCGAGAAAAAATTTGGAATAGGATACATGATGAGCGAAATCCGTCCGTATCCGCTCCGTTTGCACCCCTACACGTGTCACATGCTGAAGCTTTCGTGGTCAGGGAAAGACCTATTTTTGTAATTACGTTTTGAAATGCGTTATATTTGAAAAAAAAGTTTTTCGAGGAGCTAGAAAAAAAGTGATAGATTTCAAGGCTTTTGCCGCCCTAACTGCGGCAAGTGAACCTGCCATGCTCTTATATCATAGCAGGTGGCTTGTTTTGATTCAATACTATAGCAGATGATATGTATATTCTATCTTTCCGCGATCGAGAAAAAAAAAAAGACTGAATTTACAATTTTATTTGACGGGAGACTAAAGTTGCAAAAACATTAGAGCGAGAAAAACAAAAACAAAAAAAATCAGCGTGTCGACCAGAACCTGGCACTTGGCCTCGCCTGCGCACTGGACCCCATACCCAGTGCACCACCTAGGACTGTCATAAATTAATCCCTCTTGGAGCAGCAGAAATAGCTTAATATTCGTTTTGGAATTTGGAGCACCCTTAATTGGCCTCTCCAACTCCTCCTAGCCTTAGCCTACGCTTGCTCCAACTATTAAGCCCTCCTCTTCCCTTCCCGTCGCTGCGCCCCCATGGCGAGGAGTGGCTGATGGTTCGCGGCGTCGGATCGGACGCGGCGGCCACGAACCCTAGCCCCGCCCTGGGAGGCGCAAGCCGATCTGTCGACCCCCCTCCCCCCCCAAATTCGCCGCCGCGGGCTCCCGCACCTCCCGAATCGCAGCTCGTCGGATCCTCGTCGCGCGGCTGGGTCTCGTCCCGTGGTGCGTAGGTGATGCTCTGGGTGCGTGGATGGATCTGGGGTCTTTCTAACTGTCGCTTCGCTCCGATGCGATCCTGCCGGTAGGGTGTTCGATGAAATACCGATCGTGTTGCGGTGATCCATGTGCTGTCCTTTGATGGGGGATTGATGTGATGTTAGTGGTTGATCGTGACAGCGATCGCGTAGAATGCGCTTTACGTGAATCTCGGCGGGATATTTCAAATGAGTGGTTGCTTAATCGCCTTGGATTTTTTTAGGTCTGATTAGCTGCCCTAGTTCATTTGCTCATTGAATTGCCTTTGTTTCTATTCTGTGTTATATATTGGTCTGTTTTTTTTTCCATCGATGGTTGTTCTGACAAGTTACATGCGTGGAGACGGTGTTATGCTGCTTCGTGTTGATGTTATCAAAAAAAAAAAGCGATTACATGCTGTATTGAATGTGTGCTATCGACTTGAGAACTTAGATTAGCATTTTGCATAGTTTGCTGTCTGCCAGTGTAAAAGTGCGATGTAAATAAAACCATGTATTAAACTACACTTCCTTTAGTGTAGGCCCTCCTAAAGGAAAGCATGGCATCGCTTTATAGAAAAGCAAATCTATATGCAGTTCCCTCATCTTGTTACCTTCTCTCTCTATGTGCCTTAGAGTTAGCAATTTAGTCTGTTATGAGCTTAGCTTAGGATGATCTTTGCCTCTTCGGATGCCACTTGCAAACTGTGAATGCATAGCAACTCCTAATTGCTTCAATTTTTATGGTGTATTCATGTTCTCATCCAAATTTAATATGAGCTCTGCATTTTCTACACTATGTCTTAACTGAGCTGTGTCTCCCTGTGTATCGATCAATTCATGTTAAATCTTGTATTAGGTATCTTGTTACCATGAGCTTTCTTTTGTCTTTCGCATTGTATGTCTTACTTTCAAGGGTCTATTCACCATGAGCTTTCTTTTGTCTTTCGCATTGTATGTCTTACTTTCAGGAGATTATTCATGGATAATGTCACTAAAATATACTGTTGTTGCTCGGGTAGGTGCAAGGATTGACATCTTGTGCTCCATCATCACAACTGTTTGGATAAATTGAACGCTATTTCAGTCTTTGGATTGCAATTCGAACAGAGCCTTCTGAAGCTAAACAGTTTGTATCTTCTCAATAATACATTGAAGTGCAAGATGCCAAAAATAATGAACCTGTCTGATGCATGTAAAGTATCATTTTCTCCGGATGGGCCCATATCTGAAGAAGCACTTGAGAGAGTTCGTGCACTGTTAGGTGAGTCAAATTTATATCATTTAGAATGACTGGTAGTTTTTACCTTTGCTCCAATATAGTTTTTCATCCTGAACTCTGTCAGATATCAGATCATGCATTATCGTTACTTCAATGTTTTGAACACAAGTCTTCTTTCTATTGAACCTAAAGTTGACTCGTTGCTGTCTTGGTAAGTTTTTGCCGGTAACTGTGTAGGTTCTGGTGTTGCCACTCTTGATCTTGTCTTCTATATGCTTACTCTGTGTAATTTATTTCAGCAACTTTTAGCTGTGTAGTGTGTTATATGGGTCAGCTAATCAAACAAAAGCAAGTTAAGGGTGATTTAATCTACTAATAAATTATTGTGTTGAGATGATGCTGTCAATGTGGTAAGCATCATTGGCAAGCACAGTGAAGTCCTTGAACTGTAGGAGATTTTCTAGCAATGGCCCATAATACATCTTTGAAAGCTTGTTTAAATGTAAGGCCCATTCATGAATCTAGGATGCTATTGAAGCAGTTATTGTGCTGGAAAGCAAGCTGCAATGAAAACTGCTGCTTGTTCTTGGATTCTAACCTCCTTGCCTAGTCACACTGCATACATGTCAAATATTGCAATACTCTTTATAATTGCATTATTTGGTTCATGCCTCTTTGCTCATATGAAGAATGTGGACAAATCTCGAGTAGGCTTGATTTTTTTTCAAGTCTTCTACAATTTTGTATTGATGAACAAGCTATCTGCAACTTGTTTTCTTATTTGTTACATGCTACTTTGTTTGTTATTTCCTACTTATTATTTCATACATGGTACTACCCAAGCATAGTGGATGTGAGGATGATGGATGCAAGATTAACTTATAACTAGCTGGAAGGTGGTTGGTTCATTGTAGCTCATTCTCAATTCATATAGTTATCTTTACCATTTGAAGTCTCTTTTGTAGAATGTTTTTTTTAAAAAAGAACGTTCCACACTTACCTTTATTAAAAAAAAAACTCATCAGAGAATGTTCCAAACTTGCCTTTTTTTTAAAAAAAAAATCATCGATTGCTATTACTGGTAAACAATAGGAACTGGCCATATGAAGAGGTACGACCAGCAGTGAACTACAGCTGTAAACAAAATTGCATGACAAAAGCACTGCGTTGATTTTGTAATAACTAGCAGAGTATTTCTTGGCATGTAATAGAAGTTGTTGAAATTAATTTGTTTAATGGCTGGTCATCTGCATTGCTAGTTACATGTATTCCGTTGGATTGCTTTCTTTTTTCTTTTTTTTTCTTTTTGTGATTGTTTAAATCAGGATTCAGGAACAAGATATTATTTGATTAGCTGTCGTATCTATCTCCGTGTTTGTTATGAGCTTGCATTGTAAGATAGTTTATCTAGATTTTATTCCAGTACCAATGTAGTTTAAAAACTTGCTATTTATCTGATTCAAGGCAACCAGCGCATCAGCTGACTGACAGTCTTAATTCTGTTACATTTTCCCAGATGAGATAAGACCATTAGACATCGGCCTAGATAATGAAGCACAAATTGCACGTAATTGGGATAATTCTACGCGACAACCAAACGGGAGACGAGGACGTAACGGTGCTAACCAGTGTGCATATCCGATCAGATATTTGCACATTCGTGAATGTGAAAGTTTCTCTGTAAGATCTCTTGTTCATTGTTTGAATAATTATTTTAATTATAATATCTACTGAATTTTATTATTTATTCAGATGGGTATATTTTGTATGCCTCCGTCATCAGTTATCCCCCTTCACAATCATCCAGGAATGACTGTGCTAAGTAAGCTTCTTTATGGCAGACTGCACGCTGAATCTTATGATTGGATTGATATAGCTGATCAATCTGATCTATTACAGGGTGAGTTCTGCCATTTGAATGATTTTATTCTGCTACACAATAATAGTCCATAATCATCATCTATTTGTTTAATTCGTTCGGGGATAATATTTAGTATGCCACCATCCTCTATTGTCTGTTCACTAGCTAAATAAATGAACGCGTAAAGTTAATACACAAACATAAAAGAACATGCTGTAGGCTATATGAAGATAATTTATTTGTTTGTTGAGCCCAATAAGTGGTTACTTCACAATCAATTGTTACTTGCACATCTTATTGAAGGTCATTGTATCTATGCTGATTTGATGATAAAGAGTGGAACAATGTCATAATTCATAAAATTTCTACGTGTCAAGCAAAGCATAATCATCATTGTCTACTACAATCTACATTATTGGCCATACATCGTTGGATAAGCTTCAGATGTTGCTTAGGCCCTGTTTGTTTAGGCAACGCTTATAGCTTAAAGCCAACTTTTGGGCATAAATAGCTTAAAAGTTATTGGCTTTTATATATGATACATGTAGATAGTTCTACCCTAACTTCAGTGTCATTAATCTAAGGCCAACCCTCAATAAGCCAAAAAAGCACCTCTCCGGTGGCTTTTAGCTTTTAGTTATATCGAGGCTTATGACTTTAAAAAACCTTAGACAAAAAGCCATCTAACTTTGGCTTTTAAGCTGGTGAAAAAGCCTAAACAAACAGAGCCTTAGTAGGCTACCCCATATGTGGAGTACTGTACGATTTCTAGCCAAGATGTGGTTCTTCACACTTAAAATCTTCCTTGTTTGCAATGTATGAGTCTTACTCTGATGTTGAAGGTGAAACCTTATATAGCTGGATATCTCTTGGATTTTCGACAATTGGCTTTGGTACTTTGGACCTGGCACCGTTATTAATCCCTCTTCTTAACTAAACAAAATCTAGATCCTCTCACCCTTTGTCCAAAATGATTGCTGCAACTATTTATTTCTGTTCTACTGTCTTTTCCTTTAACTTGCGCCTTTTATCGTTGTAAGCAAATTGCTTTTTTTTCGGTTGGCTTTCTTTGACAAAGTCTTTGCTCTCAATTTTCGGATGCTGGCAACAACCTTGACACTTGGTGTGATGTGTTGTAAGCCAAGTTTTGTGGTATTTTCACACGCCACTCACTGTCCCCATTGTATATGTATGGTGTAGCTTGCCTCTTGTGACACACCAAGTTGCCTGGAAGTGGTTGGATGCTGATGACATTGTTAATCAGGATATGTTAATCCGCAAACACCTCAAAGCAATGCAAGACAGCTAAATTTCATGCCTTTTAATTATAGTACAAAAAGCTGTATTTCCTGCTATTTAATTTGTTTGATGTTATATGAGTTCCAAATGTGGGTATGTATCGCAAACTCCACTTCTATGGATCATTTATTAATCATGCAACGCTCCTAATTCAACTATTTTCCTTGGTTATGTGAAAATATATGTGCCAGCTGATAACATGATGTAACGCCTGACTCCCTGTGGAACTTGCAGCGAGACCAGCAAAGCTTGTCAGAGATTGTGAAATGTCTGCGCCAGAGACAACCATTCTTTATCCTAATAGAGGTGGTAACATCCACACTTTCAGAGCCATCACACCTTGTGCTCTATTCGACGTCCTTTCGCCACCATATTCTGCTGAGAATGGGAGGCACTGTTCATACTTTCGGAAGTCTTCAGTGAGGGAACCACCTGGTATATAGAGCTACTGGAACTTAAATTCTAATTGTTATGCCATTCCTGAGCTTTTCTAACGTTTTTTTCCCTTGAAAAATTCTACCAGTTGTTTTGCCCAGTGAAATAAATAGCTCAGAGGTTGTCTGGTTGGAGGAGCTGGAGGACCATCAGCCTCCAGAGGGCTTTGTTGTTGTGAAAGGTCTGTATAAAGGCCCTGCAATACGGAGATAATTAGGTTTCGAAGCACGTTTGTCTACGAATCACGAATGAGTTGAGGATGCAGGCTCCTAGTATCTGTTGCATGTGGTTTAGTAGAGCAAGCATCATCGAGTCACCGATCTGCTGCCTGTGATTTACGTTGTACATGTCAAAGTGATCTGTGATGATTTAACGGCAATTTTACAGAACAAGAATGAAGAAGTTTATGGCCCGACCGCCATTTGATTGTGTCTGCTCTCTGTCGGATCAATGCTGTTCTTTTACGTAAGTTGCGTGGGTCGATGAGGTCAAGGCCGTGGAGTATGCACTTTTGGGCCTATAGCGTATTGTAGCTGAGCACTTGTCGTGCTGTATTTGGTAGGCCCAGTGGCAGAAGCTTTTCACCTAATGATTTCAGAAAAAATTTAGTGTGGGCACCGTTTTGTCCTTTTCACGATGTATCATTAGCATAATTTTTTTCCCACTTTCTGCTTATCAAGGAATGGCGTTATCGGTGAGTTGCATGTTACTTGCCCTTTTGCTTGCTTTAAAATTTGTGCAACTTGTATTAGGAGGGATAGCAACTTGCAAAATATCAAACCTTAAAAGTTCAGCAAGTAGAAACACATAGCATCTGTCTACAATCTACGCTCTTCAGAATCAAGAGCAGCAAATGCTTTTTGATATTTGATGAGCACAAGAAAATATCTTAGACTTGGCAAATAAAATAGGACCAGCAGACAGCAGTGTCATAGTTGAACAGCACATATTCAGTGCAGTAGTTGACTCTCGTCCAATAATCATGGTTTATCCTTAAAAGGACGTAGAGACATAAGAATGCACCGATTCAAGACCAAACAGGAGGCCTGATGTGGATTAGCACTTTGTTAAACAAATGCGCATTCCACCTATGCTCTTTAGATTCAATAGAAATGTGCCGCCCATACTCGCTATGAGGTTCCTGAGTCTTGAGATCACGCATCAGCTATCTAGGTTGTTCTGTGCAAGTTCATCACAGGACAGCACCTTCTGGAGCACCTCTAAAGCTTCACAGGGTTCAAGCTTTCTGCTTGTGATATATCTTCCATCTCAAAGCCAATCACCGAAAGCAACGTGGAAAATGCAATCACTAGACATCAAATACACTGAATAAACTTACGGTCCTACACTCCTATTACGACATGACACAGTCTGTACCAAATCAGATAAGGCACTAAATGCAGTTCCATCAAATACTAGCATATCATGAAGAACGAATGACAGCATTATTGGAAACAACCGAGACATGGATCGAGGGGTGGCATATACTTCCACTGAAAATTTGTCAGGAATGGAAGCCTGACTTATTTTGGCATTTTATTCTATGATACATCTCATGCACTTACATTTGAAGATCAACTCAACTTTTTCATGGACCGAATAGAATTACATGAGTTATGGACAACGAGGAAGCAAACAGAAGTGATCCTGTATAGATATATGATTTACAACAGATTTAAACCGCCACCAACTTACCTTGAGCAACATAAAGCATATAGTATGCAAACACAGCATGAGCATTGAAATTACCAACGCACTGGTAACCAGCAGCTGCTCCTAGTCATCACTGCAACAGCAAAAAGAGGAGACACATCTAGGGAACCATTGGGTGCTGGCAGATATTCCACCCTGATGTCCTCCAAGCTTCATATCGTAAATATATATTAGTCTTGTGGGAAGACTTCATATCTCTGAATCCAACGAATTAAGCCTTTCTACCACCTAAATAAGAAGGGCAGTAAGGACATTCAGTAACGGCTTTGTGATGGATGGAAATAGAAGCAAAACAAAAGAAAGTAAAGTATTACATCTGCAAATCTTATTTTCCGTGGCCTGGAAGGTTTAAGATCATTCCCCTTTGGATGCATCGGGGACCAGGGACCTTGTTTCTTCGGCTGTACTTGGATTCCAAGAAAATATGGCACAGTTGGTTTATTTGTAACAGATAGCAAAGTGCGAGAAAGCCAGGATTCTGAAGGTGATTTTGGAACTGGCAACGGGAGTAGAGATTGCAAAGGCATAATTTCCTTTTTGATAACAGTACTATCTTCTGATTGTAGTGGACCATCCTCACTAGCATCATGAGTGAAAGGTTTTCCATCATCCATTTTCACTGATGCTGGGTTTCCAGAAGGCTTTAACAATGTGGGTTCTGTAATTTTAGAGATCCTTTCTGTCAGTGGATTATTGTCTTGACCTTTCCTACTAGGATTCCTTCTGACTATCTGTCGTCCTTCAAGCTGAGAGTCATACCCGCTTGCATTCAAAGATACCTTCGAATCCAGTAGCAGAGCCAAGTGGCTAGTTTCTGACTCAATATCTCCACGGTGATCCATTGAATCTTCTTGCAATGTTCTATCCAGCCCTGAGCTCATGGAGCTTGATCCCTTTAAACTACTGTGGTCTGATCCAACCAATGAACCACGATCATGATTTCTTCCAAGTGAACTCGAGCCATTGCTCCTACACATTTTCTCATCTTTATCTCCAATTCCAAATGATCCGTTTGCTTTACTTGATGGCGACACCACAACATCCCTGTGGTAGGGAGACACACCACCACCTATGGAGTGGTAGAATGGTGATGATCCATCCCCGGTCTGCGAGTCACTCCAGAATGTCAGCTGGTTCGACTCGCTTGTCAGCTTGCTCCTCCCATCCTCTACTTGAGGAAGATACTTTTGCTCCAACTTGTACTTATACACTTCTTCCCAGGATTGCTGCAACAACAAAACCTTAGATAATTAGAACTAAGAATGATCGTTCCTAACATTAACAACAAGCAATATAACTGAATTCACGAAATATGTAATGTGCATCCACATATATACCCCATTAGAATCACACCCAAAATGCTTGTTTTGTGAGCTCCGGGCAAGCGGACTCGGTGCCTTTTGGCCTCTGCCTTTGGACGGCAACCCCCTGTCTCCCCCATGAGCCTTGCCACGCTTCATCACAGGCACTGGATTCAGGAGTAACAAGGAGCTTTTCACACACAAACTAGGGAGCAAACCACACCCCTTGGATGCAAAACCCCGGGTACTATGCACATCGTAGTCATCGTCATCCTCTTCCTCCTCCTCTTCACGCTCCTCACGTCTCGGATAGTTACAAGACAAGTAATTGGGAGGCAGATGCTGGTAGGGGAGTTGGACAGGCGCTCTCCTCGCGCGATCATCGCCGCTGCCCGTACTCACATTCGCCGCAGCCGCACGTGCAAGTTCGCGGCCAGAGTTGCCGGTGGCACTGGCTGCGCCGGCCTTCCGGAACTGCGGGGAGCCCACGGCCACCGCCTGCGCGGCCGGCAGGAAGCGGTCCATCATGAAGCCGCGTGCGCCTGGCTCGGCGCCGGCGGCAGAGCCGGGGGCGGCGTCCGGCATGCCGCTGAGGCCGCTGACGCTGCAGTTCACGGTGAAGGACTGCGTCCGGGAAAGCGTGTCGAGCGCGTCCGAGAACCTCTCCTCCTCCTCGTCATCGTCGTCCTCTTCCTTCCGCAGCACTGCAGCCACCGCCTCCTGCGTCTTCACTTCCTTCTTCGCATCAATGACCACCTCCACCCTCTCCCCCTCCTTACGCGCTGCGGCGCCAGTTGTTCGGGACCCATAGGCGGCGACGCCATGGAGAGCCTCGCGACCGCGGTCCCCCAGGGCATCGTGGTAGGGGCTCTTGTCGATCTCTTCCTCTCCGCCGTCCTCCGACGGCTGCGCCAGAGAAGAAACGGGCGGGGGCGGGGAAGGGCGGTGGGTGCGGACGCTCTTGGGCTGGTTGGGGCGCTGCTCCCAGACGAAGGGCACGGCGCCCGGGTGCCGAACGGGGCCGGACTTGAGGTCGGCCTTGTGGTAGGGCAGCGCGTCTGCCCGGCGCACGGAGCGGAGCGGCGCGCCCAGGTCTATCCGCTTGCCCCGCTCCGCCATCACGCGATCCGCACGCATCGCCGGGGCGCAAGTGCCTGTCAAATTACAAAAGGGTCGCTTGCCTCGGCCGCCGTGAACGAACGGGCGGAGGTAGAGACTAGAGAGTGGGAAGGGAGGGATGTGCACCGTGCCGTGCTGCGGTGCGTTGGCGGCCGATGGAAAACTGCGGTTTCGGTGCGAGTTTACTACGCTCGAGGCAAGGCCAGCCAGGCCTTCCACTCCACTAGCGCGAGTGCGGAGTGACTGGGCGGCGGTGCGGTCACTGCGGTGCTATTGCTAGTTTGCTACTACTAGTCGCTTCGCTAATGCTGCGCGTGCGGCGACGGATGGTGACTTGGGTGCTCGCGCTCGTGTCAAACGACTGGGGGACTGGGGTGAAAAGTGTGGACTGTGGACTTTCTGCACGATCTGCGTTGATGCAAGCGGCAGTACGCCGCGGGCGCCGCCTTACACACAAGAAAGTTGAGTTTTTTTTTCGGGAAAAAGGTTTAAATTTAATGGTAAAAAAAAGCGGGAAGAAATATATGTTTTTTTTCGGGAAGAAGGATCCATACGGTTTTTTTTCCTGACTGAAAAGAACCTGGACGTAATTTTGATTCTGTGGAAAAGGACCCGAGCGCAAGCATTAAAAACGCATAAAGGACTTAAGTGTAATATATATTTTTTTTGGAAAAAAAGGACCTATTCGTAACGTAAAAGGACCTAGACGTAATTTTGATTCTGTGGAAAAGGACCCGAGCGCAAGCCTTAAAAACGCATAAAGGGCCAAATCGTAATATATATTCTTTTTCGGAAAGAAAGACCTGTTTGTAATTTTTTTACAAACAAGGACCCATTTGTAATTTTTTTTTTGTGAAAAAAGGACCCATCCATAAATAAAAAGGACCTATCCGTAAATATTTTTCGGCTCGGCTCGCGGCTCGAGCCGAGCCGCGAGCCGAGCCGGCTCCGATGACACGTGGATGCCCTCCCCATCCAGGGATTCTTCCAAGTATAGTAGGGTTATTATTCCTCTATGGCTGCACGGCACATGCACAGGGCTGACTTCTGCCGCAGGGTTCACAGTAACTATTGAAAACCGCTTAAAAACCGTGATTTTCTATCCTATCGAGTTGGTTTTAGATTCAAAACCGATCAGTTAATCGATCTAATTAAAAATTAAAAAAAAATGCGATATAAACCGGTTGAAAATCGGTGAAAACCTCGATTTTCGATGAAATCGAGCGAAAATCGGTTTAAGGAATATTCAATTGGTCAATAAAAACCGATCGATTTTTTATTTTTGATTTTTTTTTATTTCTTAACCATTTGGTTTCAGACGATTTTTGAACTATTTTCAACTCGATATTCTGATTTTCAAGCGATTTTTTCAAAAATAGTTTTCTGAACCCTCCTACCCAGGCTTACCATTACTGTGTTTCAGACGGACCGGGACGTCACGTGACCAGATCTGCGTTCGCACGCGGGGACGGGAGGCCAAGTTAGGCAGGCAAGGTTTGCCACTTCGGAGTTCGGACGCGTACGTACTTGTGAATATTAGCATCCCTGCAGCTGAAGATATACAGAAGGACTAACACAACATCAACACATTTTACGGGAAAGACCTCATTTTTCCTGTAATTACGTAGACTTCCGTATTTGCTTGGACCATCGATCTTGCGCGTTGCGTCTGGTGTTGATTCGAGTACCGTCTGCTTGACTCGGACGCTAGCCCTTGCAGCGCGATGAAATTGGGCAGCCCTCGAGGCGGCACACCGTTCTCACTCACTCCCGCTTCTTTCCACCCGGGCATCGCCGCCGTTGCTGTCGCTCCACCCGACAGTATTCCTTCCCCTCTCCCCACGTTCTCTCTCTCTTTTACCTAGGCGCTGTAGCCATCGTCCCTTTGCCTGCCGACCATTGGTATGGCCGCCATCGCCACCTGCTAGCCTCGCTTCTTCCCTTTTTTCCTAACCATTGCTAGCCCGCTGGCGAGTCACGCGACCTGCGTCTCACTGCGTCGCCATCCCCACCCTACCTCCCTCTAATCAATGCTACCACCACAGCCTCACCCAAATCGTAACGCGCCTAGAATGATCTGCCTGTTGGAAACAACAATCGAATGATCGCTGCCTCCTACGGTGGTCTCACTCGCTCCTCACCGGACGCAACTGCCGACGACGAATACCGGCAAGAAATACACGCGAACACTGGGATGCCCGCCTACAACGCATACACTAAGTTGGAAATAAACACAGAAGGTACACGTTCTTGTTGAAAACACACAGGAGCTTTTGCGGCAACACATGCCTTTTCTTTGTGGTTATTCCAAGACTAGTAATAACATAAGGAGTACAACTTATATAGCATGGTATGTATACATCACGAGCCTGCACGTACGCACCCACGTTCGCGGATCTGAGGTCTCCATACGCTTGCATGCAGCTAACTTAGTTCACACGCCTGAGCAACAAACTCAGCATGATCTCCTTGCATGCATGCAGCCACCAGACCATCCTCAAGACCCGGCCATCAAGCGAGCTCACGTACGTGCACCCATCCCACCCACGTCCACACGCGGCAACAGCACGAGCACCACAGACGCTCGTCCCTGGAGACTTGGCCGGCCGCCGTCAACTCGTCGACTTCAAATGTCCATAACACTACATGCATGACTAACAAGCATTTACCGTCATGTCCACACGCACATGCGTGAACTAACACAGAAACTAACTAGCTAACACGCACACATACGTGACATTAACGCTGACACACAAATCAAGATTACTACTAACACTGCCATCCTACACCGAAGGTATGGCTGTGATTGGCCTAGCCGTGATGCGGATGGGGATGTAGAAAGCATTGGAGGAGACGTCATGCTCCCCTTCCTCCCTCCCGACTGTCACTGGCGCGCGTCGCCTACATGCTGCCTCACGCTCTCGTTCCCTGTCTCGTCATAAGGCTCAGATTGAGGTTGTAGCAGGCATACAAATTTCGTCGACATTTCGGATTTCAGGTCACCACGAAATCCAAACTACCGGTCAGATATTTTTTTTAAATTGATACAGTAACCGCCCGAAATCTCTTTTTCTTTACGAAATTTTGGGATTTTTGACCTTTTTTGCTGATTTATGATCGGATTTGGTCCAATTACCCTTAAGAAAGTCATTTTCTATGAAAATTTGTTGAAAAACCTATTTTTTGAGACATTTTAAAATTTTGGCAGAAACACTCTCAATTTTTTATAAAATTGTATAAGCTTGATAATGATCTCAAAAATTTATGGTACTATATTTAGTAGTGTAGAATCATACATAAAATTTTTAAAAATAATTTAACTTCATTTGTTATCTTTAAAAAATCAAAAACAGAATGAACATAATTGGGACAGTAATTTGTTAGAATTTTATAATTTTTCTCATGTGTGATCATGATCCAAAATTTTTATGAGAGCTTAATAATTGCCTCAGTACCATTCTATAAAATTCTCAAAAAATCTAAACTTTTTTTGTTTGTTCAATCAAATCTATGTAAGCATTGAACTTCATTTGTTATATTTTGAAAATCAAAGAGAAAGAACATAAATGGTACAGTGCCTTGTAAGAATTTTATAAATTCATTGGAGTGCGATAATGATTCAAAATTTTTATGAGATATTAATAATTTCCTTACCACCCTTCTGTAAAATTGTGAAAAATTCTAAACCTTTTTTGATTGCTAAAGTAAATATATGTATTGATTATCAGGCTTTTATCAAGACGTAGCACTGTCAGAATTTTTAAAAATTATAATCATCTAAAAATTTTATATAAATATTAATGTTATATCAGGACCATAAACAAAAATATTCAAAATTTTCTAACGTGGTTTGAACCATTTTTTCATTTTGTTCAATTTTGCCGGTAAGTCTTTTAACAGGACAGTAGAACTGTTCGAATTTTTAAAAATTTATGATTCTTTATAATCATCTGAAAATTTATGATAAAAATAGTGATGCATCATAACCATGCAAAAAAAAATTCAAAATTTTCTAATGTGGTTTGAACCATTTTTCATTCGATTCAAACATGCCGGTCAACGTTTTATCAGGACAGTAGGAATGTTCGAATTTTTAAATTTTTCTCAGACTTGATAATCATACGAATTTTTTATGGAAACATGAATTATGTGTCAATAACCTCCACAAAAAATGTAAAAAATTTCGACAATGTTTGAGCCATGTTTCGCTCAGTTGAAAATTGCCGAAATTTCGGGTATTCCGCCCGAAATTTCGGAAACTTCGCTCAAAAAATCCGGATTTGAATTTTTCCTTTTGAATTTCGTCCGAAATAATGAGATTTCACTAAAATTTCGGATTTCAGATGGGAGCGAAATTTAAACCTATAACAAAATTTGGATCCTTGGGCTGGAGAGCAACGGAGAGGGATGACAAGTCATGGAGAGCGACGGCAAGGCACCAAGGTCTCCATACATGAAATATTTCCTGTGGAGGAGCGATTGTGAGCATCAAATCGAGCGACTTGGGGGCAACTTTGGACCGGGCATGGGACAAAGACATGCGCCTCCACGGCAACTGTAGTGTCAAGGAGCAAAATCAGCTGGAAGGGCAGAAAAATCCACGGGGATACGCTCTGCTGTGCATTTCACGCAGGATTATTAGCCGCATCAGGGAGTGGCTGTCATGCCATTACCGTTGAAACTACAAGGTCTACAACAAACGACGAACTACTCCTGAGACCTGGTAGGTGCTGTGTTGTCACACCGTTCGTCATCACTTTCGTTAGTAGATGTAATGTCATCGTGGTCGTCGTGTTCATCGACACATGCAGATCACGTCAAAGCAGGTCGCTTTCTTCGACACTCGGAGCGACAAGGAAGGGTGACCACAAGGAAATTTGCGGCGACGACACACTGACACTACTGGGACTGAGAGAATGAGAAGCTGACGAGTTCAGAAGAAAGAAACACATAGTATCTATCACCTTGTAAAGTGCTAAAACTGAGGTTAATTGCCTTCATCAAGGTGTGGTTCGTTGAAATTTGTAGCATTTGACAACCGGGATGCTCGGCGTCGATCGCTTGCATGGTCAAAAAATCCAGCCTAGGCAGAGGGTGAAGTGGTGCCTTCAGTAGGTGTTGACCACGGATGCAGCTTTGACATGGAATTGCTGAGATGTGAAGAAAAAGGAAAATTCAGATTCATTTAACTTAGGTGTTAGCACCACTGCACGGATATTGGCGAACCAAATGGCATACATCTGCTGTCGGTCCTGACCGCCGAGCGACCGCACAGACAACTGCAAAACGTAAATGGAAGCAGTGCGTGCGCATTGCACCAACAGCAGCTGTAAGTATACCGTCAGATTCGATAAAGATGTGAGAATAAGGTTGTGTTTAGTACAGATCCGTGGAGCTGTAGCTGTGAGTATATTAAGAGTGTTTAGATGAATCATCTTATTTACAGTTTAGACTACAAATATAAACTTAATTCACTTTACTTTAGCCTACAAGTTTTAGATCTGAGATAGAGCTGAGATCTGAAACTCTAGCAAACAAAGCCTAAGGCTTCAATGGTGGTTCATTAAACTTTTTGAGAGATAGTACTACAGTTAGCGGAGAACCGTGCACATTACCTACCGTTAGTAGTACAACATAACCAACTCTCGCGTTACCCACATTGCGGTAGATCTGCAGCGTCCCCTGTCCTTTGGCCGGTCACACCTGCACTGCACGCGCTGGTTAGCAAGGCAGGCAGAAATGGTCAGGCGCGAGTACACATGACGTGATTCGATCGTCGCCGCGTGAGCCAAGCACGTACGCACGGGCGAACAATAAAAGAAGAGATCGGAGTTAGCGTATGGACGAATTCAAGGCGCGTTTGTTCGTTCGGTTGGGTGTCGATCGTACGAAAGCGAAGCGGATTTAAGCGCTCGTTGCTCCTGTCGGTCGAGCGGTCCCGGTCATCATGTGCCGATCGACGTAGTGTAACGCGCGTATCGTGCTCCCGTGAGCACCCCCCTCCCTCAGCTATTCCCGCGTCCCGTCCGGCCGTCCCCTCCCCTCCTTGCGGTTGCAGGCTTCGATCTCTGCAGTCTGCACTGGTCGTTGTCTCATACACTACCAGATAATCATACGCGGTGTGCCATACCGCGGGCACCGTTTCTCACGCGAGCAAATCGAAAAAACGTGTGACTGTCGCTCTCTACGTGAGGAAATCGAGGAAACACGCGAAACGGGGGTGCAATCCGCGATTTTGCTGAAACGGAAGGTCCGCCTCGAAAAAAATGGAAAACGGGAAAAAAGGACATAAATTTTTTTCCGGAAAAGACCTAAAAAGAATTTTGTGTTTTCCGAAAAAGGGCTTAAACGTAATGCTAGAAAAATGCAAAAAAGACCTAAATGCAATGTATAGTTTTTTTTTCTAAAAAAAGACCTAAACGTATTTTTTCCATGAACATGAAAAGGTCCTAAATGTAATTTTGATTTTCCGTAAAAGGACCTGAGCGCAATGCCTAAAAACGCATAAAGGACCTAAACGTAATATATATTCTATTTTTTTTAAAAAGGAACTAATCGTATTTTTTTCCGTAAAAGGATCTAACCGTAATTTGTTTTTTGAAAAAAAGGACCTAAACATAATTTTCTTCGTGGCTCGGCTCGAGCCGAGCCGCCTCAAATGCACCACATGCCGGCAAATCTTCCATCTTTAATGGATGGATGATTAGTTTCCTCTACAACTTTCTACACGTCTAATACTACTGACTAAGATCTGTTTAGGAGAGCCGTACCTTTTCTGAGAAGTCGTTTTTTAGTTGAAAAACAGTTATAATTTTTTATAAGAGATCGTATGATAAATAGCTAATTACCCTCAGCAATAAACTGTAAAAGTAAGTTATATATATGATTTCTAGCTTATATCAAGACTAATTTTTCAGAAGCTAAAACTGGTTTAAAGTCCGAAACAGGGACTAAGTACGTACTATTACTGGCGTTCGTTCGGTAGTTCGATTGTTCCATCGTCAGTTACGTGCGTGCGTCTGTAAGTTACCTGCGGTGCTAGACGCAGTGTTTTGGATTTCGGTTTCGGATAAAATACCGTTCATGCCCGGAAAACGAAATTTCGGCGAAATTCGGTAATTTCGGACAAATCTCGTCCGGAAATTCAAATCCAAATTTTGAATCCGGTTTTTTTTCTACCGGGAAATGCCGAATTTCGGCGAGAATTGGCGAGATCTCGCCGAGAAATGGCGAAATTTCGGCCAGATTGACAAGCCCGAAAATTAGTCCAAAAGATGGAGAAAAATTTCGAATTTTTTTTTGGAGAGTTCTGACGTATTATTAATGTTGTCATAAAAATTTCAGATTTTTTTGAATCGTGTAAATTTTTTTAAAATTGAAACATTGGTACTGTCGTAATGAAACGCTCGCCGGTAATTTTGAACTGAATGAAAAATGGGACAAAGCATGTTATAAATATTTGAAATTTTAATAGCATGATTCTGACATGTGAATAATGTTGCCATAAAATTTTCAGTAGTTATGAAGCTCGAGGAATTTTTAAAAATTGGGAATTCGGTATACGTCGTGAAGTATGAAATTTCTAAAGATTTTGACTGAAAATCAAGATTGAGAGTCACAATTGAAACAATTAATGTATATTGGCATGACAATTATTAAGAATGTAATAAAATCGATACACACAACAAGTCTTCACATATTTGCATATGACAACTAAATGAATGTATATTTGCATCACATACCTATGAGTAGTAAAGCGCCCCTGGTGCAAACTCCACCTCCGCGTTGTCGACAATGATCTCGTGATACCTCCTCTCGTGTTGTTGCTTGTATTCCTCCTGTGTCATGTCTCGTGGTAGCCGAGCGGACTTCCAATGTTGGTAATGAGACTCCTGTGTCGTGTTTCTGGTGGTGAAGGTACATGACATTAGCGGATGAGTGCCGTGCGTATGGATCGACATATGGATCATTGTAGTCAAATGACAAAGAGATGCTCGATCCGTCATAACTCTGTCTGTAACCGTACCCACCCTGATCCCATCCGTACCCACCCTGATCCCATTCGTACGGCATTTGACTATACCCGGTATGTTCAACTGGAATGCCCAAATGGCCGGAGGACTCGCTGCTACACCATGATTGAGCACCATCCTGTAGTTGTGCTGCCTGGCGTCCACGCCCACCACGCGACGTGCCCTTCCCGCTAATGCGGGTCTGCCGATGGGAGTCACCTCTCGGGCGATACCCTCGATGCGATCCTCCGCCGGTGATTGTGATTGTGGGCGTGGCGGAGGAGTACCGGCCGGCTCCGTCCGTCATTGCCGGAGAGTCTGCCGCGATCGCCGAGCTACTCTTGAGGCAATCGCACATTATCGAAAGGTGTTGCTTTGTGTCGCCTCACCGCCGACAATAGGCTCATCATCAATTCGGTCTTTTCCTTTTTCCTTACCACTCTGCTGCCCGATAACTTTTGTAATCCGCCTAAAGCTCCTGCTAGAGTGTCGTCATCCTCGGCGTCGGTATCACGCTTTTTCTTCCCCGTGTGCGTGTCTCAGATGTTCCACTCCGCCTAATCTGGGAGGCTCTTCCTCCTGTGGCCAATTAGAAGTAAGGTTAACATTGTTCTCGTGTTTGGACATACATGGTTAAAAAGTGGAATGGAAAACAATTGCATAGTTTACTGTTGCCTTATCCATCTCTTCCATTGGGATGGAGTCAACCACGAATCTCATTTGGGAGGGTGGGTCGTGCGACCGCCCTCGTCGAGTAGAGGCTCCCAATGAGACTGGATGAGTCGAACCACTCAGTAATTGGGTCATGGCGGTGATGCATCGCATCCTCGATCGAGCGATCCACGGGGTCTTCATCTTGGAGTCCGGCGAGTGGATTCATAGTCTCGGCGAAGTCGCAGTTGTAGTGCACGAACACGAGCCGTTGGAGCTTCGCATAACTTAAACGGTTTCAGAGCTGCGTGTGCACCAAAGCAAATGTGCTCCAATTGCGTTCACACCCACTCGACGATGCGACCGGGACACCAACCTCAAGGCGAACTTTTGCGTACAAGGCGTCTCATTCCCAAGGCCATCCACCATTGAGTATGAACAACACGAAGAAAGAAAAGTCAGTGAGTGCTACAGAACAACATACCAATCAACCTCAATTTATGTACTTACCTGCCGTCATTTGGTTATCGACGGCGCTGGTCTGTGCGAGCTGGGTGGCAAAACGTCCCCGTCTAAGACGGTATGTGTCTGCTTCTCGTAGAGCCTTCACCGCGGTAGCGTCGTCATCAGCCATAATGCTTAGTGCAGTCGAGAGCGCTCCCATGTACTGCGGAGTGCTGCATATGTTGTATGAGAACTGGGACTTCGGGTCCAGGACGGATGCTGCAATTGATGAAAAGATTGCATAGTTAGTATAATAGACGCGAACATTGCATACTTAGCATAATAGAACCGAACATGTTAATTTCACTTACCAGCTTGCACAAATGTGGTTTCCCTTATTTCGGCAAATCTCTTTTCCATGACTTTTAGGAATATCCTATACTGTTCTCCATGCTCCCGTAAGTTATTGTTGTACTCATTCCGTGCAATTGCGTACTGCATCATTACACCGCTGATTGTTGGTAACTTGTCTTGATCCGCGAACCTCAACAATTTGTACAAGGGTTCTACGGCCACCACGGTCCACTCCACCCATGTCCAGAAATCCCTGCCCACGAGGTGGTCATATGCGTACTTGCCCTCCGCCATTTGAGCCCACCTACTACATCGGTCCAACAGATGTGTCATCCACTGCTGGAACTTTTCCTTTTTTTTGAAGAAGCTATCAAGGAAAACAAAGGTCGTCCCAAATCTAGTGGCATTTGGCCTCACCAACTCTCCACCAATATGTTGCCTCATCTGCGCATGTAGATTCTTGTGGTTGTATAAAAATCTGCAGATTCTCTTGGCCTGTGCCACAATATCTTTGATACATTCATCCTCACACACGTCTTTTAGCATAAGATTTACTGTGTGCCAAGCAAGGCTGCCATACTATATGAGGGTATCGCACTCGTAACATCCGCATGCTTTCTTGAAGTTGGCACCATTGTCAAGAAACCACTGCACAACATGCTCCGCCCCAATCTCCTCGGCCATCACCTTTGTTATCTCGGCTAGTAGGTATTTGTGGTCCCGGACCTTAGCCGTGAATGAGCAAGCAAGAAGTTAGTATGTGTGGCAATGACGATCATACTAATAGAAAAATAAATGAATTTTGTACTGTGGCATTTACGGTCTTATGGAAGAACATCATCCCATTGCAAGATACCATGAAGTTGATGATACTCTCTGTGTAGGTCCCGTCCCAGCGTCGCACATCAACAGTAATACCAAAGGTGGCCCGATCGTCCACGAACCTCGAAGGTACTTCACAATCTCCTGCTCATTCGCGTCCAAGTACTTAGCATCGATCTCGTATCCTCGTGGTGCACGAACACATCCGGCGTTTTGGGGCGCGCCGGCAAGTAAAATTTGTAAGTCTAGGGGTCGCGTTCCACTCCACTCCTCGAATGGTTAGACTCGTGAGTCCAAGATGTATCTTGGTTCGGCCAAGGTCCCTACTCCGGTTCGTGTGTGGTGGTGTTGTATTACTCTTGAGTACGTATGATCGCACAAAGTTTTACAAGCGAGAATGCCAATGGCTTAGCGAGAGGAGTTTGATAGCGCTCTCTCCTTTCTTGTTCTTGCTCGTTGTCCTCTCGAATCGTTTAGCCCCGCCTCCTTTTATACAAAAGGAAGGCGCGGTTACATCGAGTTAGGAGGAAAGCGAGGCGACCTCGCTAGGAGCTCGGTCCTTCGTCCCGTGGATGGTCGCCACCCGCCTTGCCCATGCTTTGGGTTGGTAGCCTTGGTGGTCGGGAGGTTAGGTATTTCCGGAAGTAGCGTACTTGCCTCTGTGATCCTTGCGAATCGACGCCGAGGTGCGTGGACGCCGGTGCCTCGGGAGGAGCGCGTCGCTCGTCTTTACGTGACCGGTTGATGGGGTGGAAGCTTTGTCTTCTACTGATCACGGATCTTCTTGGGAAGGAGCCACCGCCTCGTATAGTCGCTCGATTGACTTTATCCGAGGGTACGTGGCGAGTAGGCGTGAGGACTTGACACGCGGCACTCGGCGTTCACCACCTTGGTTTGGTTGAGTCGGAGATCCGCCCGCCAAGAGGGTCGGGATCGTTGTCTGTCGGATTCGCTTCCTCGGCGGTCGGAGCGGATGCCTTCGCGGTCTCGCAGTGAATCGGTCGGCGGCGGTGCGCGCCTGTTGAAGTGGAGATATGCTTGAGGTCACTGGCTCGTTGCTTGGGCTGTTGGGGTATCCTTTTTATTAGTATTCGTCATAGCCCCGAACTCCCAAGCGATTTCGGCAGATTCGGTTGGGGGTTGAACTTGGACGAAAGTGGTGGCCGGGCCTGGTAGGTCGGTCCACCGATCCGGTTAGCGATTTCCGTCGGTGTGCCGTTGGACTTGACAACCTGTCCCGAGTTTGGCGGGGCATTTGAACCGCCGGGGCTTTACTTGCCTCGTTGCATGCCGAAGCGTAGTTTAGCGCGCCGCGCCTGCTCGTCTTCTTGATTGCCTCGGGTTTCTGGTGAAGGATGCTTCGTTTTTCGGCACCCGCATTTACTTCTGGAGACGCTTAGCCTCCCTTAGCCCGGATATATATATCCGTGCGCTGTAGCTTGCTTGAAGGGGACGAGAGCTTTTTCTTTTGTTCTTTCAAATGGCTTCGAGACATCCTCTAGTCTTTAGCTTTGGCGATGGCGTCACGGTAGAAGAAGAAGATCCTCTGCCGAGCTTTGGGTGAGTTCGACCAGCGATGGCGAGCTCGTGGAGGAAGAAGCCGCGACCGCGACGCTGCTACGTTGACGCTACCGCCGAGGCCGTTCCGAGGCTCGAGGTGGTAAGGGGGGCCCTTCTGGAGGCGATGGCGCAAGGGCGCCGACCGTAGTTGGTGCGGCCGCGTCGATGTCGCTGAACGGCAGCAGAGGCATCGCGTGTTGCCAGCGGCCGTGGCGGCCGTCCGTCGACCGGCAAGGGCCTACCAAAGATGCCGCGTCGGTGCCACCGATGCCGCACGGATGTTTGATAGGTTCTAGGCGTGGGTAGAGTCTGCGCTGTGCAGCGTGGCCACTCTTGTATCTCGCTGCATGTGTGTAAAGTTGTGTAAAGTTTGAGCTCATGGCCTATAATGAAATTTTCTTTTTCTTTATGAAAATGTCTCTGCGATGAGTTTGCTTTAATTTTAATCGTTGTGGATGGTGCCTCGGTCGTCAGGGCGACCGGATGCCTCTGTGAGGTTCGGGTGTCCGAGTGCCTTGGTCGGCAGGACGACCGGATGCCTCCGTGAGGTTCTGGTGTCCGAGTGCTCGTTTAACGTCGTAGCTAGACAGTGCCTTGGTCGGCAGGGACGACCGGATGCCTCCGTGAGGTTCCGGTGTCCGACTGCCTTGGTCGGCAGGACGACCGGATGCCTCTGTGAGGTTCGGGTGTCCGAGTGCTCGTTTAACGTCGTAGCTAGACAGTGCCTTGGTCGGCGGGGACGACCGGATGCCTCCGTGAGGTTCTAGTGTCCGATCGCCTTGGTCGGCGGGACGACCGGATGCCTCTGTGAGGTTCTAGTGTCCGATCGCCTTGGTCGGCGGTCGACCGGATGCCTCTGTGAGGTTCTGGTGTCCGAGTGCCTTGGTCGGCAGGACGACCGGATGCCTCCGTGAGGTTCTCGTGTCCGAGTGCTCGCTTAACGCCATAGCTAGACGGTTGCCTTGGTGGCAGGGGCGACCGGATGCCTCCGTGAGGTTCCGGTGTCCGACTGCCTTGGTCGGCAGGACGACCGGATGCCTCTGTGAGGTTCGGGTGTCCGAGTGCTCGTTTAACGTCGTAGCTAGACAGTGCCTTGGTCGGCAGGGACGACCGGATGCCTCCGTGAGGTTCTAGTGTCCGACTGCCTTGGTCGGCAGGGACGACCGGATGCCTCCGTGAGGTTCTAGTGTCCGACTGCCTTGGTCGGCAGGACGGCCGGATGCCTCTGTGAGGTTCGGTGTCCGAGTGCTCGCTTAACGTCGTAGCTAGACGAAGGCCTTGGTCGGCGAGGGACGACCGATGCCTCCGTGAGGTTCTAGTGTCCGAGTGCTCGCTTAACGTCGTAGCTAGACGGTGCCTTGGTGGCGAGGGACGACCGGATGCCTCCGTGAGGTTCTAGTGTCCGATCGCCTTGGTGGCAGGGCGGCCGGATGCCTCTGTGAGGTTACGGTGTCCGAGTGCCTTGGTCGGCGGGACGGCCGGATGCCTCTGTGAGGTTCGGTGTCCGAGTGCTCGCTTAACGTCGTAGCTAGACGGTGCCTTGGTCGGCAGGGACGACCGGATGCCTCCGTGAGGTTACGTGTCCGAGTGCTCGTTTAACGTCGTAGCTAGACGGTGCCTTGGTCGGCGAGGGCGGCCGGATGCCTCCGTGAGGTTCCGGTGTCCGATCGCTTTGGTCGGCAGGACGACCGGATGCCTCTGTGAGGTTCTAGTGTCCGATCGCTTGGTCGGCGGGACGACCGGATGCCTCTGTGAGGTTCGTGTCCGAGTGCTCGCTTAACGTCGTAGCTAGACGGTGCCTTGGTCTCGGCAGGGACGACCGGATGCCTCCGTGAGGTTCTAGTGTCCGATCGCTTGGTCGGCGGGACGGCCGGATGCCTCGTGAGGTTACGTGTCCGAGTGCCTTGGTCGGCAGGACGGCCGGATGCCTCTGTGAGGTTCGGGTGTCCGAGTGCTCGCTTAACGTCGTAGCTAGATGGTGCCTTGGTCGGCGGGGGCGGCCGGATGCCTCCGTGAGGTTCTAGTGTCCGATCGCCTTGGTCGGCGGGACGGCCGGATGCCTCTGTGAGGTTACGTGTCCGAGTGCCTTGGTCGGCGGGACGGCCGGATGCCTCGTGAGGTTCGGTGTCCGAGTGCTCGCTTAACGTCGTAGCTAGACAGGTGCCTTGGTGGCGAGGGCGGCCGGATGCCTCCGTGAGGTTCTAGTGTCCGATCGCCTTGGTCGGCAGGGCGGCCGGATGCCTCGTGAGGTTCTCGTGTCCGAGTGCCTTGGTCGGCGGACGACCGGTTGCCTCTCGTGAGGTTCTAGTGTCCGACTGCCTTGGTCGGCAGGACGACCGGATGCCTCTGTGAGGTTCTGGTGTCCGAGTGCCTTGGTCGGCAGGACGACCGGATGCCTCTGTGAGGTTCGGGTGTCCGAGTGCTCGTTTAACGTCGTAGCTGGACGTGAGTGCTTGTTTACCGTCGTAGCTGGACGTGAGTGCTCGTTTACCGTCGTAGCTGGACGTGAGTGCTCGTTTACCGTCGTAGCTGGACGTGGGGCATCCTTCTCGAGTCCTCGTCGGGCGAGGGTAGCTGCGAGAGGAATGGCCGCCGTCTATCCCACATGTATACCCCATCCGCAGGTGTGGGACCTGGAGGGGATGAGCGGCGCGCGTTTACCTGCGTTGGTTTGAACGCCGTGCTCGTGGAGCTAATAGCGGGTAGTCCGAGTGGGTCCTGGGAGGTCCCGCCCAAGGGGGACCCTTCCGAGCGGACGGTCCCAGAGTAGGGTGTCCTGGCCCTGCTGTGGGGCGACCCATAAAAAACCTTTCTTTACTCAATCCCGTATGGACTCTAGGTCGTCCGCGACCCGAGCACACCGGCCGGTGTCGCCATTGATGAGCTCCCGGAGAGTGTGAAGTATGGTCTCGGGCGAGTAGAGGTGATTAGGCCGTCAGCCGACCTAACCGAGGGCCCACCGTGGGGCTCACCTCATACCCGCCCCTTGCTCAAGTTTTTGCTGGGGCGGCTTTATACCCATCTGGTGGGGTAGGCCTTTTTGAACCCACACCTCATTTGGGCCCAGGCGCAAAGCTTTTGCCTTGGGGCCGCAGCTGCCCAATGGGCTTCTCGCGCGCCGAGCAACTGCTCGGCATAAAGGCGAGACCGAGAGGTTACGGACACGTTGTTCGGGCGGCGTCTTTATGGCCCTTCGCCGACAAGACAGGATTAAAAGCGAGTGGTATTGGAACCGGAGTTACCAGTGGCGCGCGACGAGCGAGGTGGTCGCGACGCCGCTTGACGGGCGCTGCTTGGCGGCGCTCGTTAAATCCTCTATAAATACGCCCGTTGGGTGCTTTGAGTGGTCACGCTTTCTTGCCCTTCTTCGTCTCTCGCTCAAACAAGAAGAGCACCGGAGAGCTAAGGAAAGAAAACCCGACCTTTCTTTCTCACCTTCCGATCGTCTCCTGTGAAGATGTCGTGGCGGAGTGCTCGCGCAAGACAAACGTGGCGCTTCGGCTTGGTGAAGAAGGGCTTCCTCATGCCGCAGACCTTTCGTTGGAGGGTGCCGATCGGGCTATCACCAAGCCGCGGGCGACGAGATCGTGGTGCCCGCCTCGTTCTTCGAGCGCTTTGGCTCGCCGCGCACCCGCTCGTCCGGGCCGTTGTTTCATTACAAGGTGGAGGTGCACCATCTCAACCCTAATGGGGTCCTCCACATCGCCATCTTCATCACGCTCTGAAAGCCTTCTTGGGGATCGAGCCGCGGCTGGCGTTGTGGAGGCACTTCTTCCGTGCAAGGCTCGGAAGGACAGCCGTCGGGCCTTGCGCGCCTGCTGGTGGCTGGCCCTCCAGCCGCCCGGTCGAGCACGGAGTACACAGAGGTGAAGCGCCCTCGTCTAACAAGGGTGGCGTTCAATGGCTCTACGTTCAAACGTCGGCGATAGCGCCTCGTTTCACCGGAGAGCTTCCCGTGGCGGAGGAGCGGTGGGCTGGGCGCCAAAAGAGGGAGAAGAACAAGCCGCCCCGATCGTGGAGCGGTCGGGGCTCAAAGGAGGCGGGCTCACCGGGGCGTGGTTGTGCGCGCCTTCATGGGGATGCGCGTGCAACCACTTGTGCACGTGCCGCACTCGCTCGGTATCGCGGGGCCGTCCGACCGGCGAGGATGGCCGAACCCGAGCTGGCGCGCTCGAGGTGGAGGCTCGGGTGGCGGCGTTCTGGCGGCAGCGCCATCAGGTCGGATGGCCACCCGAGCCATTCTCGCGGCTTTTCCGCCGAATCGTAAGCCGGTGAAATTCCTTTCGCCTCTCTTTCTCATCGCTTCGCCTTGACCGACATTCCCGCATCCTCTCAGGGGCTCATGGGGATGTCTTCCCAGGCGCCGCTCCCGGGGGATAAGGAAGCGCGGGCGGCCGCCCGGGCGAGGACGGCAGAGGCTGACTCCTCCCGCAAGAAGCGGAAGGAGGAAAGGAGGAGGAAGAAAAGTAAGGAACGCGCGGCGAGGATGTGTCAGAGACCACTGCCGTGGGGACGACTTCCACTGACAGCGGCGGGAGTGCCTCCGGCCACCCCTATGGTGGGTTTTTTCCTGACCTGCCGACTGGCGGCGGCCCGAGCGTGGACTCGGCCGAGGGCGGCGTCACGGGCCCCGTGGCCACGGATCCTCAGGTGGGGGGTGATCTTGCGCTTGCGGTCGTCGCAGCGTCTCGGCTGGAGGTGGCTTCAGGGAAGCGACCGGCCGACTTGCCCCTTGGCGGGGGGCCGGCAAAGAGGGCGCGCGTGCCACGCACCCGCTCGGCCTTGTAAGTGTATTATTATTTTATTTTTGGAGCATTTTTCTTTTTGGCAAAGCCGCCCGAGCGACTCTTGCATCTTTGCAACGTGCAGCGCCTATACTGGGGTGATCGTGGGGCGTGCCACATCGGCCCCGCAAGTAACGGCGCCGGTGATTTCGGTGACCCCGGTTGGGTCGGCGAAGGTCGCGGCGTCAGCGTCCGAGGGCGCGCCTTCGAGGGGACAGAGCCCCACCCGAGGTCGTGCCCAAGAAGAACTTCCGCCGCCCGGCGGGACTCTCCGACGACGTGATCGTCGTTTGAGGATGAGACAACGGCGTTCCGGTGATCGCGCCCGATCGTGGCGAGCCGGCGACGGAGGTGCCCGACCCTCGCCCGGGGAGGTGTCGACCGATGCCCTCAGCGCAAGTCACCGAGGGATTTACGAAGGTTGACCTCGTCACCCTTGCCCATGGTGCTTTGGACGGTGGCGCCCCGCCCGAACGGCGAGCGGAGGCGCGCCGCCGGGTGTAATTCCCGGGTCGAGCATCATGGGTGAGGCGGAGGAGAGCGAGTGGGCCACCCTTCGGCAAGGCGCGCTGGGCGCTGGAGCCGAGATAGGGCAGATCCGTGAAGGTCTAGCCCTTGCTCAAGTCTTCCACCGTATACCGGATATGATGGTCGAAGTCCACCCGATCGCCTGTAGGTCACCAAAAGTTCTGATTCGTTGCACATTTTTGATAGTTCTTCCGTGCGACTAACGGAGTGTCCACATTTTGCAAAGACTTGCGGATCGCCGTCGCGTCGGTCGAAGCTCTGCAGCCTCCGACGGTCGGCGAGCGGCTGCGGAGGAGGAGTCAATGGTCAGCGCTTGAGTGCGCCTAGCCGAGGCCTGCGCGATTAGGCGGTCGAGGCGGTGGTGATCCGCCAAGGATTTGAAGAGGCCACAAAGGCCCTTCATGATGAGCGCCTAGGAGCCAAGGCTTTGAGGGCGAAAATGGCGGAACTGGAGTCCTCCCTGACGGAGGTCACCGAGGCCAAGGATGCCGCTGTTGCCGCGGAGGGGATCGCGCAGATGCAGGTAACACGTCCCGCGACCGAGCGGAACAAGGCTCGGGGGACGCCGCCCGAGTTCGCCCGAAGCGGCGATCGCCGTAAGAGCCGGCCGAGCCAAGACTTCATACGAGGCGCCAAGTCGGAAGCCGCAATCCCGACCAACTCCGCGGCCGTAAGTGTCTCAATTCTTCAATTAAGTTTGGGGTGCGACCACGTGGCGAACTTATCCAAAATCTCCGCACCGCAGAGGCGCAGAAGAATCGGCGTCGCCGTGGAGGCGCAGAGAACGGCCGGCCGCCCGTGACGTGGCGATCGTGGCGGGACGAGGCCCGGCGGCGTTGAAGGTTGCCGAGGACGGTCGGGCGAGATGAGCGCCGAGCCGAGGCCTCCGCAAGGCCGGCCGAGGTCTGCGATCGCATCCTTGAGCCGGGCAGCCCGAGTGCCCTTGCCCGCTGGCTGCCCGAAAGCGGACCGTAGAAGAGGCGGTGGTCACCGGCTGCGCTTGAGCTTCATCGGCGCCGGTCAACACCATCTCGTACTACGACGGCATCGACCTCGCGGTGGTGGGGAGCGGCGAGGCGGGAACCGGATCGACGAGGAGATCGACGGTTCGAGCTCTTGGTTGAGCCGCGACGCCGGAGATCGCCACCGCATCCGCCGCAGCCGCCTTCCGAAGCGAGGCGCCAACTCTCCGCCGCCACCGCCGCCTGCCGTCAAGAAGAGTAGAAAAAGTTAGCTTTATCCTTCTTAGATTGTAAAGACCGTTATTTAAACAATCTTGAAATTATCAAGTCCCGAATCGCCCTCGTCCTTTTTCGTATTTAGGATGAGCGTTTGGTCGACCATAGCCCTAAGGACCGCAGGGCCACTTGTTCGTAGGTCGGGTTGTTTTGGGAGGAGCGAGGTGGATTGGAGACTTGGCTATGCAATGTTAGGCGCACTTGTGAGGATAGGAGTGTTCTAGACCGCCGGGGATCTTTCCACTCGCACTTCCTTCTTCCGCAAAGTGCTACTTAGCAACCGTAGCCGTGGGCGAGGTAGTAACACTTGGGTTGAGAGGGTTACCGCCGGGATGGACCTCATGACCACGGGTCACGTACCCTCATAAGCGCGTGGGATAGCCGAGTTCGTGCGGGAGGAGTGTTCCTGCCGACCCAAAGGTCACTCCACTCGGGTACTTCCTTCTTCCGAAGTGTTAGCAACCATAGCCGGGCGCGTAGGTCGAGCACTTGGGTCAAAGGAGTTACCGCCGGAAGGACCTTGTGGCGGTTGGGTCATCAACCCGCGCAAGTGCCGGCCGAGCGACTGAACGGGCGCCGAAGGCGCCTCGAGTCGTCGCACGGGCGACTGTGTGCTCGGAAGGAAAAGGTAAAGAGCATGCTAGGAAGAGGAAAAGAGTTTAGGGATAGAATCGCCTTAACTTTTCAATGTTCCAGGCATTAGGGAGGATGCGACCATCGGCGTCCTTGAGTCGGAAGGTGCCAGGTCGGAGAACTTCCACGACGGTGAAAGGACCCCTGTGGGGCGCGGCTTGTGCTTATCTTTGGTTATGCGGACGACGCAGAACCAAGTCGCCAATACCAAGGATCGTCCTCGAACTTGGCGGCTGTGGTAGCGGCGCAGGGCTTGTTGATATCTGGCCGACCGCAGGACGGCCACGTCGCGCGCCTCGTCGGGCTGGTCGATGGCGTCTTGTTGCGAGGCGAGCCCCGAGCCTCATCAAGGCTTGCAATCTCGGGAGCCGTATTCGGTCGATGGGCAAAAGCGGCGGCGCCAACACCATAAAGAAGGGTGTGAACCCGGTCGCCGGCTCGGCGTGGTCCGCGGACTCGAGCACGGAGGGGCTCGGCTACCAGCGCCTGCGAAATGCTCGAGCCGATCAAGATCCGCGGCTTGAGTCCTTGAAGGATCATGCCGTTAGTGCGCTCGACCTGGCCGTTAGTCCGCGGATGGGCTACTGCTGCCCAATCGACACGGATGTTGAAGTCGCCACGTAACTCGAGAAATTCCTTCCCGTGAAGCGTATTCCGTTGCCGGTGATGATGGAGTTTGGGACTCCAAACCTAAAAGCGATGTCGCGGAAGAAGATGGCCGCTTGTACCGACGTGGCGCCACGACCGGCTTGGCCTCTATCCACTTGGTGAACTTGTCTACCGCGACGAGTAGGTGGGTGAAGCCCCCGGGCGCTTTCCTGAAAGGCCCGACCAAATCGAGTCCCCAGACGGCAAAGGCCACGTGATGGGGATCGTCTGTAAAGCTTGGCCGGGCAGATCGTCTGAGCAAAGAAGCGGCATCCTTCACAGTCGCGCACGATATGCTCGGCGTCGACCGGCGATTGGCGATGAAACCTTGTCGAAAGGCCTTTCCCACAAGAGATCGGGTGCTGCGTGGTGACCGCAGACTCACCGTGTATGTCGTCCAGCCGGTGCTTTCCTTGGTCGGTCAAGATACATTTTGGAGGACCGGAGGGACTCCTTTGTAGAGGTCCGGGCGTCGGACGAAGGATTTTGCCCGGCCGGCGAGGCGCCGCCTCGGTCGGGTCGGGAAGTGACCCGTCCATCAAGCGGTCGATGTAGGGCCTCCTCGGTCGGACTCAAGTGCTAGCACACCGCGGGCGAATCCGCCAAGTCTTACGCCGACCGCCAGCGCGTCGGTCGGGCGGCAAATCTTTGGATTGGTCGGTGGCCGCCACCGCCGAGTCCACCGGCCGATGGCCGCAGGAGGTCGAGACGAAGATCCCGCGGGGCAGGCTCTCTGGAGGCAAGATTGGCGGTGATCGGCCTCGCCATTGTAGCGTCGGTAGCTATGGTGAAGCTCGAAACCCTTGAACCGCTCCTCGGCCGCGTGCTTTCTCGACGATGACGCGGCCATGCGGCGTCTCGGGCTCCGCAGCCTTCATGACTTGGTCGACGACAAGCTTGGAGTCCCGTGGACGAGCCGCCGCGAGCACCGAGGTCGGCAGCGATCCGGAGACCGTTGGCGAGCCTCGTACTCGGCAATGTTGTTGGTCGCGTCGAAGAGCAACCTTATGGCGTATTGAAGCTTTGTTCGAGTGGGAGATGATGGCGACTCCGCGCCGCGCCATTCTTGGTGTAAGACCCGTCGAAGTACATTGTCGATGCTCGGGGTCTTCGACCACCGTGGTGCTCGGCTTGGTCCACTCGGCGACGGCGAAGTCGGCGAGCTGCGACTTGATCGCCGTCAGGGGCGTATATTATGCCATGGCCGCTAAGCTCGGCGCCCATTTGGCTATCCTTCACGAGGCATCGCGATTGTGGATGATCTCGCCTGGTGGGGACGTGGTCACCACGGTGATGGCGTGTTGATCGAAGTAGTGAGCGAGTTTCCTCTGCGATGAGCACCGCGTGAGTAACCGCACTGTGGGTACCGAGTTTTGGACTCGGAAAGTACCTCATCGATGAAGTAGACGGCCGTTGTACCTTGAGCTCACGGCCTTCTTACGCTCGCTCCACCACGAGGGCCGCTACGGCGACTTGGGTAGTGGCGGCGATGTAGAGGAGCGATGGTTCACCCGTGCCGGGCGACCAGGGTGGCGGCGAGGACAGAAGGCCTTCAAGCGGGTGAGGGCCTCTGAGCCTCGGTGTCAAGCTCAAGCGGTCGGATTTCTTGAGCGACTGTAGAGCGGCATTCGCGTTCGCGAGGCGAGACACGAAAGCGGCTCAAAGCCGCCGAGCATCCGGTCGACCTCTGGACCCTTTGAGGTTCTTGGCCGGGCCCATCCTCGCGATCGCGAGATCTTCTCTGATTGGCCTCGATGCCTCGCTCGAGACGATGAAGCCTAAGAGCTTTCCTTTGGGGACCCGAAGACGCACTTCTGCAGGTTGAGCTTTATGCGAAACCGTCGAAGGTTCGCGAAAGTCTCTTCTAGGTCGGCGATAAGGTCGTCGACCTTTCGGTCTTTACGACAATATCGCCGACATATGCCTCAACGTTGCGGCCGATCGGTCATTGAAGCACGTTTGCATACATCGGCTGGTATGTAGCGCCGCGTTCTTGAGCCGAAGGGCATTGTGACATAGCGAGCGAGCCGAACGGAGTGATGAAGGAAGTCGCGGTGGTCGGACTCCTTTAGCGCAATCGGTGGTAGCCCGAGTAGGCATCCAGAAGGAAAGAGACTCGCACCACGGTGGAGTCGATGACTTGGTCGATGCGAGGTAAGGGAATGGGTCCTTGGGGCATGCTTTGTTGAGACTCGTATAGTCAACACACATTCTCCATTGCCGTTCTTCTTTTTACAAGTGCAGGTTGGCTAGCCACTCGGGTGGCGCACCTCTTTCTGAACCCCGCCGCCAAGAGTTTGGCGATCTCCTCCTATAACCTGCGCCTTTCCTCGTCGAGCGGCGCGGCGTTAGGCGGCCGGCTTTGAGCACGGTCGGACGCTCAAGGAGTGCTCGGCGACCTCCTTTGGAATGCCCGGCATGTCGGAGGACCTCCATGCGAAGACATCTTTGTTAGTGCGGAGGAAGTCGACGAGCGCGTTTTCCTATTTGGCGGGGCGTGGCTCGACCCGACGGTCTTGGTCGGATCACGAGGATCGGCCGTGACCTCCTTCGTGTCCTCGGCGGTTTGAAGGATCCGCCCGATTTCTTTGGATTCGTGGGCGGACTCGGCGCTTCCTTCACGAGCTTGTTGAGTTCCGCGAGGCAACGCATCGCCGAGGCGAGCTTCGCACCGCCGCTCGCGATTGAAGGCAGCTGGAAGGGCGATGCCGCGGTGATGACTCCATGCGGTCGGGCATCTTGACGAGGTAGGCGTGGCGGGGATCGCCATGAACTTGGCGTAGCATGGCCTCCCAGGATGGCGTGGTAGGCGCCGGAAATCCACGACCTCGAAGGTGAGGGTCTCGGTGCGGAAGATTCCGGCTCCCGAAGGTGACGGGCGGTCGACCGCCCGGCGGATGGGCTTCTCGGCGGGATGACGCCATGGAAAGGTGCCTTGCTTGGCCGGAGGCTTGAGCGCGGGACCCCATAGCGTCGAGCGTCTCAATGTAGAGGATGTTAAGGCCGCTGCCCCCGTCCATCAGCACCTTCGTGAGGCGCCGTTCGACGACGGTGACCACCGGCGGGTACCTTCCGGTGTGGGGCCGCGATCGGGGTGATCGGTCCGATCAAAGGTGATCGGGAACTCCACCACCGAAGATATTGGGGGCGCCCGCGTGGCGGTGTGGACCTCGCGATAGCGAGCTTAGTCGGCGCTTGCAGCCGGCGTAGCAAGCCGGTCCTCCGAAGATCATGAGGCGCCGTCGGGCTCGGGAACTCGTCGTCGCCTTCTTCTCCGCCGTTCGCGAAGTCGCGGCGGCTTCTTTCCTTGCTCCGCGGCGTGGTGGGGATGCTAGAGATAGCGCGCCAGACTTCGCAGATCCGGTACTTGTGCTTGACGGAGAACCCATGGTTCGCATGGGCCGCCCATCAATTTCTCGAAGTGGTCGGGCGGCGGTTGGCCGCGCTCGCTGGCTGGCGAGCGGTCGGCCGTGGCGACCACTGGGTCTCACGGATCGCTTCCGTCCGCTTAAGCTTGTCGGCGGTCGGGGAGACCCGTTTGACGCCGGCTCTGCTGGGCCTTTCCTCCTTCAAAATAGCCCCTACGGCCTCCTCGCCGGAGCGTGGTTGATGGCGATGTCGAGGAGTTCCTTGGTGGTCTGGGCTTGAGGCGGCCCGGCTTGTGCACCAAGGCCTTGCGAGAGGTGTAGATGAAGGCTCCCACGACATCGGCGTCGGAGATGTCGGGAGCTCGTTACTGGCGGGAAAACCGCGGATGTAGTCCCGAGGTTTCCACAGGCTTGCTTGCGGCCCTTCAGTCCCAGAGTTTCGTGGCGCTTGTAAGTGCCCTGGAAGTTACCGACGAAGAGATTCTTCAAGTCAGCCCAGTTCCTGACAGTTTTTGGCGGCAGGTACTCGAGCCAGGCTCGAGCCGAGTCCGCGAGGTAGATGGGGAGGTACTGGATGATGAAGAGATCATCTGTCGCTCCCCCAGCCCGGCATGCGAGCCGGTAATCTTCGAGCCAGACACCTGGGTTGGTGGCCCCGGTGTACTTGGCAATGTTGGTAGGCGCCCGGAATCGGGCGGGGAAATCCGCCTGGCGGATCCCTTGGCAAAAAGCCCGTGGTCCAGGACCATCAGGGCTCGGGCTGCGGTAGTGGCGCCACCATCCGCAACATGTGAGTGGCGGCGTCCTCCGCCATCTTTCTTCGCGCCTCGGGTGGCGCGATGTCGAGGCATTACCGCGGCGCCGGGCGCACCGAGTGCGTGAGGCTGGGGTGGTGCGGTCTTGGCCGCACCACCGGCTCGCAGCGCAGACGGGCCCGGGCGGGAAGTAGCGCCGGTGTGGTAGGAGCCGGAGGCTGCATGTCTTGCCGCCAAGGCGCCCACCACCCGAAGGTTACGGTAGGTAGCTCGCCTCGGGTTTGCGGGCTCGGAAGGCCTCGGGCGGATTGGCGCCGCAGCCCACGTTTTGGCTCGCGTGAGGAAAAGCGGGGCGCGGATTACGCCCCACCTTGTGGTGCTCTTGGCGCGCGCGCCCGCGCTGCGTCGCCAAAGACTTGCGCGGGCTCGGGTTAAATCTGCTCCAGTCGGCTCGAGCCGGTCGAGCTCGACCGCCGCTCCTCCGAGCTCTCCGCGTTGCCGTTGGAGCTCGGTAGCGCGCGCTGCCAGCGTTCGATCTTGCTTCGCGCTGGTATTCCCCTCTCCCGTGCCTCGGTCGCCGGACGGGGACCGTCGTAGCCGCGGTGGCTACGACCAAATCGGTATGGTTCGCCACGTTGCACTCGCGAGTGCCGCTGCGGCGGGATACTCGCGTCGGGCTGGGCCGTGGTGGAAGAGTCTTCCGAAGAACTCGTGGGCGGAGGTTGGCATGTAGCCGACCATCGCCACCGATCGCGAGCCTACGGGGTGACATGGTCACCGCCGGGCCTCGGAGTTTCGCCGACCGCGCGGAGCACTCCTCGGGTTCGGCCGGGGCTGCGGCGCCCAAGCCGGAGCTTAGCAGCCGCCGGAGAGGGCGCCAAGCTCTCGGGGCGCCTATCTTCGAGACGGCGGGGACGGCGTGAGCCCTCCCGTCGGGGTGTGCGAAGTCGAGGCCGAGCGGATCCGGTTCCCAGCCGATCATGCCGTCGCGATGGGTGGATGCCATCGGGGAGATAAACGGAATCGGAGATGGTGATGAAGACGCGCTGGTCCCCTACAGCGCGCCAACCGTCGGCGCTTTGGGGCCGCGGCAAGTAAAATTTGTAAGTCTAGGGGTCGCGCGTTCCACTCCTGAATGGTTAGACTCGTGAGTCCAAGATGTATCTTGGTTGGTGAAGGTCCCTACTCCAGCCAGGTGTGGTGGTGTTGTATTACTCTTGGTACAGATGACTGCACAAAGTTTTACAAGCGAGAATGCCAATGGCTTAGCGAGAGGAGTTTGATAGCGCTCTCTCCCTTTCTTGTTCTTGCTCGTTGTTCCTACGAATCGTTTAGCCCTGCCTCCTTTTATACAAAAGGAAGGGGCAGGTTACATCGAGAGTTAGGAGGAAAAGCGAGGCGACCTACGCTAGGAGCTCCGGTCCTTCGTCCTGTGGACTGGTCGCCACCCGTCTTGCCCATGCTGGGTTGGTAGCCTTGGTGGTCAGGGAGGTTAGGTATTTCCCGGGAAGTAGCGTACTTGCCCTCTGTGATCCTTGCGAATCGCCGACGTCGAGGTGCGTGACGGTGCTTGCCTCGGGAGGAGCGTCGCTCGTCTTTATGCGTGACCGGTTGATGGGGCTGGAAGCTTTGTCTTCTGATCACCGATCTTCTTGGGAAGGAGCCACCGCCTCGTATAGTCGCTCGATTGACTTTATCCGAGGGTGCGTGGCGGTAGGCCGTGAGGACTTGACACGCGGCACTCGGCGTTCACCACCTTGGTTTGGTTGGAGTCGGAGATCCCGCCCGCCAAGAGGGGGCTCGGGATCGCCGTGTCTGTCGGATTCGCTTCCCGGCGGTCGAAGCGGATGCCTTTCGCGATCTCGCAGTGAATCGGTCGGCGGCGGTCGTGCGGCTGTTAGGTGGAGATATGCTTGAGGTCTTGGCTCGTTGCTTCGGTGTTGGGGTATCCTTTTATTAGTATTCGCCGAACCCCAGGCCTAGCTCTGCGTCGACAATTGCGGCTATGACCGCATGCACAAAGTTAGTACAATCATCACATGACGTGTAACTTACAAACATACAATTGTTTCATACCGTGAAATACGGCGATCCACCTTCCTTCCGGAATTGCATTAGCATGTAACCACTTTGACCATCCTCCCTAGCTTCTCCCGCTTCCCCGCCGGAATGCGGTGTCAATCTGAGGTTCTTTGCGGGGCACTAGCCCGTGCAAGGTCGACATCTATGGAGGCATGGCTTTCCGTGTCGACTTGGACCGACCAACATTTTGGCCGATAGTCGATCGAATTGAAGACTTCCGCACCACTCCGGAACCCGAACCTTGCGTCAAACCTTGGCTCCTGAGGTAGGCCTCTTCTTTAGAGGCCTTTATGGCCATCTTAAGCTGCTCATCCTCCGTGGCCATGGTGGCCCATTCGGTGCAAGCCTCCTCGACGCAGGCGAATCGCCTGCTTCTCCTTCTTTCTCACACGCCACCACGGAGGTCCGCGATCATGGCTGCCTAATCACTTTAGGCACGTTGGGCGACCTTCACATCACCGGCGCCGATAAATGTTCCTTAAGACGGGTCGCCCCTCCACCCTTCATAACATGCGCGCAGTAGTTGCACCTCGACCCTGAACCGATGCGCTCCCGTGGTCCCATACGGTACCCTGAGGCTCCGCCATCACAACGACCTACAGCCTGCATCATTACGAACAAATGCATGATATATAAGCTTGTATGGCCATGTGCTTGTTTGCATGTAGTCAACAATCTTAACTCATCGATGTTTGCTAAAATGCATGATATATGCCTTTCGTTGTGAGGCTTACTAGTGTACCATACTACCATAAGTGACCAAGTGAGTAAGTGACATGGAATTTTGAGTTTTGAATACATACTGACATATGAATCCCAATTCCCACATGAGTACATGCATTGTTAGTTCTTACTAGACTATATCCCACATGAATACATGTCTAAATAAGCAAAAAAATTACAGCTGCACTTAAAATCCAACAAATCAATTTGTTCATACCAATATTTTTGAAGCCCAAATTTCGCCTTCAACTACCGAGATTTCTCCTTCAAGAACCAAATCTCACAGGAGGCCGAGATTTGCCTCCCGAGCCTTGAGGTGGCGGATTTGGCGGAGCTTGGCCGGACGAGAGGAGGAGGTGGAGAAGGAGCTGCAGGGGAAAGTAAAATAGCGACTCTCTCGGTGGGATGAAGTGTGAAGGAACTTCAATGATTGACGATGTATTAAAACCAAGTGAAGTGTGAAGGAACTTCAATGATTGACGATGTATTAAAGCATCCGACAACCGGTCCTTCAACGCATCCCACGCTCCTCATCTGCGCCCACATCCAGAAGCCTGCAATAAAACCAAGATAATCTTACATTTAAGGAAATGTGACAATGTTGTAAGATTTGGCAATGGTTAGGCCATCTCCAGTGCCGTTCCTAAATCTGATCCCTACATCCACATATCTGAGAATTCCCTTATGGCAAAGTTATGGAGGGTGTAATTCAAATGATGTTTTAATTATGTACTAACTTATATGTTATATATATTGTAATAGGAATCTTTAAATGAAGAAGTTTATGACTCCGTGACCTACTAATCTTATTGTATATGGAAATCTTATTGTATATTGAAATCTTATTCATATGACCTACATTGATCCTACTTGTGTTTTGAAAAGGTTTTATCAAAATATCACATTTAGGGGGAGTCAAGTTTGCTACATGTGCAAATTTCGTCCCTGTTTCTTCTATATGTTTTCTTGAAAATGTTCATCGAAAATGTCTTATAACCAGTTAGAATTAAATTTCTCATAATTCTACGCCAGACCACTTGAATTCTTTGTCTAGAAGTTTTTACTTCTACGCCGGACTAGTTAGCGATACTAGTCAGTTCACGCCGGACTAGTTAGCGATACTAGTCAGTTCACGCCGGACTACTTACAGTGGTCCGCGTGAACGAAAGCTTTCTTGTACCACTTCCAAGTGGTCCCGTGAACTCGATGTTTATCCTATTTCTGATTTTTATTTTTAAAACATAACAAATGATGTTAAAATATTTTCATAAATTTTATGTATTATCCTACATATCTTATGATACTCCCATAAATTTTTCATAGCATGAAAATGCATTCTCAATTTTTAAAATTCGAGAGTGTTTACTAAAAATGCCAAAAAGTCTAAAAATAAACTTTTTCAAACATTATCATTGAAGATCACTTCACGAGAATTTATTGATATAATTCCGTCGATCCGCCAAAAATTCAAATTCGGTTTAAAATTCAAAATCTAGGCGGTTTTTGCCGAAATCTCGCCGAAAAAATAAAAAATCCGAAATATACTGTAGCAATTTCAAAATTTTTTCGGATTTTTACATCCGGCCGGTCTATGCAAACTCGCTGGGGTCCGAAATCCGAGATTTCGGCGAGATTTCGCCGAATTTCGGCGGTTTTTGTAACCTTGGCTAGACGAAGTGTTTACTCTGTTCCTAAGCCTCAAAGGCAGAAGACCCTAGTTGATAATAGGTGGAGAGGTGCTTTCATACCTTTTCTTTTAATAGTTATATAAATATTAAAGTATGAATGAATGGTAGATTATTATTACTTATCTTTTCGTTTGCTTCAAGATTTATGCAATTTGTATTGGAAGGGAATGGATTGAAACACTGCTGTAATAGGTGCTACACTTAGGGGGTGAAAACGGAAACGGAATTTCCGACCGTTCCGGAGAAAAACGGAAACAGAAAACATCGGTACGGAAACGAAAACGGGATAGCCATTTTTGTCGGAAACGGAATCGGAAATTCCGTATAAGTGAAACCGGAAATTCCGTCGGAAATTTGGCCCACTTGGCCCAAAAAGGAGAACGAAGAATTTACATTTATTTTCGAATTAAAATAATTTCAGAAATAAAAATGGCTTTATAGAAAATATCAAATAGAGTTCAAAAATTCCGAAAAAAACTAAAAAATACTTTGGAACATTTTGAACCTAGGAAAATTATTTCTAGCATAATTTTAGCTTCATTTTTTATGAATAAATTAATTATATAAATCTAAAAAATAGCAAAATGTCATTTATAAACTCCAGAAAATCCAAGATAAATCCCAGAAAATCATAAATGAACATTGAACAATAATATGCAAATTTTAGGGCATTAAATCTTTATAGTTGGAGGAGCAAGAGGATGTCGATGATAATGATATGTAGCAGGACATGATGATCTGATCTAGGGGACAAATAGCGAGCCTTTAACTGACAAATTTGAGAAAAAACTTTCTAGTGATAGCGGTGAAAATAACATTGTTCTTGTATCGGCCTTTGAGGTGAAATGAGTTACATTATTTTTACGGTCATGTATATTGTGATCATGTACTACGTTCTTGTGGAATTTTCCACTTTCGTTTCCGTATCTGCTCCGTTCCGTTCCGCATCCGTTTACGTCATTATTCGTTTTCGTATTCGTTTCCGGGGTTTCCGATTTCGTTTCCGTTACCGGTAAAAGACGTGGAAACAGAAACGAAACGATCATTTACCGACCGTTTCCGTTTCGTTTTCATCCCTAGCTACACTGAGCAACTTTGAGCCGTGCGTTCGGATTTAAGACACAATGGATGCTACGTTACGGCCTTGTACAGACGTAGGTATTAACAATGTCAACCCACTTGGATCCACATTGCTTTAGGTATCCTCCACCACACTTTCGCTTTAGGTTCATCATCATCATCGCTTCCTCGCTCGACTCCACTTCCGCGCGACTCGTTGTACAAATTTGATGAAAGGATGTAACTGTACTTGCTTCCTTCTTCTTCTACTCGTTTCCTTTTTGTCTTGATTGTTCATGTATGTGCATGCTCCAATAGTCCAATCATGCCACATTTTTGGAGGTGTGCTCGCTCTCAATCTCGGATGATACTCCTGCTCCACCTCTTCTTTTTGTTCTCGAGCAAGAGGGAAATTGATAATCTGCCTCATTTTAGTTTGTGCAATTGATCATTTTTTTCACTTGCCTCACTGATATGTGACCTTAATGTCCGCATGTCAATGAGACATCACGGGACAATTGATAAGTAGTACACGTAAATGAGAAAAAATAATCAATTATTCCCATAAACAACTGGTGCTCCACTCATCTTTCCCACGGAATAAGTTTTTTTTAAAAACAAATTAGGAGACACTAGTCTAACATTTGGTTTTCCTTTTCGGAGGTCTATACTTTCGTTTGCAACTCGCAAGCATGCATTGAGAGAAAAAATTGCTGGCTGGGTTGGCCCTATGGCCTGTGTAGCCCATCTGCAAACATGTATTTTTTTTTTTGATAATTCTGCAAAATGTACTACTACTAAGAGGTACCACGCCGAACTCAAAGACAACGATGGTCCGTGGGCCTAGGTGAGGCCTAACTGCACCACGTTTAGAAATAGGCCGTTTAATTGGACCCTTAGAAAAAGTTAAAAGACTGGTATGGCTCGACAAAACTGCCTCAGAAAACGCTACCTGGGCCGTGCAACAATCCTTTTTGTATAGGCTTAGGGTTTTTTCTGTCTTATAGCTAACAACTAGCTTTTTGTTAAAGCAGATTAAAAGTAAGCAGCTTTCATTTGTGATAGAGTTTGGTGGTTTTACCCTAGCTTCATTTCATTGAACAAAAATCAATCCTTAATAAGTCAAAAAACACATCTCCGATGAATTCTGGCTCATATATATATATATATATATATATATATATGTATGTATGTATGTATGTATGTATGTATGTATGTATGTATGTATGTATGTATGTATGTATGTATGTATGTATGTATGTGGAGGTTTGTGTCTTTTTAAAAAATCTCGGTTAAAAGCCACACATTTGCTAAGGCTTTGATTTTTTTTTAGTTTTGAGAGTTATTTCTATATTTTTCTTTTTAAAAGTTGCATAAATATTAAAGCATACATAAATGTTATATGGTGATTATTTACCATTTCACTTGCTTTAATATTTATATAACTGAAGCACTGCTCGTTAATTTTAAATATGAGATAAAAAGTCCAAATAAATAGGGTCATAGAATTTTTTTAAAAAAAAATCCTAGACTGGAAATTCTAGCTGTGCGACTTGCTCTCTGCATCGAACCTCACGATCGTCATAGTCCGGTAGTCCCAGTCACGGGGAGTAGGTGACAGCTGCCCAATATTCTTGCAAAGACAACCATTAGCATTCATCAGGCAGGCTTGTTCCTTTTGCTCGTGTTATTTAACTAGGCAAGAGTCCGTGGCAGCAAATCGAGAAAACGTATGCATGTCGTTCTCAACGCGAGTAAATCGAGGAAACACATGATGTAAGCGTTTTTTTGGAAAAAGACCTAAACGTAATAATTTTAAAAAACGAAAAAGGACCTAAACTTAGCCTGCTTAACGTTAAAAAACGCAAAAAGAAATAAACAATTTTTTTCAAAAAAAAGGACCCAAGTGTATTTTGTTTCCGGAAAAGAACCTAAACGTAAAAAAACAGCAAAAGGACCTGAACGTAAAAAAAACAGCAAAAGGACCTAAACGTAACGCGTAGTTTTTGTTTCCGGAGAAAGGACCTAACAGCGTTTTTTCCCGAAAAGGACCTAAAAATAATTTCAATTTTTCCCAAAAATGATCCGAGTGCTATGCCTAAAAACGCTAAAAGGGCATGAACGTAATTTATATTCTTTTTTTAAAAAGAACCCGATTGTAATTTTTTTTCTGAAAATAACTTAAATATAATTTTTTTTCCTGAAAAAGAATCCGAGCGTAATTTTTTTATGCCGGCTTTCGAACGACTCAAATGCATATGAAGGTACTTCTGGGATCAGTAGAAGGTATTACTAGGAGTGTGCTAAGTCACAAGTCATACATATCCTTATCCTCCAGGAGACAGTGAACCCGTCTGGAATCTCCCTATTCAGCAACACAGAAAGGGCGGAGCAATTAAACGATGGGACATAAAGATTCTCGCCACAGATAAACAATTAATCTTTGATGACAAATGCCATATTGTTGTGTGTGCATCGATCTGCTACTTTCACAGGGGTACTGACAAGTACTTATCGACACGACACCCTGTATATAAGCTCACAATTTAAGCGACTGGAAAGAATAAAAGAATACAGCAAACATCCTGCTGAAAACACCTGAAAATCGATATTTCAGACACAGCATCCGAATATCCTTCGCGTGACCACGAAGCAGCTCTTTGCATGGACTTTGGACTTTGGAGTGCCTAAGCAAGAACAAAGCTAGCTTTAAGTTTGGCATCCAACAGTGCATATATATGGGGTCTTCGAACACTTGAAATTCTGTATAAGGATGCCACTGCTAGAAATTAACCCTTTTCATTTTGGATATGATACCCTGCTGTGCGATTCTGGTAACATGCAAGGCTCAGGCAGCTACTAAGAATTCAGAATTCTATCCTAACAAACAGTGAAAGTTGAGGGAGGCTACACTATCGTTGGTGACTAGATAAAGTTGATCACCAGGTATAGGCAGACACCAAGAACAACCCAGCAACGAAATGGTAGCAAAGATCTAACCTATAGATCGACCAGAAACATTGCACGGTACAACTTTAGGTTGAGATCGATAGCAATGTGAATTTCTAGAAGGGGAAAAAATGGAAATGGAGGAGGATTCTGAGAAGTGGAGAAAAAGGCAGAGAACATGCCTCAGCCTCACTGAGGAAATGATCTTCAGGAGCTCATTGACGTGAAAGCAATACTCAAATCATACTTTACGAAGGCAAGGATATATTCCTCCCATCAGGGGAAATTATTCGAACCCAACTGTTCATGCTAGTAGTGGGGCAGGCACTGGATAGACCTATATATGTACATTGCTACTACCACAACCATTTTTACCAATGCAACCCTGAAGGATCATCACACGTAACATAAACACAATTGCACTTAGCATGTAGATATTGTTGGAAATATATGGGCCAGGTCCATTAGTTCATAAATAATTCTTCAAAAATCCCAAATACCCATTAAGTGAAAAAGAGATGAAAAGAAAATAGTATCATATTGCTAGTGGAGGTGGATGAAGACCTCTTTATAAGGGGTGGTTCTCTCCACCATGCTAGAGCATGAGAAAAAGACAACACGTGCGCTAGCTTGCTCAACCTAGGGTACTATGATCTAAAAAGAATATTTTCTCTATGTATATTCATGTGTAATTTTTAGGGTGTTGAGTTTAACCAGTTTGAACTGAAATTCAAACTAAAGTTTCCCTTTTTGATGATAGTTTTACTGAAGGTATATGTTGATTATATATTGTCGACGATCGGGACCGTCGACCGCAGAAGAAGGGGGGAAGGATCGTGTAAAGGGGCGAGGCCCAAAGTTGCGTTCGTCCGGGAAGAAGCACGAGTAAACAAGGGACACGAAGTCTATACTGGCTCGAGCCCCCTAGGTCGGGTAATAGCTCTACTCCAGTATTGCTCGCAGGCGAAAGAGAACTAAAGGCTCCGCTAGGGAGGGGTACAAGGGGAGCTCGTCCTCGGGATCGCCCGGGAACGGTGATCCAGGAGAGCTCGATGAACAGGGGGTGTACAAGTCTTAACTGCTGGCTCCTCTAACCCTCTTCTCCCCACCCCAAAAGGGAGAGCCCTGCCCTCCTTTATACAGCCGGTAGGGGCAGGTTACATGGAGAATTGGGAGAGGGAAGGGTGGAGACTGTCCTAGGAACCCCAGTCCTCCGTCTTGATGACTGGTCGCCGTCCTGTTTCGCCCACGCCGGGTTGGTAGACTCACCGAGCAGAGTAGTCTGTCGTTTTCTTGGGAAACATCGTACCTGCCCTCTGTGGACCTGTCAGATGCTGACGTTGCAATGCGTGGTCCTGGCTCCGCCTCGGGAGAGAGCGTACCCTCATACTGCGCGTGACTGGACGATGGGACCGGAGCTCTGACTTTGGCAACCTTCGCACTGCCTAGGGAAGGAGCGACCTGCTCCCGCGTGGTCACTTCAAACGGTCGTGGTCACAGGGCACGTGGCTAGTGGCGGTGAGAGGCCCGATACTGCCTTTGGTGGGGATCTCCTCGATCGGGTCGGAGGTCGGGAGTCCGACCACGAGGGAGGTCGGACGCCCTACTTGGTCGGGACGAGCTCGGAGTAGTCGGTTAGGTCGGGGGATGAGTGTCCTTCGTGGCCTCGCGGGGCCTTTGGTCGGAGGCGGGCTTGGAGCAGTCCGTTCATTACTTCGGGCCGCCGAGGTCAGGGAAGGACAGCTTAAAGCCCCCCCGGGGGGGTACGGGCATGTGTCAGGATGTTCGATCCCCGACAACCAGCCTCCGAGGCTCAAGAAGCGATCTGAGACTCTGGGCGCTCTTGAGTCTGAAGTCTTTCGAGGAGGGATCACTCCTTCACCCGGGTTCGGGGTTTTATTTTGGCGAGACCGTTTCTTGGCGACACTTGAACTCTAGCACCTTGCTTCTGAGTGGGCTCAGGGAGCCCGGGGGTCCCGCGGACTGGGAAGTGGGAGGGACGGTTCGGCGGGTGTGTGGAAAGGCGCCCGTGCAGGGGTTTCGAAGGGCCTTGGCGCCTCGGTTACCCCCCGCTGGCTACGGGCGCGCCTTTTGAGGCGGCGGTAACGCCGGTAGATGAGGTGTTTTTAAAGATCGGGGGGGCTCTGCCTTCGGGGTTCTCCCTCCCCCCCGGCCGCTTGTGCTCTTGTTTTCTCCTGCATCGGTGCCTTCCGCCCTTTGCTCTCAAACCCGCCCATTTGTCCTTATGGCGAAGTTCGGGAGGAGTACGCTCACCGTGGAGCGGATGAAGGAGATGGAGACTTTGGGGCTGCTGGATCCGTTCACCTGGCGGCTCCCGTCTGGGGAGAACGTGCCGCAACCTCGAGACGACGAGATCGTGAGTACGGAGCAGTACATGCTCTTCGGGCTGCGAACCGCGGAGAGCGATTTCTTGGCTGCGGTCCTCGCACAATGTGAGATCGAGCTTGTTAATTTGGTACCAAAATCCATCCTCCACCTTTCCATTTTTGCTCATCTTTGCGAGGGGTTCCTGGGCGTTCTCCCCACCCCCTCGTTGTTCTTCCGCTTTTATTCCTTGTCCCGCATGCAAGGACCCGTCGTCGGGTGTCTCTACTTCTGGCTACGGGAGGGACTCCCTTGTTCCTTCCTCCAAATCCCGACCCGGGACTCGCTCGGGCCGTGGGCGGAGAAGTGGTTCTATCTGAAGAAGGGCGAGCAAAGGGGCTTGCTTACATCGGCGCCGCGATCGACGGGAGGCGGGAGACCCCGAAGCCAGAGGACTCGGCGGCCGACCAAGCGGCGGTCGCCTTCATCCATACCTACGCCGCGCGCGGGCTCAAGGGGCAGGTGGTCGTTTACGACTACTTGTGGAACCGTGTGCTTCCTCTTCGGAAGAGGTTGCATCCCTTCTACGAGATTGCCGGGAGGCACGACGCCACCCGGGAAGGCCACGAGGGTTAGCATTGCCCGACCCTAAGCTCTTTCGGGCCTTGGTCGGTGTTCCCTTGTTTTCTTGACGCCCTTTTTTGGCTTTTTGCAGCGCCGAAGGAGGCCTGGATCGCCTCGAGGATGCAGGAGATCTTCGGGAAGGCTGACACCTCCTACGACCTCGGTGGCAACGTCCCCAAGAACGTCTTGGGGCGGAGTGGCGAGGTAATAACTTTCGCCTTGACATTGGCCTCGGGGGCTCGGATTCGGGTGCTTATCGTGATAAGCTCGGCAGGCGACCAAGGAGCTTTGGGACACGGCGAAGCAGTTGTTGCCACTCCCTGGCCTGGTCAAGGGCAAGAAGGGGAGCAAGAAGCCGGCTCCTGACGCCCCGAGGCATGTTGTCAAGAAGCCCCACGTCGAGTGGGGCGACCGGGTCGTGGTAAGTTTGAACGCCCCGAGCTCAGGGTCATCCGAGCCTGAGCACGTTTCCCTCTTTCTGCCTCCTTGGTCCTTCTTTTGATGATCCTTGCCTCTGTCGCCGGCGGGAGGCGGCTTCGCCGCCACGGACCCGATATGCAAATGAGCCACGAGCTCTGGCGTTAAGCTCCCGAGGGAGGAGTGGTCGCGTTGCTGTAGTGGAATTGTCGCGCCAGGTACGGCTTTCATACATTTTCTGTCATCCCGCCCTGTTGCGGTGTTCGAGCGTCCGAGGGCACTGACCTTTCCTGTGGTCCAGGGCGAGGTCGAGGAGGATGAGGTGAACGACGACCGCCTCACGGTGCGGCCCAGGACGCGGCGGGTGCTACTTGCCGCGTCTTCCGAGGAGGATGAGGTGGACGCGGGGGAGACGGCCGATAGCGCCGCGACCGAGGGTGCCATCGTCGGGGGCGGCGTAGTCGAGGGCGCCGTCGTCGCGGCGCCTCTGGCGGAGTCCCCAGGAAAATGGAGAGCCGACCTTCCTCCGCGAGGAGGTCCGGCAAAGAAGACAAGGCTGCCGTGCATTCGCTCGGCACAGTAAGTACTCCCTTCTGCCTCTCAACTTTTGTGATGGTAGGGTCGTCCGAGCAATCCCCTAACAATTTATCGTGTGTAGTACCTATACCGGGGTGGTCATCTTACCCCAGGCAGAGTCGTCCCCAGCGGCGCTGGAGTTACCGAAGGAGCGGACGACGATTTTCGGACCGACGGCTGAGCCGGGACTCCCTTCTGTGGTCGAGGCGACCGAAGGGGGAGTCCCTGAGCTGCCCTCCAGCCTCAGGGGTTTGGCTGCCATTGCCCTGATCGGGGCGGATCATCTTGGGTCCTTGGGTGCTGCCGATGCTACCGCGGCGGCGAGGGCCGCTGAGGTGGTCGTTGCGGGCAAACTGCCCCGGTGTTCTGACGGCGCCATCGACCTGCCGACGCTGGAGGATCGTCTAGCAGCGGTAAGCGCATTTGCGGTGACTCTTCCCTTCTCTCTCTTTTTCCCTTCTTCTCGTAGTTGTGGTGATCTTTCCCTTCTCTTTGCAGGGCCTACGGCTGATCTCCCGTGTGCGGGTCGTCGCGACCACGCCGCCTTCCAAACCCCTCGTGACACTATCGGTCGACAGAGGAGGTCTGCTGAGCTCGGTCACGCAATGCGTGATCGGGAAGAAGCCTTGCGCCTCAGAGAGGTCCGGGCCCTTGAGCTCGTGCGGGTCGTTGAGTCCGAGCGGGAGCGCGGGGCTCGGGAGACCGAGCGGGAACTAAAGGCCGAGATGGACCTTCATGCCGCGACGCTCTCCGAATCCGTCGAGGAGGAGCGGAAGAAGGCAGAGGAGACCCTTGCCCGAGTCCGTCAGAAGGCGCAGGACGTCCTGGAGGAAAACCGTGCGAGCGCGGTGGTGCTGATCCAGCGCCTCGAGCTCGAGGTCTCTGACCTTCGCTCGAAGGTGGAGGCCGCGCGGCGGGAGGCGGGGGGACTCCGGGAGTGCCTCGAGGTCACCCATATGGCTCGTGAGGATAGCCATTCGGTCGCGTCAACCGCGCTCAAGGACCTTGCAGCCGCTCGGAAGGAGGTGGAGGGGCTTCGGATGCAAATGGGGAATCCGATCCCTGCATGCGCCGAGGCGGCCGAGCTCACGGCCAAGGTGGCGGCAGCTGAAGCGACGGCGGCTGCGCTCGAGAAGACAGTGGCCGGATTGGAGGCGAGGGCCATCGGAGCAGAGGCTAAGGCGGCCGACGCTGAGGCCAGGGTCGCCGGGCTTGAGGGGAAGCTGGCGCAGGTGGCTCGAGCGGGGAAGAGTGCCTTGGCTCAGCTTCAGAGTGACCGCGACCGGGTCGACAGGGCCGAGGCCGAGGTCATCGTGCTGCGGCGGAGGGTCTCCGACCTAGAGCGGGAGAAGCTTGCCCGAGACATGTCGATGGAGTAAAATTTAAAGTTAGTAGATGGGTCGGGGGGCGAAGGATCCGCATCCCCTTTTAAAAATAATGTAACTTTCTGCTAATCTCGCAAGGTCGTATTTCTTCGGAATACTTAGCTTGCTTGCTGGCCCTGTCGCTTTTGTAGTCTTCGCACCTAGCCTGGGCCGACCGAGCTAAAGGGTGCTCAAGGTCAGTTTAACGGAGGCCTCGCCCGGAATCACCCGGACTCGGGCATGACTCGGGTTGATTGGTCATCATCATTTGGCCCTGGGGAATTGGTCGGCTTACTGCGGCAGAGCGGCTTGTTGCGACCGAGATCGTCCCTGGTGCTAATTTTGGGGATCGCGACCTCCGGTCCTGCGGTTAACATTGGGCCCGGGGCGCTCCTTGAGGTCGTTCAATGGTCGACAACGCAGGGGAATAGCCGGCTTACTTCGATAAGGATCGTTTTACGGCGGCCCTCGAGCCCGGGAATGCATCGTGCTCCGGATACTGACGTCCCTGAGGTGAACCTAGAGAACGCGCCCTCAACCGAGGCCTCGCCTGGCAGTACTCAGGTTTGGGCACAACTCGGACTGGTCGGCTTGGAATATCTCAGGCTCAGACCAGATTTAGGCCTCGGGTCTGGTCCGGTGAGCTCTGGAATGCTTCAAGCTCGACGAGGCCCCCTCAGAGGGCGGTTTATATATTCGAACCTGGCCACTTGGGCCTGGGGGAAAGGCCGGCTTATTGCACAGGCCGGCTTATTGCGACCGAGTCATCCCCGGTGGTGAATTTTAAAACTGCGACATCCGAGCCCGGGAAACGTCATCGGGCTCGGGGTGCCCTCTGAGAACGTTCAATGGTTGGCAGCACGGGGGAATAGACGGCTTACATTGATAAGGATCATTTTACGGCGGCTCACGATCCTGGGAATGCCCAGGCTCGGGTTGTTCATCCCCGAGGTGAACCTAGAAAACGCGACCCTAGGCGCTGCAAAAGAGAACACGCATGGACGCCCCTAGGTCGGGCCCACCGCGTGACCTTATGGTTGCCCTTACGGTCACGCCGCGAGGTCGCGCCACTCGAGGCGTCCTAAAAGAAAGGATAATTAAGGCCGCGAGAAAGCAGGCGGAGCCCTGGGGTCGAGGGCTTTTATGATGGCGCGACTCTTGACGAAGGGACCTGCTGCTCGGGGTCGTGGCGGAGCGCCATCCCCCTCCATAAACTAAGAGAGGTTAGCGATGGAGGCGAAGGAGACTTTTATTACAGGCGCATACCTGGGTCGAACCAGAGCATGGTGACACAAGCGCCCGGGTCTCGCCCCGGGTCGTGATTGCCTGGGACACAAGAAACAGGCATGGCAGCAAGAAGAAAAAACCCAACTCAAGCATGGATGGAGGAACGTTAGGCAAAGAACTTCTGGAGCTGGCCCACATTCCACGAGCTTGAGAGCTCCCTGCCATCGGGGGCCGCCAGGCGGTAAGCCCCCTCGCGGCTTGCCGAGACGACTCTATAGGGGCCTTCCCACAGCGGGGACAGCTTATTGGTGTGGGAATGGTCTTGGATTCGCCTTAGGACCAGGTCCCCAACGCGGAAGCCCCGGGGTCGAACGGCTCTGGCGACGTGCCTGCGGAGATCTTGCAGGTATCGTGCCGAGCGCAGCAGTGCGTAGCACCTTACTTCTTCTGCCAAGGTGAGGTCGAGGGACCGCTCCTGCTCAAGGTCGACCTGGTCGACCGAGCTTGCCCTGATGGAGCATAGAGTGACCTCAGGCGGCAGGACAGCCTCGGCCCCGAAGACGAGCTGGAAAGGGCTCGTCCCCGTTGCCCGGCTGGCGGAGGTACGGACGGAACAAAGGACGGTGGGGAGCTCCTCTACCCAGGCCCGGCCGCGCCGACCGAGCTCGTCGAAAACTCGCTTCTTTAGCCCTTGGACGAGCTGCCCGTTGGCGCGCTCGGCCGCTCCGTTGCTCTGGGGATGGCTTACCGAGGCATAGCAGATTTTGGTCCCCATATTCGTGCAGAACTCTTGGAACAGCTCGCTGGTGAACTGCGTCCCGTTGTCGGTGATGATCCTGCTAGGGACTCCTGACCTTGTGACAACGAAGGAACGAAAGAACCTTACCGCGGCCTTGGCAGTGATGGCGGAGATCGGCTCCGCCTCGATCCATTTCGAAAAGGTGTCGATGTCCACGAATAGGAACTTCTTTCCCCCGACCGACCTTGGAAAGGGACCGAGGATGTCCAGGCCCCACGTCGAGAACGGCCAGGCGAGGGGATGGTCTGCAAGGTGTAGGCCGGCTGTCGGGCCTTTCGGCGTGGCTGGCAGCTGGCGAGTACGAACGATGCCCCGGGCATCTTCGAGCGCCGTTGGCCAGTAAAATCCCATCCGGAATGCCTTCCCGACCATGGTCCTGAAAGAAGAGTGAGCGCCGCATAGGCCGGAATGTATGTCGTTGAGCAAGTATTTACCTTCTTCAGGAGTGACGCACTTTGACAAGACGCCCAGGGCCCCTTGACGGTAGAGCCGCCCACCGACGAGCCTGTACGAGCTCGCGCGGCGTCGGAGCCTGCTCCTTTCGGTCGGAGAGACGGGGAGCTCCCCTTGGTCGAGGAACTTGATGATCGGGTCCATCCACGACGGATTGCTTTCGAGAAAGGCCGCCGAGTCTTCCTGGTCGGCGACGGATGGTACGGCCAAGGCTTCGAGGATGACGTCCGATGGGAGTTCATCGCCGGACGACCCGAGCCTGGAAAGGAGATCGACAGTGGAATTGTCCTTCCTAGGTATGTGCTGGATCTTCAGGTTCTGAAACCACCTTTCCATCTTGCGCGCCTCGGCGAGGTACTTGGCCATCAGAGGGTCCGAACACCGGTAAACTTTGTTGTACTGATTGATGACGAGCTGGGAGTCCCCTTTCACGATTAGGCGGCGGACGCCCAGGGAGTTGCAAGCTCGTAGGCCGGCCAACAGGGCCTCGTATTCCGCCGCGTTGTTGGTAGTGGGAAGTCGGGCGGATCACATATCTCAAGTGGTCGCTTGGGGGTGATGATGAGAACACCGCCCCGAGCACTCAAAGGATCTTGACCAGTCAAAGAACATGGTCCAAGGGTCTTCGACCTCGGCCTCGGGCTCGGGGCGGTTCCGTCGTTGCTCTACCACAAAGTCGGCCGCACGGGATTTGACGGTGTGGGCCATGAACGGAGGTCGAATTTGGCCACTCTATGGCCCATTTAGCGTCGACCCGACCTCCGGGTTCTTGAGATCTCCCGAGCGGAGCCCGCTCGGGACGACCACCGTGTGCGCTTGGAAGTAGTGCCGGAGCTTTCGCGAGGCCATGAAGAGGGTGTAAAGGAGCTTCTGGACCAAAGGGTAGCGCTCCTTCGGTCTGTGGAGCACTTCGCTGACGTAGTAGATTGGTTGCTGTCGCCCCGTTCGCTCAGCCACTAGAACCGCGCTAACGGCTTGGGTCGTGGCGGCGAGGTAAAGCAACAGCGCCTCACCCCGCTGTGGAGTTGTCAACAGAGGCGGACGTGAGAGGTATGCCTTGAGCTCGTCGAAAGACCGCTGGGCTTTGGGGGTCCACTCAAAACCCTCGTGCTTGCGTAGGATCTTGAAGAAAGGCAGCCCTCGCTCGCCGAGCCGGGAGATGAAGCGGCTGAGGGCGACGATGCGGCCGGTGAGGCTTTGTACCTGTTTTACCGAGGTCGGAGCGGTCATTTGCTCGATCGCCTCGATTTTTTCCGGGTTCGGGCCCACGCCCGACCCCCCGATCATGTAGCCGAGTACTTTTCCGGAGGTCGTGCCGAAGACGCACTTTTCGGGGTTGAGTTTGATGCCAAACTTGTTCAGGTTGGCGAAGGTCTCGACCAGGTCGTTGACGTGGCTAGCTTTAGAGGGGCTCTTGATGATGATGTCGTCGACGTACACTTCGAGGTTCCGGCCGATCTGCGGTCGGTTTTAGTCATCGCCACCGGGCGTGGCGCCGCGTTCGCGAGGCCTAACGACATGGTCGTATAGCAGAAGGTTTTGTCCTCGTCTTCCTCGGCGAGCTTGCTCTGGTGGTAGCCGGAGTAGGCGTCAAGGAAACTCAACATCTCAGCGTTGGCGGTGGAATCCACGATCTGGTCTATGCGTGAAAGTGGGAAGTTATCTTTAGGGCATGCGGCATTCAAACCCGTGTGGTCGACGCACATTCGCCACTTCCCGCCTTTCTTTTGCACAATTACAGGGTTGGCCAGCCATTCGGAATAGTTGACCTCGCTAATGAAACCGGCCTTGAGGAGCTTGTCGAGGTGCTCCCTGATTATTGCCGCCTTCTCGGTTGAGAAGCGCCGCAGCTTTTGGCGCACGGGCCTGCAACCAGGCTTTACTTGTAGTCTGTGCTCGATCACCTTCCGTGGGACCCCCGGCATGTCCGTCGGTTCCCACGCAAAAATGCTTTTATTAGCTCGGAGGAAGGTGACGAGCTTGTCTTCCTATTTAGGGTCAAGCTGGGCGGAAATGCAGACGTATTTGCCCGAATTCCCTTCCTCGAGCTGCACGGTCTTGGTCGGGCCATTCGACTGGATGGCCGCCTTGCGACGGGTGCCCTTCGGGGCGGCCTAGGGACTCAGCTGGGGCAATATGCCGGCCAGCGCCAGGGCCTTTTCCTCGCAGCCGTGCGCCGCCTTGAGGTAGCCGCGGACCGTTATGGCGCCGTTGGGCCCCGGGAGCTTCATACACCGGTGCCCGTAATGATTCGCGGCCATGAACTTAATCAGGGCGGGGCGCCCGAGGATGGCGTTGTAGGGGAGGTCGTTGTCCACGACCTCAAAGGTGATCAACTCGGTGCGAAAGTTTACGGAATCACCGAAGGTGACGGGGAGGACCACTTGCCCGAGCGGGGTGGTTGAGCTTCCAGGGACGATGCCGAAGAAGGGGATCGCTATGTTCTTGATTTTTGACCGGGGTATCTGCATCCGATCCAAGGCACTTGCCAGAGCGAGTTGAGGAATCGCCCCGTCGACCATAACTCGGCGGCGATGGTGTTACTTATGGTGGGGCGACGACGAGGCGGTTTTGAAGTCTCGGGACATCCCCGAGGAGCGTCGTCCCGAGAAAGGTGATGGGGCGCCATCCCACTGCGGGTTGGTCGGTGGGCTTCCGACGGTGGCTTGGTAGGCGGTGCGCGCGCATCCTTCAACTCGCGGGGATCGGTATCTTTGAAGAGCCACCGAATATCATATCCACACGGCGCCGCCTGCTGGAATTCAGTGTCGGGCTCGCTTGAGCTTGGCGGGGCGACCCTACCAGCTGTTCGTCGCCTTTCGGGGCGCGGCATCTCTCCACCCCTAAAGGCGTCCGGCTTGAATAGCCACGTCCTGCGACCTCGCGGATCGTGGTCGTGGATCTTGTGGAATGCACAAAATTTATTGGCGTCGGTCGGGCCGTTCTCATTGCCCTGTGGTCGGACGTTCGCATGAGGGGCTCGCCGCCCCGCCCTGCGGGCGGGCGCGCGCTGTTTTGGCGTGGCCCGGTTCACGAGGCCGGGCCCGGCGATAGGTGGCGTGCCTCCGCCCCTCGCGCTGTTGTCGGCCGTGGCGACCACACGAGCCGGCCGCCGCCGACGCCGCAGATCTTTTCCTCACCTCTTGTCGCGCGGAGCGGGTCTCGTTCCCTAAAGCCGACGGCCTGCCTCGGCGAGGCCGAGCTTTCTACGATCGTAGTCGTGCTTCCAGCCGAGAGCGTCGTCGCGTCGCATATCGTTCGCCATGCGAAATAGTTTGTTGACGGTGAGCCTCGTAGCGATTTCGAGGTCCTCCGTGAGGCGTCTGTCTCGGACACCGAATTTGAAGGCCTTGATGACGGTTTCATCGGAGATGTTGGGAATCGAGTTCCGCGCGTGAACCGGCGCACGAAGTCTCGCGGGTGCTCCCCCTTTCCCTGGATAACACGTCCGGGTCCTTTCGCCCGTGCCGCTAGTAGCGGCTCGGAAGTTGGAGTGGGGCGCTCGCATCGCCAGGCGCCATGACCGGAAGGTGCCGGGCGCCTGGTTGAAGAGCCAAGTGCGAGCGGCCCCATCCAGGACGGTGGGGAGATAGTTGGCCATCGCGGCCTCGTGCCCGCCGGCCGCCAAGACGGCGGTGGAGTAAATGGAGAGGAATTCCGCGGGGTTCTTGGTCCCGTCGAACCGTTCCATCATTGCCGGTTTGAACCGGGCCGGCCAGCGCACCCGACGGAGGTCACCCGAGTATGCCGGGCAGCCGTAGGCCGGAAGGCTACCGCTACCGCTGCTGGCGTCAGAGTCGTCATCAGCCGACAGGGGGAATTTGAGCCGGCGGCGCACCCCGCGCCGACCACGTCGGTCGGCAGGAGCATTGTTACGGTGGTGGCGCGGGTGGTAATGCACCTTCCGGCGCCTGGGTGAAACGTCTGGGGAGAGGTCCCCGGAAGTGTGGCTGCTCGAGAGAGCATCGTTATTACGCCACTGACGGCGGACGGTTCCGCGCTCCGCCTTGTCCCGACGGCGAGGCGGAGGAGACGGTGTTGGGGTACGAGCCCGCGAACAGGGAGTCTGCCGGTGGAACGGCCGGTGATCAAGCGGTGGGGGACCACTGGCTGCCATGGGGCGAGACCCAGAGCCCAGGGAGCCTGCTCACCGTCGAGGTGCGACGCCGTCGGTCGCCTTATTGAGCTCTTCGGCCAGGGATCGTCGGAAGAGGGCCGAGCCGGCCCGGGCGGGGTCAGCCATGACCCTAGCGATGGCCCGCAGGCGTTCTTGGGCAGGCTCGTCCGAACGGGGAGGGCTGAGCTGGCCAGACAGGGAGCGGGCCATGTCACGCTCTTCTCGCCGGATAGCGGCGATGGCTCGGTTGATGGCAACCTGGGCGAGCCGATGCGCCTCCCGAGGAGTCTCCGGGCCAACGTCGCCCGCCCCAGGAGTCGCCTCACGTTCGTCGGCCACGAAGGCCCGTCGTTCGCGAGGCGACAAGGAGGGCGAGAGCATGGATGTAGAGCCTTGGCACTCGGGGACAGCGTCCGAGCCCAGGCTTGCTGTTCGCGACATGTCGGCGGTGGAGCTAGAGGTGCTGATGCCGCTGAGATAACGAACTCTGGACGAACGAAACTTTGGGCCCCACGGTGGGAGCCAGCTGTCGACGATCGGGACCGTCGACCGCAGAAGAAGGGGGAAGGATCGTGCAAAGGGGCGAGGCCCAGAGTTGCGTTCGTCCGGGAAGAAGCACGAGTAAACAAGGGACACAAAGTCTATACTGGTTCGAGCCCCCTAGGTCGAGTAATAGCTCTACTCCAGTCTTGCCCGCAGGCGAAAGAGAGCTAAAGGCTCCGCTAGGGAGGGGTACAAGGGGAGCTCGTCCTCGAGATCACCCGGGAACGGTGATTCAGGGGAGCTCGATGAACAGGGGGTGTACAAGTCTTAACTGCCGGCTCCTCTAGCCCTCTTCTCCCCGCCCCAAAAGGGAGAGCCCTGCCCTCCTTTATACAGCCGGCAGGGGCAGGTTACATGGAGAATTGGGAGAGGGAAGGGTGGAGACTGTCCTAGGAACCCCAGTCCTCCGTCTTGATGACTGGTTGCCGTCCTGTTTCGCCCACATCGGGTTGGTAAACTCACCGAGCAGAGTAGTCTGCCGTTTTCTTGGGAAACATCGTACCTGCCCTCTATGGACCTGTCAGATGCTGACGTTGCAATGCGTGGTCCTGGCTCCGCCTCGGGAGAGAGCGTACCCTCATACTGCGTGTGACTGGACGATGGGACCGGAGCTCTGACTTTGGCAACCATCGCACTGCCTAGGGAAGGAGCGACCTGCTCCCGCGTGGTCACAGGGCACGTGGCTAGTGGCCGGCTGAGGGCCCGATACCTGGCCTTTGGTGGGGATCTCCTCACACTGGTCGAAGGTCGGGGGAGTCCGACCCGCGAGGGAGGTCGGATGCCCTACTTGGTCGGGACGAGCTCGGAGCGGTCGGTTAGGTCGGGGGATGAGTGTCCTTCGTGGCCTCGCGGGGCCTTTGGTCGGAGGCGGGCTTGGAGCAGTCCGTTCATTACTTCGGGCCGCTGAGGTCAGGGGAGGACCGCTTAAGGCCCCCCCGGGGGTGTACGGGCATGTGTCAGGATGTTCGATCCGCGACATATATATAAATTAGCAAAGCATGTGATTCAAACTCGTTCAAAATCTTTGAATTCAAGTATATTTTTTCAAAGGTATGTATTTCATTTGAATTGTTATAGATGGGTATATACCCTAAAACTAAATTTTTTGAAAAATAAACTCGAATATGGCTTGAATTCGCGCATTTGAAATCATGCTGCCCAAGTATCATGGTGCCCCATTTCGGCTTCCTATACACACACATGCAGATCTATGCCTTCCTTCGTCTTCACGCGACTGCTCGCTGTTTTCTTCAGCGACTATTGGCTTCGACTACATCGCCTGCTGATCTTCATCTACATCTACTACCGATTCAACCACATCTTTGCGTTATCTCGGTAACCCATGCGAACCGCATCTATTTTTATGTATAGATTAAGAATGCTCGTTAATCTTTTTTGTTCATCTAATAATATGCATAAGATAGGCATTACAATTGGTATATTGTAGTGTCTAGTTTATTTATTCGCACAGTTCTATCTTCAATTGTCGTCATAGCTTATTTTTGGAATAAGTTCATCATTAATATGCCTAATATTCTAACAATCCAAAAACATGATAGGCTTTTAATGGTGAATATGTTGAAAGCATCTGGATTTGTTGAGGCAATGAGACTGGACAAATTTACCGGTGTTCACTTTAAGAGATGGCAGACACAATCCACTCTGTGGCTCATAGTTATGAACGTCTACTGGGTTGCGGCTGGCAAATCTAAAGGAACCCTTACTGCTGAGTAGGAAAAGGAGTTCAAGGATGTCACCACAATTTTTGTAGGATGAATTCTTAGCATTCTTTCAGACCGCCTTTGCAATGTGTATATGCACATGTAGGATGCAAAGGAGCTATGGGAGGCACTCGAAAATAAATTCAATGCCTCGGATGCTGGCAGTGAGCTGTATGTTATGAGCAATATCATGACTACAAAATGGTTGATGGTCGTTCTGTGGTTGAACAGGCTCACGAGATACAGTTCATTGCGAGGGAACTTGATCACCTCAAGTGCACGTTACTCGACAAGTTTGTGGTTAGGGCATTATTGCCAAATTGCCTCCCTCGTGGGGAATTTTGCCACATCTCTAAAACACAAGAGGCAAGAAATCTCTGTTGAGAGTTTGATCGCGTCTCTTGATGTTGAGGAGAAAGCTCGGGCGAAGGATGTGCACCGAAAGGTGGTTGAGGGACAATCCAGTGTCAATTTTGTGCAGCGTCCTAGGTGTGGGAAGTTCAAGCTAAAGGGAAAAGCTGTTCAAACTACCAACTTTAAGAAGAAAAGATAGCAGAATGACAAGCCTTGCTTCGTGTGTGGTGAGATTGGACATTGGGCAAAGAAATGTTCGAGCCGCAAACAAGGAAAGGATCAGTTAGGACAGAACTCCAAATCTATCAATGTGGCTATTGGTAATGCCGAGACAGAGACACCTGGGTATGGTAATTTACTCACTGTTCTTTCGGCTAGTCAATCTAACGATTGATGGATTGATACTGGGGTTAATATTCATGTTTGTGCTGATGTATAATTGTTTTCTTCTTACCAGGATACTTGGGGTTCCTCTGTGTTGATGGAGAATGGCTCACATGCTTATGTTCTTGGTGTTGGCACGGTAGATCTGCAGTTTACTTCGGAAAAGATCGTACGACTGAAGAACGTGCAGCATGTCCCTTCAATTAACAAGAATCTCATTAGTGGTTCCCTTCTTTGTAGATATGGGTATAAGTTGGTGTTTGAGTCGAATAAAGTAGTCATATCAAAGTTCGAACTATTTATTGGTAAAGGCTATGACAGCGGAGGCTTGTTCCACTTTTCCCTTGAGAACGTCTGTAATAAATTCGTGAATCATCTTTGCGATAATGTTATTGGTAGTGAGGCAAGTGTTTGTCACTCACGACTATGTCATCTTAATTTTGGTTTTATGTCTCGGCTTTCAAGTATGAAATTAATTCCGAAATTTTCCATTATCAAAGGTTTTAAGTGCCAAATTAAGTTGTGTGCAGTCTAAGCAACCTCGCAAGCCTCATAAAGCAGCCGAGGAAAGAAACTTGGCACCATTAGAACTTATACATTCAGATATCTGTGAGATGAATGGTGTGTTGACGAAGTGTGGGAAAAGATACTTCATGATTTTAATTGATGATGCGACTAGATTTTGCTATCTGTATCTTTGAAAAACAAAAGATAAGGTTTTAGACTAATTTAAAATCTATAAGGCAGAAGTTGAGAATCAACGGGAAAGAAAAATCCAAAGAGTTAGGTAGGATTGTGGTAGAGAGTATTTCTCTAGTGAATTCTCCCAACACTATGCAGAGCATGGTATCATCCATGAGAGGACACTTTCCTATTCGCCCCAATCTAACGATGTTGTCGAAAGGAAAAACCGCGCCCTGACTGACTTGGTTAATGCTATATTGTACACTGCAGGATTATCTAAGGCATGGTGGGGGAGTCTTTGTTGACCTTGAGTCATGTCCTAAATAGAGTTCCCACTAAGAATAGCAAGGTAACTCCATATGAGGGATGGGAAGGAAGAAAACCATCGCTATCCTACTTGTGCACTTGGGGGTGCTTGGCGAAAGTCAATGTGCCGATAATAAAGAAGCACAAATTTGGACCTAAAACTACTAATTATGTCTTTCTGGGATATGCTCATTGCAGCATTGCCTATAGGTTTCTAGTAGTTAAATCTGAGGTATCCGACATGCACGTTGGTACAATAATGGACTCTCGAGATGCAACGTTTTTTTAGAATATATTTCCTATGAAGGATATACATAGCATTTTGAGTCAGGCCTCTGATTTAACTCCTAAACCTGCCATACCAATTAAGCATTTTGAACAAACACATGAACAAACTCCTGAGGAGAATGACAGTGATGCTCCTAGAAGGAGCAAGAGACAAAGGACCACAAAATCCTTTAGTGATGATTTCACTGTGTACCTTGTGGATGATGTTCTCAAGACCATTTTATAAGCATATGCATCTCCTGATGTAGACTACTGGAAGGATGCAGTCCGTAGTGAAATGGATTCCATTCTCACTAATGGAACTTGGGAAGTCACAGATCGTTTTTATGGTTGTAAACCAGTTTAATGCAAGTGGGTCTTCAAAAAGAAGCTTAGCCTGATGGTACTATTGAGAAGTACAAGACCCGGCTTGTGGCCAAGGGTTACACCCAAAAAGAAGGCGAGGATTTCTTTGATACTTATTCATCTGTTGCGAGGTTGACCACAATACGTGTACTATTGTCCTTGACTACCTCTTATGGTCTTCTCGTTCATCAAATAGATGTTAAGGCAGCTTTCCTTAATGGAGAGTTAGATGAGAAAATCTATATAGAACAACCTAATGGATTTGTAGTAAATAGTGAAGAGAATAAAGTGTGTAAGTTGCTGAAATCTTTGTATGGCCTTAAGCAATCACCCAAGCAATGGCATGAGAAGTTCGATAAAACTCTAACATATGAAGGCTTTGCTATAAACGAAGCTGATAGATATGTATGCTACCGCTATGGTGGGGGTGAAAGAGTTATTCTGTGCTTGTATGTGGATGGCATACTTATATTTGGAACAAATCTTGATGTGATTAATGAGGTCAAGATGTTTTTGTCCCGAAGCTTTGATATGAAGGATCTGGGAGAAGCTGATGTAATTCTGAACATCAAGCTGATCAATGGTGGGGATGGGATTACACTTGTACAGTCCCATTATGTGAAAAATGTCTTAACTGTTTCGTCTATATGGACAGGAAGCCTTCTCCAACACCTTATGATGCTAGTTTAATACTTCGAAAGAATCGAAGAATTGCTAGCGATCAACTGAGATACTCTCAGATTATTGGTTCATTTATGTAATTAGCTAGCACTACAAGGCCTGACATCTCGTTTGCTGTGAAATTGAGTCGATTTGTGTCTAATCCGGGTGATGATCATTGGCGTGCTCTTGAGAGAGTAATGTGTTATCTGAGAGGTACTATGAGTTATGGAATTCACTATACTGGGTATCCTGGTGTACTTGAGTGATATAGTGATTCTAACTGGATATCTGATGCTGATGAGCTCAAGGCCACAAGTGGGTATGTATTCACTCTTGGTGGTGCTGCTATCTCATGGGGGTCTGTAAACAGACCATATTGACGAGGTCAACCGTTGAAGCAGAACTCACAACATTGGACACAGCCACTATCGAAGCAAAATGGCTTCGTGAGCCCTTGATGGACTTATCGATAGTTGAAAAACTGATACCGGCTATCCTTATAAACTGTGATGATCAAACGGTTATCGTGAAAGTGAACAGTACGAATGATAACATAAAGTCCTCAAGACACGTAAAAAAAGGTTGAAATCTGTCAGGAAATTGAGAAACTCCGGAGTGATAGCTTTGGAATACATCCAAACCGCTAAGAATCTGGCAAATCTGTTTACAATGGGTATATTATGAAACGTGGTAGATAGTACATCTAGGGAGATGAGAATGAGATCTACTAAATAGGTAACCACAATGATAACCCAAGCTATGTGATCGGAGATCCCGTGAATTAGTACCTGGGTAATAACAAGCTGTTGGATTAACTGAAGAAAAGTACATTCTACATCACACTCCATGAAAGATGCTGTACTCTTAAAATCTGTTAGGCAGGTTGACTACGGTCTTAATGTATTATGTTGGTTTTTACACAAACAAATATGCTGTTCCGCAGAGCATTCTTGAAAGAACACACCTATATGAGTCCGACCGTTGGTCACAGTCCGCATGAGGCGTGGGTACTCTCTAAGCTCACGAAGAGGCCAAGGAGTATGACTTATACGCTCCACCCAAAGGGTAGACTGTCGGAAGCCTAGTATCAGTCAGGGCCTTAAGTGAAACTTGTCTGCGCAAAACTTGCAATTCAAGGTATAGTCCATTGTTCAAGTTGTAGATAAATGTAGCTTTAAGTCCAGGTTCAATTCAAGGCATAGTCCATTGTCATCGAAAGTTGGTATAAAAACAGTATTTTGGAACAGGCAAAGATCTATGGGACTTCTGGGATCTGGTGGGGGATTGTTGGAATTATTTGGTCTAGGCCCATTAGTTTACAAATAATTCTTGCAAAATCCAAAAAAACCATTAAGTGGAAGAGAGATGAAAAGAGAATAGTACCACATTGCTAGTGGAGGTGGATGAAGATCTCTTTATAGGGGTGGTTTTCTCCGCCATGCTAGAGCATGAGAAGAAGAGAACACAACTGCGTGCTTGCTCGCCTCGCCTCGCCACGCCAGACGGTGCCCGTACGCGACATGCACGCACTACTACAAAATGACTCATATAAGACTCCTCATTACTAACGGTTTTCAAAAACTGTCTGTGATGAAGTGTCATCATAGACGGTTTTTTGCAAAAACAGTCAGTAACGAGTCTCGGGCACATCACAGACGTTTTTTTGCTAAAACCGTCCGTGATGAGGGGATGAGGGGAACATCAGAGACGGTTTTAGCCAAAAATCGTCTGTGGAACCGTCTGTGATTAGCCATCATCACAAATGGTTCTAGAATAAAACCATATGTGTTCTTAATTTTTACTGACGGTTCAAAAACCGTCTGTGATGATCTATTGTCATCACTGACACTTTGATACAGACGGATCACAAAATCATTTGTGATGTGGTTTGTGAACCGTCTGTGATATGCGGTTGTCTAGTAGTGGCGTGAATAGTGCAGCGAAATCGAGTCCGACAGCTTGCGCAAGCGCAGTCTTCTCTTGCAGTTTTTGCAGCGTGCGACTAAGTGATCAACACGGTTACGTGAACGTAGCATTAACTGCGATAGTGATGGATGTTACGCGGAATTAACTGTGCGTACGACTCCGTAACTGACTCGTATCGTACCCCACGATTTTCTCTCCGTTATATATATACGCAGAACAGAGATCAGATCTATCTCTCGAACCTTTTGCCTTCTTTCGTACTGCATTGCCTCCTTCTTCCCCGTCCCTTCGCCGATCTGCACAGACTGTTGGGAGAGTAGGCATCCGAAACGTCTATCCTCGAGATCCTGCACCGGGAGAGAGCGAATCACGTTTTTGGGAAGCTTCTTCACGCGACTGCTCGTTGTTTTCTTCACCGACGATCGACTTCTACTACATCGCCTGCTGATCTTCATCTACATCTACTACCGGTTCGACCACGTCTTCGCGTCATCTCGGTAACCCACACGAACCGTATCTATTTTTATGTATAGATTAAGAATGCTCGTTAGCCTGTTATGTTTATCTAATAATATGCATGAGATAAACATTATAATCGGTATGTTACTAGTGTCTAGTTTATTTATTCCGACTGTTTTATCTTCAATTATTATCGTAGCTTATTTTTGAAATAAATTCATCTTTAACACGCCTAATATTCTACCAGACATAGCATTGCATGGCATAGCAAATCATGGTATGGCACGATGACACACGTACAGCTTCATCTAACAAATCTCTGATATGTACTTAACAGTAGCGTACTAGTGCATGCCCCACATCTTTATCCTGCTTGAACTATTCCTCTAGATCCTACTGCATATGGCTGCACCAGACAATGCTAGGCCCCATGAGAATTCAGAAAGCCAAAACTCGCGCTGCTAATTGTACCGGGTACGTACGTAGCCTCTGCCTCTCCGCGCGCGTGACCGCTCTATCTCGTACACGGGTAGCCACATACGCGCACGTACGCCCCCACCATGATCCTCATATATCAGAGAGGAATTGCAGCCTTTAGAGATGGAGAAAGCCGACCGCCCTATCTAAATCTGGATACCAGAAAGATAAAAAGTCGATGAGAGAGAGAAAAGAAGGAAGCTATATCATCAGCAGCTAAGAAGAACTCTAGTTCCATCACTCTCCGAGAAAAGCAGCGAGCAAGGCGGTGTGTGTGAAAGTAAAACTCTCCTTGACATCCTAAAAAGGAGATGCTGCTACTAGCTCCTTGTAGGCCACATTAGCATCCTCCATGTATCAGCATGCATTCGGCAATGAGCACTGCGAGAGAGTGAGAGGGAGATAGAGGTGTACCTTGAGTGGATGTAAAGCTAGCCTCTCATTTCCTCCCTTTGATTGCATGCCGAGGCATTTGACTGTGACATTGGAGCACTAACTCGCTGGCTGTAAAGTTTGGCCATTGTTTAGGCATTGACTTTAGTCGGGGCAATCGGCCCCGCCTAGCGTCCGGTCCCCCATGATCAAGTAAGTGCACTCGCTACATCTTTGTAGCTAGCTGCATATGAAGTGAAGCTGCTCTTTCGCCGCAGAGATGACATGCTAAAAGGCGGTTAAAAATTCGACTCGGGATAAGATCAGATCATCGATCATGTGTGTTCTACTGTTCTGACCACTTGCTGGTTGCAGCTAGCTAGCCTGGGGATATGGAATCCATAATTGGTGTGCTACGACTACGAGGGAGGGGTCATGCATGTTAGAGATCAGCAGCCGCACACTTGGCGGTCGCTCGGGCGCACGCGGCGTCGCTGCTCCGTGGTGATCTCCAGCCTTTTGGTGAAAGCGACGGCGCAACACTGGCCGCGCAAGAGGGAAAGAGAGAGAGTGAAGAGTCTGAGATGGGAATCGGATGGATGTGTGCGGAAATTATTAGCTATGGCATGTATGCGCTCTGAAAGTACACACAGCGGATTTGTGCAGGAGTGGAATTAATTAGTTGGCTGTTGCCGCGCGCGCGCGTCGGTCTAGTTGAAAGCTGGCTAGCTGACGCCGCCTGCTGTGCCGTTCGGCGGTTCCCATGCCGCGGACATGACAAGTTTCGACCGGCGTGTTGTGTGCCATTCTCCTGGCCTATCTGTGTTCAGATTTGTACAATGATCCTGAGTCCTGACACGAAATAAGTTCCAACTACACAGAAATATATAATTGGGACTTCTCTATCTTGAATTTCAAGTAGAAGTGGCTAAGCTCTTTTTAGATTTGATTGCTATTTATCAGAGAGCGTTCAGGGTGTAAGAATATTTCCAACTTTTGCCGGCGTCAGGAAAAGGAGCAAAGGAACATATTCAGGACCAAAGATTTAGAGGTCTAATTTGTTTTCACCTAAAAGCTAGCGTAACAAGTTCATGAATTAAAGAGAGACGTTTCACCGCACGCGCAAAGTTTGAACTAATGGTTTTTCCTTGGGGTTTTCACGGCCAGATATTTTCCATGGGGCCAGGTGCTATGTATGAGTGAGCTCCGGTGCACTGTTACATATTCCGGTAGCACATCAACCGACTGGCTAGTTCGATCGAGCTGATAGACGACAGCTTATCGTAGCCAAGCTAGTTGATCGATGGATGGGTCGATCGAATGCAACCAATCTGTCAGTGTAGAAGTTGGGGCCTGTGACCACAGACACCTAACTGACTGATTAAGCCAACTCTAATAACTGGTCCCTTTTCAAAGGCAGAGGTTGCACTGTAACGCCTGACTCCAGCACAGTACTGTTCTCTTGATGGCTACTTAACATGCTAAGATGGATCTACAGGCACTCTTCCTGTTTATGCTAAAACCTTCGATCCGTGTTATTATCATACTAATGCTTGTCAGGTTAGGTGTAGGCAGCAAAAATCTCAGGTGTTTTAATTGTCGTTGGTAAAGCATGTACCTCAGGACCGCTTAGCTATCACGGACGATCCATTGAATCCACAAATGGCGCCCAAAGTGCTTCGACATGGATGACACATATATATATACACATGGATTGAAGGGCAAAGTACTTCCCTAACAATAGAGCCTTGTTTGCTACTACTTTCAAAAAATAAATAAAAAGAGAGGTGTCGGGTATCGAGCATCCAGACACGTGTCCGTGCCCCCCCGGGGGGCTTTAAGCCGCCCTCCTCTGAGCTCAGGGGACTATTCCCAGGGCAAAAGGCGCCGGCGACCTCCTCGATCTCGGCACCCCTGGCTCGGACAAGGCTATCCCCGAGCCGGTTGCAGACCCCGGCGACCTCCTCGATCTCGGCACCCCTGGCTCGGACAAGGCTATCCCCGAGCTGGTTGCAAACCCCGGCGACCTCCTCGACAATGTAAAACAGGTCTCCTCTTCTATAAATATATGACTCCCGTCCCCTGCGTGGGAACTAGGGCCTCCTGTTCTTGCCAATCCCTCTGCGCAGGGGCTAAAGGGCTATCTACCCCTGTCAGAACCCCATCATTGGGACTAGGGTCAACCACCCCCCAACAGTTCCTGCCGGACCCCCTGCCTGGAGGCTAAGACTAACTGCCCCCGTCAGCTCACAGGCGACCTCCCGACGTCAGCATCGAGATCAGCACCAAAGGCCTATAAAGCGTCAAGACCACTCCGATCGGGAAGGGGGGAGGAAAGAAGAGAACAGCAAGAACACAACGGTAGTAAGATCGCACAAGGCGACACCCCAAGAAATCTAAGAAGGCAGATACGTCTGCAGTAATACTTGTACACTCCACCGTTCACGAAGCTCCCCTCAGTGATTGCTCCCGAGCGATCCCGAGGTCGAGCTCCTCCTGTAGCTCTCCCCTGAGGAGCCTTTAGTCTTTCGCCTACGGGCAAGACTGGAGTAAGGCTGTTACCCGATATAGGGGGCTCGAACCAGTATAAACTTCGTGTCCCCTGTTCGACTGTCATTTTCCCCTGTGCTACGCATCTGCTGAGGCTCCTTTCCGGACGAACGAGGCTCTGGACCTCGCCCCTCATACGATCCTTCCCCCTGTTTGCGGTCGATGGTCCCGATCGTCGACAAGAGGGAAAAGTAGACTACTTGCAAAAGGAAAGAAGAAAAAGAAAACCGGAAGTATCAGGTGAGCTATTTGTCTCGGGAGCTAGCTATGGAGTAGTACAAGTGAATGGAGAAGATTGGGAACCTTGCCATCTATCATCGATCAACAATCCAATCAATTAATGTGTCTAACCAGTCTTACACTTATGTGAAGATTGACATGAACTAATCAAGAGCACTCTGTCTTTTCTTTGCTTTACCATTTCTGTAAAATTTTGTTTGGAGAGGAAAAATCGAAAGGCCCAGCCTATCCCTAATCGAAACTGCCGGTACGATTAAATGGGGAAGCATGCATGGACATCGTGGAATTCGGAAAGGAGTTACGATTCGCCACGGCAAATCTAGAGGTTGAAAAGGCAAATTAATCATGCACGCGAAAGAAATCCATATCAGTTCGGATCCTGTCATTTCAACTTTGTCTCGAGACGGCTCACTATGAACGAACTGCTTTAATAAATCGTCTATTTAACTGGCCGACATTTACAACGTGCAGTTCAGTATGATGTCTCGCGTTTTCAGTCTCCGAGCTGGCCGCAATTCGATCTGTACGTACGTTTTGACCACTAGTCATCCCATGTAATCACGATCATGGTCTTCGGCGATCTTGACGGTGAGGCGAAAAGAACGACAATTTGGAGACACCCATTAATTGCTTATACTTCCGTCTTCTAAAGTTTCAATAATTGTGTACTCTCATGTCCCATGGGAAGTCCTTGCTAGGAACACTAGAACTTTTACAGGTTCCTGTGAAAATCAGTTCGTGCTTTCTAATCAGATCTTAATTCTACTTTGGAGATACTGGGTCTGTTTGAGGCTTAAAGCCAGCTTCAGCTTTCAACAAGCTGATAAGCCTTCAGACAACTTAGATTTTAAATAGCTTTTGATATAAGTTAGAAGCCACATATAACTAACAAAAGTCGAAAGCTGAAAATTGAACGAGATCTACTTTTACATAGCTTATTGCTAATGTAAATTAGCTAGCTGTTTATCAAACGGCCTCTTATAAAAAGCTACAACTGCTATTCAGCAAAAAAATCCTAAAAAAACAACTTCTCAGAAAAGCTACAGCTTCCAAATAGATCCGTTGAGATCACGTGAAGGGGTTTGGGTTTGCTACCGAATGCACGTGCAGATCGTTTCGAAGAGTATAATTGTATTGTCAACCGTAACGTGGACGTAGCGCTCGGGCCTTGTCGTGTCGCGCACTCGCGCAAGGAGGACGATGGTGAAGTCGGTGTCATCGCCTTGGATGATCCATTACCCTTTCTAGCTCCTATATATTAGCGGTCAGTACTGTACATTGTGGCAACTCAAAGATGCATGTCAGGTTAACAATTTCGTTTTCGAACTGAATTTCGAGAATTGCTCGGCACCGGGTTTTCGCGAAAACCGGTCGAAATTCGGTAAAAACCGATCGGTTTGCGAAAGTCAAACAGGTGGTCAAACCAATTCAAAAAAACGAAAACCGGTCGAAAAGCTCGAAAACCGACGACAGAAGGAAAAATGGTGGAAGTGAAAGGAAAAATTGAAAAAAATGTAAATTGTTTTAAAAAATTACACAAAATCCCAATTAATCTATAAAACACCTCGGAGAAATTTAAATAATTTTTGAAATCATTTGTTACTTCTAAAAAATCCAAAACAGCAATTAAGGAAAAGGAACAAAGATATTGTCAGATTTTTATAAATATTTAAAAGATTTTTTATATTCTGAAAATTTAATGTAACCATAAATAGTTCCAAAGTATTATGCAATAAAATTTTAAAAAATATTAGACTTCATTTAGTACCTATATAAAATCAAAAATAGAAGAGCATATACAATGATAATATCACTTTCAGAATTTTTAAAAAATACACATATCTGATCATCTTCTGAAAATTTTACATAATCATTGTAAATAAGTTATAACATCACAAAAAAAGTTTAAGAAATATTAGACTTCATTTTGTGCCCCTAGAAAATAAAAAACTAAAGAGCATATATTGTGACAGTATCACTGTCAGAATTTTTAAAAAATGTACGTATCTGATAATAATCTGAAAATTTTATACAATCATTAGGATGGCCTCAGGACCGCACAAAAAAAAATTCAGATTTTTTTGACAATTTTTGCGAAATTTCTTCAAATTTTTTAAATTTACTATTCATCTGAACGGTTTTCCGAACGGTTTTACTTGCCGAACCGGCTCGGCACGGCCGGTTTTCGCGAAAACCGACCGGTTTTCGTCGGCATTTTAAACCCTGATGCATGCATGCATGGATCGCTTTTCAATCCACGATTTAATGCTCTAAGTGGCAACGCGTGAGCTGTGGTATGTGCGGTTTTTGACATGGATCGACCTCCTTTCTCTACCAATTTTAATATCTATTTTCCGTCATCCTTGTGTATTATCCATGCCGAATGTACATGTGAAACGAGTGTCGTCCTGTCTTCAAAGGGAGATATTCCCTTGGAATTATTGAAGCTCAGCTGCTGTTGCAAAGCTTGGAAGGACAAACAAAACATCTCGCGGCTGCATAAACGAGTGTCATACTGTCTTCAAAGGGAAATATTCCCTTGGAATTATTGAAGCTCAGCTGCTGTTGCAAAGCTTGGAAGGACAAACAAAACATCTTGCAGCTGCATAGGGCTGCCCAATACTAATACGCCACATGTCCTAATTAATAAGAGATCGTGTTTTCTACACTTTCATCAATTAATTTCACTCTTATCATTATATTTGTACCGGGCGCATGGCATAAGTTGACACAATAGGGTGGACAAAAAAGCTTAATTACGAATTTTTCAGACAATATCAGATCTCAAATCAACAAAAAAAAAGCTTCAATGAAAACAGTCTAGTTCTTCATTTGGAGCTTCAATGATTTTATATGAATTTATAAATTTATTTCACTTCATTTGGAGTTATATTTCAAAAGTTATTGCCCTTTGAATCTAGTCGGTTTTGGAAAATAAAAGGAAATCAGAAATACGTCTTTATAACAGCGAAAGCGTATTCTTCAATTCGCGCGGTTTCTTTTTGAATTGGGTCGCAGCCACTGACATCTGGATCACGCGGTCAGTGACACGCGAGTGCGAGTGCGCGTGCGCAGGTGTCTGACTGGTAGGCGGGACCCGTGCGGCAATGGGTGCGCTGCATGTGCGGCTGACCGAGAGGGCCCGTCGGTCAGTGGCCGCAGGTGAGCTGAGAGACCGACATGCCGGGCCCGCTTAGTAGGGAGCCGAAGTAGAGCCGGCGCAAATGGAGCTCGCCGACGGCGAGGCGTAGCCGGAAACCGGAGACCGAGGACCGTGTCAGGACTCAGGACCAGTGGGTCCTGGCGCACCCAGGGGTGGCCTCGGTCATGGCCGACGGTGATCGGAGCATGGTCTACGGTGGCGCACAGCGACACACAGCGATGGCGATCGGCGCGAGGTGACACAGATCGATTCAAGTATGAAAAAAAGGTGTTAGAGCATCACTGTGATCAAGGGACTCAGATTAAACGTTTTACCGTGGTGGTGGAGCCTCCTTGTGCGTGGCTGTCGGCGGTGAGGTGCAGCGGCGGAAGGAGGAGCTCGGTGTCCGAGGTCGTCAGTGAGAGGACGGCTCGGTTGAGGAGGAAAATTTTCCCCAGATGCTATGAGGAAGCTATAGGCCGAATTAATTTGGTCGTGGATCACCGGAGTAGGCGAAGCGACTTCTTCCCCTTTTTTCGGTGTTTATCGGCAATGGAGAAAACAGGCGCAGTTTTGGGTGGAACTCGGCTGTGGGGGGTTGAGAGGGGTGGAGCGATGCTTTTGGTGCCTTGGCGAAGTTTAAATAGAGGAGGAGGTGGAGGCGGTGACGCCAGTGTTTGAGCACAAGAGGAAAAATGGCGGCCAGTCAAGGTAGTGCGCGCGAAATCCGAAGGCAAGCATGGGTGAGGGCGTGGCTGTGGCAGCGGTGTGTTAGCACGACGTGGAGGTGGCCTCGGGCGACGCGAGCTGCAGGGCTGACCGGAAGAAGAACTGAGAGAAAGCAAAGGCGGCGTGAGCTGCTCTGGCGCGAGACGAAAGAGGGGCCGAGGACCAGCCGGCAGAGAGAGAGAAAGAGGCGGGTTCAACTGACTGATCGGGCCCACATGGCAGAGGTAGAAAGAAGGCAATCCTAGTCAGTTTTCCAGACAGCACACGGTTAAACATTCAATAGGATTGAAAAATCATGTATAATTTTTTTTAAATTTTTTATAGGAATTATAAAGAGGGTTCTCTACAATATGAATAATTTTTGAGTTAAAAAAGTTAGTATAAAAATTATAATAATTCTGACAAGCATCATTGTCCATTTAAATCTTCTCTGTTTTTAATTTAATTGAGTATTTAAATAAGGTCAGGAATTTTTGTAATTTTTTGTGAATATTTTTTAATGTCTAAATTTTCTCCTTTAAAAAATAAAATTTATACCTTGCATATTTATTTTATAATAATTATTACATTGAAATTTCTAGATTTTCTGTTCTAGAATTTTAAAAGGGAATTAATATAGGTATTAATTTTTTATATTTTTATTAGATACTAATATTTCTCTGAGGAAGGCATGGTAAAAATTTCAACCCGAGATAAGCTATATATGTCTTTACCAAAATCTGACATACTACTGTTTTTAGTCAAATCCCATTAATCCTCACTTTTTTACATTAATTAATGTGTTCAAAATTATTTTGACTGAATAAAAAGAGCTATAGAGACTTATTACATTTAATATAATTTTTTTTATTTTAATGGTATTTTTTTTACCTTTTACCTTTTTTACCAATTCAACAAAAATGACTTTTCTTTTAGGGAAAAATTCCAAAAAGATCAGGAAAATTCAAAATTATACACATTCAAATTTTTAAATTTCCATTTCTCTTTCTCTTGTAATTTTTTGGGATGTTACAACTTTGTTTTAGGCTTTGATCCCTCTCTGTAAATTTCATTCTACTACGATGAAGCTAAGAAATAAAAAGCATCCCTACTTATATTTTATTTTGTGTCAGATTTTAGGCGGCGGGTCCCAATCGTCAACACATCATTACTTCATATTTACTACATAAGTGCATTGAATGTAGTGCTTAGTGATAATAATTAAGAGTAATCTAGTTATCTTTAATATTTTCTTGGTCTATGTGCCAAAAAGAAATACACCTTATAAACTTGGGCAGAGAGAGTACTCAGGTTTATCTATTGTTATAAATTTTATTTTCGGGTTTAACTAAGGGTGTGTTTGGTAGGGCTCTAGCTCCATCAGATCCGTGGATTTGGTAGAGCTGGGTATTTCTAACTCCACCAGATCCGTGAAGTTGGATCTGTGAGTATATTAAGAGTGTTTAGATAGATCATCTTTTCAAATTTTAGACCAAAAATATAAACTTAATTCACTTTATTTTAGCCTACAAGTTTCAGATCTCAGGTGAAGCTAGGATCTGGAGCTCTACCAAACAGGCCCTAAGATAGTAACACATGTGCCCTAGATATATTAGTTATATTAATTTCCAGTTTTGATAATTTACGAACGTCCGCACCAAGGTTAGCTTGTGTCTGAGGCTGGATGAGCGACATATGGGCAGGATCTCCACTCGTGTCTTGACACGTGGAAGCACTAGTGGAGCCCACTTATCTCTTCGTTCCAGCGACTAGCGGCGGAATGCTCATCATCGAGCGTCATCTGGGCTGGGAGACAGGCAGTCTCAGCATTTGTGCAGGGCACCACGACGCCGTCTCCGCGAGCTCGAGGCTGCTGCAGCCGTCGTCCGGGTGCTGCTTGTCTCCGCCGTTGTTCGGGAGCCATGCGCCGCCGCCTCGCCGGCTTCCCTCCTGGCGTTGCCGCTGGGAGCACACAATTAGCTCGGCCGGGAGCAAGCGCTGCCACCGGAGCACGAGCCTTTAAGCTTGATTTGATTTTTTTTCTTTGAATAGAGATGATTTTTTTTTATAAAAACCAAGTTGAAATTTCTTTGATCGAGTTTTTCCTAGGTAAGATTCTTCTACTATTTGAAATTTTCGAATTTGATTTTTTTCAAGTCGAAACTCTCCGTTTTTCTTTTCAAGTTGAAACTTCCCGAACTTGATTTTTTTAGTTGATACTCTCTATTTAAAAAATTTTCAAGTTGAAACTTGTCTATTTGAAACTTCTCGAATTCGATTTTTTTAGTCGAAACTTCCCTATTTTTAAACTTCTCAAATTTGAAATTTTTCGGGTTGAATTTCCCCGAGTTGGTCGAAATTTTTATTATTTTGTTGTGTTTTTGCAATGAATGGAAGGGGCCGAGATGGGGCAATAGGAAGGAGGGATGTCAGGCGGTGCGCGAGTGCATATTACTAACTTAGACCGGGAGTGGAGGGTGCACATATATATTGAGAAATTTTACAATGGATTATATAGGTAGTAAGTATTGGTAGTAGAAATCAAATCTAACCATTTATTCTCAAGGGTATTTTAGACTTTTTCTATTCATTCATCAGGGGTATTTTAGATTTTTCCTAATTCGTTTACAATTTTGGATTCACCGAATACCTGGTAATCTTCAAAAGACTTCTTATCCATTCATTCATCATTCATCGGGATCACAGGACGTGTTTTACCGTAAAGAACAAATAGTATGACGGATTTTTTTACCCTTTTACCCCTCTTTCAATTTTAATACCGATACTACAAGTGGTAGTATAACTAAATCTTAATTGATTTCAACCATTAGATTCAAAGGAATGGACGGCTTATATGGATTTTAATCCATATATTTGTCCGCAGAGGATCTAGCTTCGAGTAGTTTTCCCGTCTCATTCCGTGCCGCTTGTCTTCGTCCAAACTGCAGTGTTGTGATCTGCACGTCCCATACTCCCATTAGACCATTAACTGCACGAGATGGACCGGTCCTGTACTCCTGTGGTTCCTGTTGATGCGAACGGTGATAAGAGTTGCGTGTGCAGTGTGCTCCAGCATGCACGTTGGTGTCTGTGTCTCTCGTATGGCCCCCGAATAAAACTTCTACATGGATGGATGGATAAATGGATTAGCTACACATCAAACAATAATTATATCCATTCCTCTAAAAAACATAACTATACTTATCTGTACATGGATGGATGCATTGGATATTGGTTTTGTTTATGCTTTTAGCTAAGGCCCATGCCGTGTGATAATGCCATGAATAATTTCTTCCAGGAAAGGATATATGGTATAGTTCGTTTCTCAGGTTCTCATGCTTGGAGCTATGTGCTTGAATTAACCTAGCTCATAATAAGTGTCCCTTAACAGTACATGGACTACACCATGCAACTAATGTAGAGTGATTTAGGCCATGTATTTTTTTTTGTCTGACATTAGGGCATGCAGTTTGGTTTGAATCTTCAAACACGTACACGCATGGATGTGAGACACAATTTCTTGTTCGATGGTATTTGCCCTCTAATTAAATGCGTACTTGTCCATTAGAGGTCTCTAAACGAGAAACATATTCAACTGGCCTTCAATCATAACAACAGTGACAGCACAAGCTAATATGCGCTATGCGCGCGGTCCATGACCCAAATCAACAGATATGCAAGGTATCAGACACTAGTTGCATCCTTTTCTCTCTCTTTCATTCTTCTTCTTTCACATATATCCCCACAAGCTGGCTAGGTGTGCACCAAACTGAAATTCTGCAGACGATCCTCCACTCTCCCACATGATGATGCCATGAAAACCAGCCCCTAGCCCTAACCAAAGTACAAGGTTGAGGAGTAGCAATGATTTAGGCCAGGGGTTCCACTCAAAGGTCCAAAGGATAAGAGGAACCCCCACCAACCCAACCCAAAAAAAAAAACCATGCAGTCCCATTTCTTCATTCTATTTATCCCTACCCTTCATCCACTCCGTAAAAGCCAACAGGCGAGTGGTAGTATATGTTGGTACAAAATTAAAAGAGGAGAGGGGTACTTAGTCTTGAGTACTACATTGATCAGCAGCTAGCTTGTTAGCTCTCACACAAGAAAGAACAAGACCCAATTCCCTCCCTCCATAGTCCATTGTACAATACGTGTCTACATCCCTAAGCTAAGCTAGTATCCTAAGGTGCCACTATATAAAATGCTCAACCATACCGGCGCCAAAAAAGACTCAAGATCAGGAGAGCTCTCTCGCTCGCCTGCTCACCCGTGTAAGAGGAGTACACATCACGCAGCTCTTCTCCTTGCTGCTGCTAACCATATGAGCTAGCCAGCCAGCTCGATCGGCGCAGCGGCCGCCTGCGAGGGAGCAAGAGCGAGCGCGCGGAAGGAGCGAAGGAGGGTGGGAGAGCCGGAGAGAGGGAGGTCGATCGGGCGGCATGGACACCATCCGGTGCTGCATCGCGTGCATCCTGCCGTGCGGCGCGCTGGACGTGGTGCGCATCGTGCACTCCAACGGCCGCGTGGAGGAGATCAGCGGGCCCGTGCTCGCCGGCGAGATCATGAAGGCCTACCCGAAGCACGTCCTTCGGAAGCCGCCGTCCACGTGCCCTGCCGACGGCGGGGCCGGCATCGTCGTCCAGAAGCCCGTCATCCTGCCGCCCAATGCCGAGCTGCAGAAGGGCAAGATCTACTTCCTCATGCCCGTGATGGCCCCGGCGCCGGATAAGGCCGCAGCTCAGGCGCCCGCAGCCGCGGGGGCGAGGAGGCGGCGGAGGAGGAAGGAAGCCGGGGAGGCCGGCCGCCACAATGCTGCCGGCAACGCGGCGTCCCCGCGCGTGGCGGGCGGCGCGGATGGCGAGAAGGAGCGGCTGCTGGCCAACGAGAGGTACCTGTCGGAGATCATGAAGGAGAAGGCCTCGACGGCGAGGGACCGGCGGCGAGGGCGCGTGGCTGTGTGGCGGCCGCACCTGGAGAGCATCACCGAGGATGACTTGTAAACAAACAAGGTGTTTGTTTCCACTTTATTTTTCTTCTTCCCCTTCTTTTTCTTCTTTGGGTTTATTAGTTTCTTACTTTCTCTTTTGTTAATTCCTTCTGTTAGCCCTTTGGCTTTTATTTTCGCCCTTCTTTCACCAGCCCGTCTCCTTTATTAGAGCATCCTGCATCCACCATTCTCTCCCCTGCCCCTTTACAAGGTGAATGATGTCTCTGTGAAGAAAAGATACAATTTTTGCTATATATGCTCCTTTCTCTTTACACCAAAATTTAGTTGTGGTTGTGGGTTTAAGTTAACTACTAGTTGCTGCAACAGTTTGCATTGTTCTGTACATGCTGCGGCTTTGCTATTGGTGCGGACTTGTAAATTCCTCGGGAAATTTCAGTATTCAGTGCAGCGGCCTACATTCCATATTTCACTCCTCTTTTTGTCCTGCAAGATGGCAGGAGCTAGAGAGAGGAGGAGAATGGAGAGAGAGAGAGAGAGAGAGAGAGCACGAGCATGCAGGCCCTCGGTGCATGTTGTCCTGATGATCATGAGTATATGAAAGTTCTCAGCGCTAGCAATCAATGAGTAGACCAATCATTGCCAGCAAGGCCCCCATCCCCCTCCACTAGCAGCAGCTTTAAGCTGCGTGGTGCCATCGACGCATACTCATCATCCAACAACCGTTGCAACTACTGCTGCTAAAGCTTAAAAGAAGCAGGGGCTGGGAATGAGATTAGGGATAGATAAACCCGGCCTCTAATGGAGCCGATGATGCATTTATAAGTGATCGATCGCATTATATTGATGCGTTAGAAGCTTCGCTTTTCCTTCAATGATCTCTGCAGTACGAGTTATGGCTTGTTGCTAGCTGCTCTAGATAGTAGTAGAGGAGTACTCCTTTTCAGTTTTCACTTGAAAAAAGTAGTAAAGTTCCCCCTCCTTGTGATGTTATGGATTTGACATAAAGATGGGCACGTACGATGTGTTCCTTCTCATCCTTTCTTTCAATCAAACGGGATGAAGACCTCTCGCTGCCTTCATCCATATGAGGATGTCTTATTTGTTCCTCCCACAAATCAGTGAAGCAGTACGTGAAGCACACGTGGACAGTGGAACAAATCTTTGCTAGGAATAATAATCCAGAGAATACAATTAATCATCTCCTATGATTTGTTCATGTTTTTTTTCTTTTAGAGGATGTTCGCGGATTAGTTAGAAGGTATATATATGATGCTGAATCGTTACTGGTCATTGGCAATACTCCATTAGAGTAAGGATACACATGCAAAATAATATACTCCTCCACTACTGCTAGACTACTAGTCTTGCTTGGCTCAAATTGAGTTTGTTTTTGTTGGGGATGTCCACTGCATGATTATCTTTCAACCATCTCCACGCACTCCGTTTGTTTAATAGTTCCTTCCTAGGAGAATGCTGCTTGGGATTTTACTATAGTTGATTACTTGTAGCCCTAACGGGGCGCATAATTAGTAGTTTATCCCCTCCAAACATTCAGCTGTACCACGCCGTCAGCTGGCGCGCTCCGCTAGCCCCCCATGCATAGCATATGCAGAAATCTTGCATGATCATTGCTTCAGAATTCGTAGAATGATTGTACAATTAATAACTGATCTGCTCACTCTGAAACTAAGTACCTTTAATTTGCTGTAACAGAAAGGGAGGTCCATTTCTTTCTGGCTAAGACCGATTGCAGTGTCGAGGTGAGCTAGTAATAGGAATTGTTTTTTTATTATTTCCTAGAAAAATTTGAGAAATCGACCAGTTAGACACTTAATTAGCTGTTACTATATCACACTGCTAAACCATCTGTCATGCATGATAGGAAAGGCAGGCAATTCCATAATGACTTAGTTTGCTAGCTCCATGCATGTAGCTATCTATCTAGGCTTGTGAAGTTGTGATGTCTAAATTTGTAATGGCAAGTGGTGTGGTGTGGTGTGGTAGAGATTTGATGCAGATAAAAGACACCTTTAAGCATATGCCAAGCTAAAAAATAATAATTGAGTGCATGTGTGCATGTGTCCCTGAGCGCTTTTCAAGTGGGAGTAGTAGATGTTTAACTCAACAGTGTAGTAGGCGCCCTTTAATTAGTTGTGTTACTACCTCCCTAGTTCCTAGTTCGTGCCAACGACATGTACCGGAACGTGAAGGTGCCGGCCTAATTAGTAGTTAATTAGTTGGCTTCCAAGAGATCTTAAGGTCAAGCAAAGAGGCTTTTAGCGCGGTTGCCAGCTTAAAAGCTTGCGAGTGTGCATGCATGTGTGAGCAAGTGAGACTTGTACATGCTCTGCGTGGGATAATCGTGTGTACATGTGTGTGTGTTGAGATAGATAAGAGCGGAAGAGGGTGTGTGGGCCGTGGCTGCAGGACCCGGAAAAAGTATTGTTGATCTAGGCTTTCAGTGGGCAATTATATATATATATATATATATATGAATACGTATTCCCACCTCTAGTATACCGTTTAAATGATGTTGTTATACCTCTTTATCCTTCTGAGTATACTCTAATACTGATTATAAGATACTCCAAAGTGAGTTCCATGAAAAATTTCATTAAAGTCCATCATTTATAGCATAATTTATTTATATATTCGTTTTACATATCGAAAAGGGTATGTAGCAAAAAAAATAAAGTGCATGATGAAAGTTTTTCAACCATGTCGCATTGGAGTATATGGACCACAAGCACCATCATTAGGGATGACAATCGAGCACGACAGGTACATATAGTACTCATCTCTCATACCCACTAGCTAAAATTTCCCTCCACAGGTATATTTGCAAAGGGTGGAGGGCAAAGAACATCGTCTATACCCGTCGCCTGTAGGTACCTGATACCCGCGGGTATACCGTGTATCCGCAGCCACTTCATGCAACCAACATATGTCTCACCATAAAGGTAGCAAACATATTAAAAATAAGAAATAGTTCAACCAAGGTTGGCTACTACTTTTCAAAGTCGACATATGAGAAATATGTAATATAGATCACAGATCGAAGAGCTCGATCAACACAAATCATAACCAATAGATTGGGATTTAGGATGGGGAATGGAAGAAAAACGAACTTGGTGGCGGAAAATCGTAAGCCCAGAAAGGTGGGATGCCTCTAGGGTTTTTTAGACATGCTCCACTTGTCAGTGCTTATTGTCAGGTAATCGGGTAGAACGTGCAAGGGTGAAGCTCCCCCATGCCTGTGCACATTTGCCACAAACATACCCGTGAGCAATAAAGGAGAAATGTACCCACCTCTATTGAGGTTTTTACCTATAGATTTATAGGTAATCGGACAAGATTGATATCCCTGACCATCATGGCAATCTTCCATTAAGCACAAGCTCACAAGTCACAGCCTCTCTCCCTCTGTGTGTGTCACCTTTTGGTGTCAATTCTCGAATTGGAGCTCATGTGCCCAAATGGCCTTTTGGCAAAAAGCTTGAGGGCTCAACTGCTTCCAGGTAAAAGTGGTCACCAAACCAAACTCAAGACTCAAGAGCAATTGGATGTGGACGAGCCTATTATCACCTACTATACTAGTTCAGCAACCTCGATATGACATGACAGTACCGCTAATTAGCGTACGTAATCCTCGTTGTGCCCCCGTTCTTTTTTATCCCTCTTCCTCTTCCACATAGTATATCATTTCTTGTCCAAGCTGTTCATCTTGTTATTTTGTCAGTAGTGCTACTTTTTTTAAAAAGGAATAGAAGGAGCTCTACCTTGCATTAAGCGGGAAGGAAATAAGTACAGGTACAGGAACAAGAACGTAGAACAGAAAGAGCGAGCTGCAAAGGTTCAGAGAAAACCGCAGCCCGGCACCGGAACAAAGAGGTTACAGAGATTACAACTTAGCGACTGAAAGCAAGAATAGCAAATAGTTCCATATTGTTATGCCGGACTTGAGAGTCGTTGATTCGCCATTGCTACCCCTTTTATGTTTCATTTAATTTGTTTGTGAGTTCTATCATCCGTCCAAGGGAAAAACAATACTAAGAAAACAGACTCGACTTGAATCTGAGACTTCTAAGGATTGGCTAAGAATTGAAAGAAGTACTGATGAGTGATGAAAGCCCCTCATGCCTGCATTTCTCTCCCACTGCGTTGGCTTCACGGGTCGTTTGATTGATCAGTAGTTGTGGTTTCTTTTGGGATGAAGCTGTGGTTTAATTAGTATCCATCAAGTAGCATTGCCGGGAGAAAGATGGCTAATATTCCAAGTTTTGATCGAGTCTGATTGGCAAAAATGCGCTTACATGATCTGTATCCCAATTCGACTATCCATATATCCACCTGTTCTTTTCAGTGAACTGTTTACCTCGTGGTTTGGTGCCCCCTTCACGCAACAGATCTTCGTCGTCAATTATGGAAAACTTGTAGCTTTTGTCAGAGAAACATATAGTTGCTGGTATAAAGTACTATATAACAATGTCTCCGCGTCGACTGAATATTTACAAATTTTGCTATCCAAACGTATTAAAAGTGAAGTTCAGGGGGACATGACAAAAAGAAAATCAACGAGGGATGGGCGTTCTCTGTCTCAAAAAAGAACGAAAGAGAGAGAAAGAAAAGAAAGCAAATATCTCCACGTACGTCGACTGAATATTTTCATATGTTACTATGAAAACATACTAAAAGTGAAGTTCAGGAGAACATTACAGAAGAAAATCAACAAGTGATGGGCATTCCACTCTCTCTCTCTCTCTCTCTCTCTCAAAGAAACAAAATAAAACGAAACTAATGATCGGTATGAAAGCAATGCTACGTTTTAGCCCAGTTTCTGCACACGTGGCCTATATAAGCCGGCTAAACAGGTATGGATCGTCGGGTGGATCTATCAAGCCAAGCCCAGCATTGAATTGGAGCAGAAAACTGCTTCCACGGCCGAGTGATCGATCCAACTGCTATGTGGGCTGAAACTTACTTTTTTCTTCTGACTTCTTTTCAGACCAACCTACGTACGCTCACACTCGCATCGCGGAGGCAGTAGTAGCCTAAAGAAGCGACGGTGGAAAGGGAGGCGATTCCCAGTTTCCCACTGGCTCGTTCCACTTTGCACCGAAAGCGGAATCGAAGAAGCATAAGTTGCTGGGGCTTTCCTCAAGCATCAACCCATATCGCCGAGCTTTCCAGCTCGTTCTTTAGCCCAGGTTTTGCTGTCTTTAGAGATTCTACAGCATAAGTTGGTGCATGGTTTTTGTTTTAGGCGGCGCGGGCGACGAAGCTGGAACGCCTGGAAGTGAAGGCGCGCCGGCACTTCAACGAGCTGGCGCGCCTAGCCATCCGTCGACGGCGAGCTCAAGTATCACGCGCCGGCCCGCCGGGCGGCTACAAGCCCGCGTTGTGTGCAAGTGCAACTGACGCGCGGAGAGAGACACCCGTCGTTCTCGGCTAGAAAGAATCACGAGCCAGTCAAGAACCTTCGCATCTTTGCGCACCTGCTCGTGTAAACGACAGGCCAAATTCCGAGCGGAGCGTGCTGTCATGTGATTCTTCAAATGACAGCAACCAATGCATGTAAAAAAATGTCACGCTACACCACAAAGATCGTTCCACAGCAACTTTGTTCGTAACGGTTTCTGCTGTTGCATTTTGTACCTTCGCGGAACTTGATGTCCTGTGGGGAACGTGGCGATTTCTCTTTGTTTTGCGTGGGAATTAAAATATTTACAGTAAAATTCTTGCGAAATTGCTGCGTTACAGGCTGAACCAGCACCGTAATACACTACGACCAGGCAATTACGCTAGTCCAGTGAGTCCAGCCAATTTGCGGTAAGTGTCACGCGTTTGTGGAGAACAAGAGGAGTACAAACAAAACAAAAGAATATTGTCATTTATTTAAAAAAAGAGCCCCTGGGACCCCTATTGGGCAATTATTAGCAGTACTAGTACTGCCCTGAGACCCTGATGTACTTTGAATTCATTCCATCTATTTTCATTTATTCTATTCCCCAAGCTTTGTTTCCGAGGCCGAGATATAAAGGGCGCAAAGCAAAGCAAGGTATTCCCCCACGATAATCACAAAGCGCAAGCACCACAACTCCACCCTGCTTTCTCGAGCCACGCAGCTGCCTGTCCCCAAACCCCGCTTGGCTCGCGCCTCCTTACCGCCGCCGCGGCCGCCGAGTTAGGGTTCCGGCGAGCTCGGGGCCTCACCGGCCGCCGCGCGTTCCACCTCGAGGGCCCCGTTCCCCGGTGAGGATACCCGCCTCTACACACTCCTGTGCTGTTGGAATTGAATTTATGCTGTTTCGTTTTAGTCTAGGGTGGGCTTGGTTATTGGCTCGTGGGAAGGGATTCGTTCGCTGGTGCCTGTACGTGATTCAGGGTTGTGATTGCTGATGCCGCTCGGAGCTTAGTGGCGGCTTTAGATTTTTAATCCGAGGAATATGCCCGGGGGTTGCTTGCTTTTTAGCTGGCCATCTGGAATGCTGCTTGGAGCAAATTTGTTGGTTGGAGGGAGGCTCAATTGTTAATCGATATGATTTGGGGGATGACTTGTAGATGAGCGGTTGCGAACAGCCATAAATAATCGTGAGAGCGATGTGTTTATTTATTGTGTGGACCTTGGATGGTTAGTGTTGTAGGCGTGGGGTGGGGTGCCACAGGAAGGAAGTTTGGATGGTTGGCTGCTTGTCTTGTAGCCAGTTTCCACACCGGCCACAAACTCTGGAGCTCTGAGTTAGTAGTACTACTAATTCTTATGGCAGCTTATTGTTAAGAGTGGGCTTTGCACTGTCCTCTCCAGAATTAACTCACAATCTGCTTGACGGAACCACCTGTAAATCAACAATTGGTTAAAAGTTCCATTTAATGTGTCCTCTGTAGCCTACTATTTTCTTTTGTGATCGAATCTGGTACAACTGACTACTACGGCCTTATAGGTTCAATAGCAGCGATGCAAAAGGACACAAGCTCTAGTGATGTTTCTGCTTCTCACGTAGGACGTGTTAGACATCGAAGACGTCCTACCGAGGTTAGTTATTTCCTCATGTCATTTTTTTGGAATTTTATTCCGTGCGTTTCTAGTTTAGTTTCCATGTTTTAGCAAACGAACAAGCTCTTTAATTTCTCAGTATGTGTTGCATTCACGCCAAAGTGTGCATGTCTGCAGTTGGGCAAGCTATTGTTGTTGGGAGGAAGTGGTTGATAGTTATTCCTTTTGCAATTTGGCTATGTTACAAATACCTTTTAGCTTTTCTTTTCTTTTTTGAAAAAAAAACCTTCGTCTACTTCATCAATTTTTAACTTCTCAGCACTCGCACATGTAGGATTAGTAGTGGATGGTATAAAAGGTGTTTGTAACGTGCATAAAAAATTGAGTATACTGTAGTTACTCTGTTTATTTATCCATTCCACGCGTTCATTCATTTATTTGTTTGCTAATGGAGTATTTGTTGAGTACTAACATGGGAGCATGGTTCAAAGCTAGAGCAGCAACCTGTTTTATGCTGACAATCGGTGTGCTTTTTTTGGAGCTATTTTTTTTTTCTTCAGGTTACCACAGATGGGAATAGAGCCAATGGACCGGCTTTGCTTGTCAATGATCAGAACAAGTATAAGTCAATGATTATCCGTACATATTCTACGGTATGGATGATTGGAGGCTTTGCATGGATTGTTTATATGGGTCATCTGTATATCTGGGCCATGGTGGTTGTGATTCAAATATTCATGGCAAGAGAGCTTTTTAATCTACTGAGAAAATCCAGTGAAGAGAAACAACTGCCGGGGTTCAGGATGCTGAATTGGTAGGCTCTGGGTCATTTTGACTGTGCTATGGTTTGAATTGGAAAATTGTCGATGCTGTAGCTGTCACAAATGTAGTGTTTTTCAAAAAGTATATATTTTCTCTTTTTCTGAACAACTCTTATCATTTCTTCACAGGCACTTCTTTTTCACGGCAATGTTGTTTACATATGGGCGTTTTCTTAGTCAGCAGCTTGTTAACACAGTAACTTCAGATCACTTGTTGTACAAGGTCGTCGGCGGCCTAATAAAGTATCAGATGTTTATTTGCTATTTTCTTTATATTGCAGGTAGGCTCAGTATATTTTTTAATGTGCAAATAATTTGCAGTAGTAACTACTCATTTAGAAACTTCATTGTGTATTAAGAATGTTACAGAGTTGCCATATTTTTCTAACATAATCATATGTGTAAAAAGCTTATTTAAAAAATACTATATCCTGCCCATAACATGTATGGTCTTGCTTGGCCTTCTTTCTAAAAAAATAACATATATGGCTTGCTCTGCTAGAGTTTAGGTGAAAGAGTCACATAGCCAATTCAATGTTATCTGAAAGAAAAACTTTGGTCATTATTTGGTTTTAGTTGATTTAAATGGTAAATTGGTAATGTGTCACATCTGGAATTAGCAACTAGTCGTGCGAACTTCTCGAATGGAATTGTTCTATTGATTATTACTGATTATTGGAGATTTCATATCATTCCAACTATTTTGGATAGGCAATAGCGATTTGCAAATGTTCAGAGCTCAAAGTTTGTGTAGCTCAGGGCTGCCTAATTGATCTAAACAATGTATGTTATGCAAAAACTAGTTTTCTTTATTTTTTTAATTCACTTGATTGCATGAGCTATGCTATAGACAGTCCTGTGTTGGTAACCTCTAACCTGTTTGTGTTGTCTTGGTAATTTCTAATTCTTTTGTGGCCAAAAAGTAATATATATAACTCTCATGATCTAGGATTTGTATGGTTTATTTTGACACTGAAGAAAAAGACATACAAGTATCAGTTTAAACAGTATGCCTGGACACACATGATTCTTTTAATGGTTTTTGCACAGTCTTCTTTCACTGTGGCAAATATATTTGAAGGGATGTTCTGGTAAGCCATATATATTCTTTGTTAGCCTTTTTTTTAAATTCAACTTACCAAGATGTATGAAATGTTTAGCCATTTTTTCAGTTCTAACATGTATTTATTTGGTATAGTTTCATTGTCCAAAAGTTTCATCATCACCTAAAAGTTGTCGAAGCCTCTACTCTATGCAAAACTTCGCAAAATTCCATTATAGTAACTTCACGATGCCTAATTTATTGTACATCTAAAAAAGATAGTTGCCCTGAACCTCTTAAATTTAATAGGAATTTCCCACAACCACACTATGTGTCCCGTTCACAGAATCTGTAGTCTACAGTTCTTCAGTAACATTACAGGGGGTAACATCACTGGGTTGGCTGTATTGACCTATCTGAGATTTTGTTTTGGTAGAAGTTTGTATTTGGATCTTGGACTACCACTTTAAGAATATTCAGTTCTCCATCAGAAAGAAAAGCAGAAAAATATTAGAAGTACTGATTGCAACAGTCATAATGTACAGAGTGTGTTATTTGATTTATGTGCCTTGCTGTTTAATTTTTGTAACCTATTATTGGTAGGTAGATTTTCCCCTTTTTGGGCTTAAGTTGAGCTTTTTCATGTCAATGACACATATCAATAAATAATATACTGTAGAAGAAATTGTCCAATTTGGTTATATGGATGCTAATTAAGCGGGTAACTATTGATATTATAGCTCCGTGCCTTTGACAATCTCCATATATCTTCAATGCGATTCTTACACAGGTTTCTTCTGCCTGCTTCTCTCATTGTGATCAATGACATTGCTGCCTATTTATTTGGGTTCTTTCTTGGGAGAACACCATTGATCAAGTTGTCCCCAAAGAAAACTTGGGAAGGTTTTATTGGTGCATCAGTGACAACTATCATCTCTGCTTTTGTGGTGAGATGAAAGCTTTTGTTGTTTGTCCTAGCAGTGATCATTGCAATCCTATAGCAATGTCCATCTATGCTATAATCTTATTGCGATCAGTTTGTCTATGTTGGCTAGCCCTGATTTATATACTCATGAGAGTTTTACCTATCATGCTACCTTCAAGGGGTAGATTCTTTAATTTATAATTCGTTTTCATTTTTTACACATAAAATGATTTCTAGACACTTCATTTGTAATTCTACATGATACTGTTCTTCACTTCCCCCCTTTTTTTGGCAGTTAGCAAATGTAATGGGTCGTTTCCAATGGTTGACATGCCCAAGAAAGGTGACTTGTCATTTCCTTCAGAATGTGATTGTTTGTTGAATGAGCAAATTGCTACTCTGTTGAGTTTGTTCTTAAATTTGTTATGAAAATTATTTCAGGACCTGTGGACAGGGTGGCTTCTTTGCGATCCTGGTCCTATGTTTAAGCCAGAGCAGTATTTTTTGGGACAATGGCTGCCCCAGTGGGTAAGAAACACATCTTTTGTTCAATTTATTTATTTTAACACAATTTCCTCTACTATAGGCTGGTGCGCTTACAAAGTTCACAACCATAAAGCTTAACTGAGAATTTTTTTAATGCGGCCGCGGGAACCCTTTCACCCTTATTGTACTGACATTTGACATGATTATTGATTGTCAAATCCTTGGAACATAAACCCTTTTTGAGGTCCATGAAATGTTTTATAATCCATAATCAAGTCATTACCAAAGGAGAAAAGTATCTTCTTCCAAATCAAGAAGTGGTTGTGGTCTGTTACTTAGGGCCTGTTTGGGGGAGCTGCGGCTGAGTTGAAAAACTACTTTTGATTTGCTAGGCTGTAAAGCAGCTGTAGCTGGTGGCTGTGGCTTTTCTTGTTATGCTGTTTGGCAAACAGGCTGCTGCAGCTGTAGCTTTTGGGGGGCCAACCAAGCGGAGAGGTAGCAACATAGCGAAATACAGCGACGTCCAAGTGGGGAGGTGATGTGGAGGCGGTGAGGCGGGGTGGCGGAAGTCGGGAAAGCGGAGCGAGCGAGGTGGGAGATGGTCAAGCGAAGGCATAGCTGAAAAGCTCCTCCCCAGCAGTTGCAGCTTTTGGGGTGCTTCTGCTGTGGCTTAGCTTCCCAGCTGCTTTGTAGCCATACTGTTTGAGAGAGCTTTTGGTCTAAAGCTGAAGTAAAGCTGAAGCACAGCCCTAGCCATACTGTTTGAGGGAGCTTTTGGCCCAAAGCTGAAGTAAAGCTGAAGCACAGCCCCTTAGAAAGCACTAGCTTTTGTCTTCTATGTTCTGGATCAAAAAATATAGGGACATGCTTTGTTCTCCCATATCAAGAAAAAATGGAGCTTCCCTGTTATTGATTAATATTTGTGAACTAGTGATCACATTGTAATGTCATTTGGCAGAACATTTGCCAGTTTTCTGTTACACAGGAAGAATGGTGTAAAACATGCAGCAGTAGCACTACATGCTTTCATCTAGCTATAGAGCGTTGGGTAAGGTCAAAGCTAGTGCCTGAATGACCAATGAAGAAGTATATCCCGTTTTCTGGTCCTTGAAAGGTCAAACGACCATAATAATGTCCTTTGCATGTGTTCAAGTGCTTTATTGAAGCAACAGGTTTCATTTATTTTCATATCCCATCAAATTCCCCTGTTTGGTGAATTAATTTTACTTGATCATGATGAGTGTTCTATTTTAGTTTTATTGTTTGATTATTGGGTTTGTATCATCTTTCCAAAGTTTCTGGATCTTTTAGTTGCTGAACTTTATCTGATTACATGTGTCTCCTGGCAGTTTCCATGGAAAGAAGTTGTCCTTTTACCTGTGCAGTGGCATGCTTTAGCCCTAGGCTTGTTTGCATCAATAATAGCACCATTTGGAGGATTTTTTGCAAGCGGCTTCAAGAGGGCTTTTAAAATAAAGGTGCTTACTGCTTCGTTATTTTTTCTTTTTTTTAGGAGTACTATTTAATGTATGAAGATTGTACTGTTTTTACTTCCATTGATCTATCTTTAAATTTTTGTAGGATTTTGGCGACAGCATACCTGGACATGGTGGAATTACTGACAGAATGGATTGTCAAGTAAGTTACCTCAAAGAACATCCTAGTTATATTTTTATATCTTAACATTTTGGTTGTATCGAAATTTGTAAGAGGAGGCCTGTGGCAAGTAATTCACCTATGAACCAATTGGTGGGCTTAAATATTTAAGCTAATGGTGGCAATAGTAGCAGCTTTATTATAAGGTCTAGCTATCTTCTATTTACCCAGATGTGTCACGTATTTCAAGCATGATGTTGACCTGCGAACCATCTGATGAAATTCTGTTGAGCCACGGGGATAGCGGGGGAGAGGAAGAAAAGTTGCATGGTTTTATGTTGGAAAAATTGGTTTGGTGACATCAAAATATCACGAGTTTAACTTTATACCTCCGAAAGGACTCAAAAGATCATGAGTTTAACTTTATACCTCCGAAAGGTCCGAGTACACTTTAATATCACCTAAAGATTGCGTCGTTTGGTTATATACCATTCCGTCCAATTCCACTGTTAGCACAATCTAAACTTATCGTTTTGCTCTTCAGTCTCACCATTGCCCATGGTTATCACGGCGCCCGGGGAGTCGCCTCCGGGACGCCTAGTCAGGCGCCTAGGCGAGGATTAGGCGACTAATATATACATCGAGCTCCCCCGTCGCCTCAGTATCGCGTCCATCTCTCTCCCACATCAGGCTCCTCCCCCGTTGAGGTCCCCCGTCGCCTTCCCCATCGAGCTCCCCCGCCTCCCCTATCGAGCTCCCCCGTCACCTCCCCCATCTCCCCGATCGAGCTTCCCTATCGCCTCCCCCATCTCAACCTTGCAATCGACGTCGGTGATGGAGCAGAGGTGGCGGTGAAGCCCGACTGGAGGCAACGCGGATCCAGTGCCGGTGAGCGCGGATCTAGCGCCGGAGAAGTAACTGGTGACCTTGGAGGAGCAGATCCGGCGCGGAGGCGAGCGGAGGAGCGGATCCGGCGCAGATCTGGAGGCAACAGAGATGCTAGTGACCTCGGAGGCACAGATCTGGCGAGGAGGCGCGCGGAGGAGCATATCCGGCGAAGATCTGTTGCTTGAACTTGTTCGGTCTTCCGCGGTGGATGGCGGCGGCGGCGCAATGCAGAGCAGCGATGGTTGGAGCAGACGGCGGTGTGGGCGAGTGGGTGACGTAGACCAGAGCCAGGCGAGGCGAGCTACCATGGCGGGCTTCCTCCGGCGCCAGGACGCCTAGGCGATGACTTAATAACACTGGCACTGCCTCCTCAATTCGTTCCCCATCCCCATCATGTCGCTTTTGCCGCCGCCGCATTAGACACTCCCAGGGCAGCACCACCGCTGTTCACCCCACCTCGGCTACCTCCTTCGCCCCCCGCTACACATGTGAAGCTCGTCGGTCATGGCCATGGCAGCACAGCTAGCATTATTGTCGTACATAGGGAGACGTCCACGTTCCTCTCCACCACTCTCCTCCACCACGTGTTTGGAATTTTACGGTTGTGGTCATGGCGGCGCAGCCGGCATTGTTTGTCCTCGACGGAAACGTTTGTATTCCTCTGTGTGGCTCCCTTCCGCCGCTTGCTTGAAGCTTTACGATTTGGGGCCATGGCGGTGGTCTCAGCATCGTCGTCTTCATCGGGGAGCTTATTGTGTGGTGAGCGGTCGCTATAATTTTTTTGTTGATGGTTGCTGATTTGCTGAGTACATTGAATGCTACCGCTGCTGTAATTTTTTACAGCAATTTTGTACAGCAGTTGTTGGTAGTCCCAAATTGTATTGCAATGTAGTTTTCTTGAGCAATTTGCATAGCAATTGTTGTAGTAGCTTGTTGCATACTGTTTCTGGAATCCCAAAGCGAAGGATTCGAGTTAAGTGGTGTCGATCTGGATTAGAGGCACGTCGTCTGCATGTGGGATGGTGATTGCAGTGGCGATGAAGGGGTGAGGAAGGGACTTTGCCTGGGAGAAGAGGGCTTTGACTGGGACTCTCGACTTGATTGGTCTGGTCGGGTCAAACATGATTTGGTAGCATAGGGCAAGGCATCATTTCCCTTAAAGGGCTCAGCCAAGAAAAAAAAAACAAGGAAAAGTATTAACGGATGTTGATGAAATGGTATGTAACGGAATGGCAAAATCTTAGTGTTATTAAAGTGTACTTAGTTTTTTAGGTGGTATAAAACTAAAGTCGTGATCTTTTGGTGTTACCAAACCATTTTTTCCTTCTTTTTTGTGAAAGTTCTACTAAGCATACTTGTATTATTCCTCTTCTACAAACCCATTTCTATATTTTAAAGTTTAATTTTTGGTTGGGATAGACATCAGATTTCAGTCCCTTCACTGTTTGTTTTGACTAATGTTGGTAGAAGAGGTAAAGAAAAAATAATGCCCTTCTTACTCTGGATGAACTGTGAGTTGTAAAAAATCTCTCAGAACACCCGCGCCACCTTCAATTATGTAAAGAACTTCTATATGATTATATATCCTAGTCTGTGCATTGTAGCTTAACAATAATCGTTCTTGTGCATTTTCCTAGATGGTTATGGCAGTTTTTGCATACATATATCACCAATCATTCATTTCGCCCCAGAATTTCTCTGTTGAGATAATCTTGGATCAGGTCAGGATCATACCTTTGGTTTCATTTGACCCTATTTTCTTCTGTGATTCTCATCCATTGCCTACCTTTTGTTACCCAGATCATAAGAAACCTAACCTATGAGGAGCAGAAATTTTTATATCAGCAACTTGGGGAGATCTTCCATGAAAGGCAATTGATGCAAACCTGAGAATTAATTCGCTTATGAAGCACAACATGTTTCATTATGTAGCTCTTGATTTATGTATAGCACTACATAGCTCCCGTGTACCGTGGTAGTGTCGGCCTTTTCCAAACCATTGTATATAATGGAGAGTAAATGAGGTTTAGGTACTTGATTGGCTCTCCACTATGTTACGTTCTACGGTTATTGATTTATCATCTACGCTAATTCTCCCCCTTTTGTTTTCATTTCTGCCCTTGTAAAAAGGGATCTGGAAAAGCTATATTCGTGTATATCACTTCTTGTGTTGGCCTCGTATCAAATATTTGGAGGATACATAGAATAACAGAGGAAGTAAGGGAATTTTATTCCCCTTTGCGAAACCTTTTTTATGATAAGGTTTAGTCCTTATCCCTTAGTTTTCTGCAGAGTTATCGTAACATTTTTTTTATGAGATACTGTCACACAAAAAATGTACCCATGTGTAGTATGTATGTTCAAGGTTTTGTGTACATTAACGTTCAACGGAGACAAGCAGCAAACAATGGTGTATCTTAAGTTTCTTTTCACAAACGATTCAGGCGGATTTTCTGCGTTGGCGATTGCTTGGTCGATAGAGATGGAAATTTATTCACGAAAACTAAGAGAGTTTTTATGTCTTGGGAAATACCATGAGGTATCATCAAATTACTTAGTATCTCGTGGTAACACTTATCTTTTAAACTTTTGATATATTTTAGCACTAGTTCAATAGATAGTTTAGTATCTTCTAATGATGTTAAAAAGTCTCGAAAACTAATCACATCACTCATCTACAATTGGAAACATTTGTCGTAGAATATTTTAATTTTATATATGTGTGAATACTATTCTAAGATTTCCTAACAAGGAGTAAGAGTCCTATTAGATTAATTTACATCCTTACTTGGCTTGCAGAAAAGTTCTCTCTCCTCCTACTATATAAGTAGGGGTATGGGGCAAACATTGTATATACACCAGAAATATCAATAAAGAGAGAGCCATGCGATCCCTATTTGTTGTCTATGTTCCGATCTTGTGTTTATGTGATCCCGATTGGTCAACAACGACCTTGATACATAACACGTTATCAGTATGAGAGTGCTTCCAAGCGAAAGTTGTTCATGCTTTAAAAGTTGTTATTTGATATTTCTTGCTCAATTCAGTTGTCGAATTTATCTAGCCCTTCTCTAATTTTTTATTCTTCTAATCCAGCTAATGTTTCACTTTAGGTGGGATTAGCATAGACTAAACCCCGCCATTGTTTCATGCCTTGGCGCGATCGATGTTCTTTCATGTCTTAGCATATTCGGGTTCTTCTGGCGTCTTCATGCCTTAGGGTGATCGGTGTCTGTGTCACACCTTGTTGTGCCATTGAATAGATCACCGTAGCTCCACCAAATTCATGCATCAACCATTGGATCATGCCGTGGCATGACCGACGTTGTGTCGTGCCTTGTGCATGGTCGCTGTCTAGCAGATGGGACACGCCATGTGCATGCTGCTGTCGTGTGTCTTGCCATGCCGAGGATGTCGGAACACCGTCCATTGAGATTACGTTGTGAGAGCAGGCGGGACGCCACGTCGTAAGCATGGGATATTACTGACGATCTCGTCGTGGCAAGACGCCAAAGGTCTCCATCGTTGATCCACTAGCTGGCCGAGCCCGAGCGTTGTCACCGTCGTGTGCAGGACACGGTTGGGTGTCGCGGTCAACACGCTATGCGCACATCTTGTCATAACTGTCGTCGTCGTCGTGCCATGAGCACAGGTCGATCGGATCACCGTCGTCGGTTTCCTTGCCGTGTGCAGGTGCCGAGACATCGCCACCCCATTCCATCAAGAGATAACGTCGGCTAGTCATCGCCGCCATGTGCGGGCAGGGGAGTGATGTCGTGCCGCCTAAGCCGAGTTGAGCTCAGGGTGCACTCGGGAAGAGCGGCTGGGCCACCAAAATTCGCTGCCTTGCCCTTGCCGAGATCGTCGATGGCGGTGGGAGGGACATGTCGTCGCTGTCACCGTGGGAAATGTGCTAGCCAAGCTGCCGAGGCTCGAAGAAGACAGGGAAAAGCAGGTGCCGCTGCCGTCGGTTAAAGTCCCGATCGGGATCAAAATCGATCCAACTGGGTTTATTAACCCTAACAGTTTTCCAGCGGAAAGGCGGGTTCAATCCGAATCAGAACATATCGGATCGTCGGGTAGAATCAAGTAGAACCCAAAATCGGCTAAGTTGGTTGGAAGTTTGCGAAAAAAAATCCTTGTAATATCGAATAATTACAAATAGGTCGTTAATTTACTAAAAAATAGATCTGAGGGCAAATTTTGCAAATGAGCCTCTAGAACCGCCGGGTTTAATGTTTTGGGGCTTTCATCGCCGGTGATGTTGTAGTTTAGACCTTAGAAGTTTTTATAGATTTAACAAATAAGTCCTTGTGGCTTTATTTTACCAGATGTTGACTTGGCTGGGCAAAGCCGAGACGAGATGGATCTTATGCGAGCTTCTGCTATCTCTGCCGTTGTAGTTGCCCATACGGGATGGGACAGAAGGAGAGAAGTGTTAGACTATCCCCAGCGAGTTCCTTTCAGCCTTCAAATCTCTTCGCAGATAGATTCTAAACGCTCCAACGAATTCCCTTCACAGTTCCCTTCGGAAGGGATTTGGAGAGATAATCTTTTCAATAAGAGATTCTCTCTCCAATCTCTATATAAATCCTTTCGAAGGGATGCTGCTGGAGATGATAGGAATGAAGGGAGCAAATATAGGGAAGGGAATGAGCAAAGGGAAAAAAATAAAGAGAAATCGTTGGAGATAGTCTTAGAGAAGGAGGACCAGGGCCACCGCTGCCGTGCCGCCCTCTTTGGAAAAGGAGGCTCCGTCACGAGTGATTTGTGGCTAGATGGACTTGGCCGAGGAAGCCGACGGGAAGCCCAATACGAGACATCATGCGGTGCCCATACTCTGGGCCGACGATATAGGGCCACAAAGTAAGTGCCGTATTTATTCAGCTTGTAGGCTGCGTATGGCCCACATGAGATCGTATCAAGTAGAATCCATGGTCCATTAGTAATTTCGCTGATAAGTCCTAGGATTTTGCAAAAATTGTATATAAGCCCTTAATTTGTTGAATCTAGGTCCTTCTGATGCGAATTTAATGGAAAGGCCTTGGCATTATGTGAGACTGAAGGTTTTAAAAGAGGGTTCTCAAAATTTCTATAAATTACGAATAGGTCCTTGCTATCTGCAAAAATTGCAAAAGAGGCCTTAAAATTTCGAAAAATTACACATGAGTGCTTTCACCTTTTTGGAATTTTACGAAAAAGACTATAAAGTTTTATTAACTTACAAAAATACCTTTATGGTATTTAATATTTTCCAGTAATTACCTTTTGCATGCAAGTAATCATTGCAGAAAGGACCTATTGCTTTGTAGGCCTCGAAAATTGCGAAAAATTTACATAAATTGCTGAAAATTTGTAGAAAAATATCTAAAGCTGAGGAAAATTATTTATTGGATGTTAGATATTTTAATGAAGCCTATATTCTTTTAGCATAATGATTTAATTTGCCGATAGCATATTTGCTATTTATTGGATAGAATAAAATAAAGTGGAAGATAGCTTGACTTTATAGATAAATTTGCCACATGATATGATGAATTCATATACTCTTGATATCTACATGACCTCAAATTGATTTTGGTCGATTTGTAATATGTTGTAAGTGTAACATGCACAAAAGAGGCAAGGAAATTTGGATTCCCTGAATAGCACTTTGAACTTAAATTCACATGATTCCAGGGAATATCACTTCAAGATATAACTTGCCACCTCCACCCATTAGGCTTCATACCAACATAAATGATACCTTTAAAGTATGCACTATGATATAATCCAAGTTTATTCCCATATATGCACAGCCGCATAGGGCATATGCACTCAGAAGTTTTAGGGTTTGCGCAAAGAAGGGGTGAATAAGGGAGTGGCGAATAAAGAGCAATGGATGTAATGATGAGTGATGGCAAATAACATGGAAAATCTCTTAAGAATATAATGGAATATTTGAAAATCATCAAGTTGAATGATTTTCAATCATTTGGGAGATCATGTTGAATGTTTTTCAGTATTTATGCTATATAAGATTTGCTTAGAGCAATCTTGATTCCCAAATAAAAGATAATAGCCTAGAATATGGTATTGATCATAATTTATTAGAAGTATACTAAGAATCATATTCTTAATTTTGAGTCAGGCATATATTGAATCACCTTTTTTCGTTTAAGATGTTTTTTCATGTTTCTTTGGGTGATCAAGGTTGATGTTTTGAAAGGACATTTAATTCCATGCTCCTATTTAATGTTTGGGCATTAAGTGGTGAATCGTTAACGTTCAACTTCCTCATATGATTACAACTGTATGTCTTATTGTTTCATACACTTTACATGTTATGTTAGAAAATATTTCGATCAACCACATGTAAACATGTTGCATTTGAAAGACCTCAAATCGCATATGTATGATATGATAGATTGAGGCAATTTGGGCATTGATAAAATAAGATTGGACTATAAATATTTTCTGCTGGCCACAACATTAAATTATCCTTTAGTGGACTTAATGTTGATACGAATATCCGGGACATCTTGAGGGTTATGATTCGAATGGCTAAAATAGAATCCCTAATCTTTTTACACTTTTAAGTGTAATGAAGGTAGCAATTATCAGTAGGGGCAAATTATCTGATTCCCTTAGGAGGATTCAGGTGAGAACCAATTGAGCCCATGATGAGCTCATACATACACATACACATACACATACATATACACATACACACACATACACATACACATACGATAGGTAGAAAGGTTGTTTGATTATCCATAACAGACTAAACCGGATGGTCAAATTGATAGTTTTTTTACCGTCTAATATATCATCCCATATACATATATAGTAGGTAGAAAGGTTATTTGATTATCCATATCAGAAAGCTTTACTTGAGATTAGTACTTTGTTTCCACTCAATTCTCTGTTAAGTTGTTCTTTGAATACGATGATAGGGATGATCTGGTACAATTTAAAGATATCACCAAATCACGCTCGATCAAACAGTATCAGCGTGACACCGAGAGGGAGGAAGGTCAACTTGGACCGCATTGGTGCACAGAATACCGCTACGAGCGTAGCCCTAGCCTGCACACAAGCACAAGCGAAAAGTGAAAGTGATCACTTTTCTAGTACCGCTACGAGCCTAGCCCAAGCTTGCACACAAGCACGAGCGAGAGTGAAAGTGATCACTTTTCTAACTCCTCTTACCTTGTTTTTTTTTTCAAATCTAGCAACCTCCTAAGTGTAATTGTAAAACTAGCCACTTCCCCTACCGTGAAAGGCGCAGCAGATAACACCTGTCGCTTGTTACACCCGAGGAGTACAGGAGTCGGCCTGTCGCGCCTTGTGAGCACGGGAGTGGGAGAGTGTGGCAATCGGGGGAGTGCGGTGGTCATGGGAGAGGAACGTGAGAGGTACGAGAAAATGGATAGATTTACAATTTCGTTCAACATCGACCTAAATTTAAAAGAAAAAAAACAAGTAAGAGACTAAAAAGCCGTCATTTCGCGACAACGCCGACAAGTCGCGTCATCCTGTAAATAGGGCAACTCAAGCCAAAGCATTAAGCAGCGCTTTTCGTCAGTTCGATGAGCCTTCGATCTCTCCCCGTCTCGGCGTCGTACGTTTGTTCCAGGTGGTGATTTCTTTCTTTCTTTCCTCTAATTTTTTCCTCTCGATTTCGATGTGGCGCGTTTCTTCTCAGATTTTTTCGTAGGGTTGGAGTATGTAGCTGATACGTTGGGTGGGGGCAATCTCTCTGTGCGTTTTGATCGGAATTTGGTTGTTGTATTTGGCAAAAGGCTCGTGCTTTCTTGAAATCTGCGTAGTTAGGGCTAGGTGGTGGCGTTAGGAATTAACACTTGCCGTTTCGATTGGAGCCTTGGAGGCGAGATTGGTGTGCCGCTGGGTCGTGGGGTTTTGACCTGTGGATGCTGTTTCAGGGGCCGAGGAAAGGTGGAGTTTTGGGGGAGATGGCGCGCAACGCGGTGAAGGCGACGTCCATCGACGCGCAGCTTCGGCTGCTGGCGCCCAAGAAGCTCTCGGAGGACGACAATCTGGTGGAATACGACGCGCTGCTCCTCGACCGCTTCCTCGACATCCTCCAGGACCTACACGGGGAGGACATCAGGGAGATGGTAATGCTCTCCGGTTGCCTCACTCAATCATTCCGTGCTGCTTTTTTTTCTTTTTTTCGGTACTGCTTATCGATTTAGGTTGTGAATATCATCATGGTTGTGCTCGCCTGCTCGGGATCGGTTTGTGTGTGCTGCATGCACGGATTGCGCAAGTACAGACAAACAAAAGACGGTATTTCGGGCTTTGTGTGTTTCACTGATCCTGTACTTCGCATGTTTTCATCTTGCGCTCTGATGGTGGTAATGTTGGAGTTAACAAAACATAGTATTAAGTCCTTTACAATTGTGTAATAAGAGGCTATTGTGCTGGGCTCTGCCCTTTTGTTGTCCAGTTCCACACTCCTGGACTACTACTCACTTTTGTCAATTCATGTTTTAGCCTTTTAGGGAGTAGATTACCATGATGTTCAGAATTAGTGGGTGTGCTACGATGTGTGGATCGCTTATGCTGTGGTTGTAACTTTTTGTTAATCTTGTACAATTATACCCCCTTTAACGTAGGTATGAAAATGTTGGCTTCACTGCCTTTCATTGTTTTATATATGTTACCTATTGTTGTTTCTTATGTGAGGTAGGATGTGAATACTGAGTACAATGTGTTGCGTTCTTTTAATAATGGATAGTGTTCCAAACTTCTGGCTTGATTTCCGTGGATCGTTTTGTACTTTTGGTTGCTATCAGTAGGAGTTAAATGCACATTTCAGTCTTGTGGTGTCTGCACTTCTGTCTTTTTTTCTTGTATGTGATGTTCATGTCCAATTTTACCTGCTGCTTTGGTGTTTACATTTGCTTACTCCTGTTTTACCTAGAACAAAGAATTCTTAGTTTATTTAACTTAGTCCACATTCAATTAAGATATGATTTTTTTAATGCTAAGAAGTTTCTTTCATGTATTAAAACATCTAAAATGAGACAAAAAATTTGCACTTCTATTGGTGTATGTAGGTCCAAGAATGCTATGAGTTAGCTGCTGAGTACGAAACTAAGCTTGACTGCAAATAGGGCTGTAAACGAGTCGAGCTTGAGCGAGCTTGGGCTCCCAGGCTCGAGCTCGGTTCGGGCTCGAGCCGAGCTCGAGTTAGGGTTTTCGGCTCGAGTAAGCTCAGTAACAATAAACAATTCAATATGGAATATTTTGCAACAATAAAAAATGCTCGAGCTCGGCTCGAGTAAGCTCGATAAAAGTTAATATATAGTAATATTTAATAAATAATTTGTAAATTTACCAGGCTCGCGAGCTATTCGAGCTCGGCTCGGTGAGGCTCGTGAGCTCGGGATCAAGCTTGAGTTCGGCTCATTTGGAGCTCGAACTGAGCCTAGAACGAGCCGAGCTTGAATAGCTCGCGAGCTCGAGCTTTTTTTACAGCCCTAACTCCAAACAGCTGGATGCCATTTATTAGCCAGTGGATTTTCTGAAATTCCCGATGATGCAACCTTTATTGATGTTGAGCAGGTATATAATGTTAAAAGTGTAGAGTTCTTTTAGAGTTGCTTACTACCTTATGCCAGGCTAAGTTACAGAAAGTTGCTAACTACCTTATACTTTTAACACTGTATTAAGATAGGATGCAATTGTACATTTGTTACAGGTTCAAACCTGTCCAAGATATCTAACATCAGAGTTGTTTGATATATCTTATATATTACCGATTTTCATTTATTTTCTTCTTTCGCAGTTTTTGGAGCCTCTTGAGCTCTGTTACAGATCTCTCTGTATCTGTGGTGATCACACTATTGCAGATGGCAGCCTTCTTGACTTCTTGCGGCAAGTGTCTACATTTGGACTGTCCCTTGTTAGACTTGATATCAAGCAAGAATCTGACTGACACACTGATGTTATGAATGTCATAACTAACTACCTCGGAATTGGATCATGTCATGAATGGCCAGAGGAAAAACGCCAAGAATGGCTACTCTCATAACCACTGTTATTACGGCGTTGCCTAGGCGACGCCTAGTTACCGACTAGGCGTCCAGGCGGCCAGCCGGAGGCGCCATGTCCCGACGCCTCACCTGAAGACGGCCAGGCGGCCGCCTAGACGTCTTGGCATCGCCGCGTCGTCGACTAGGCGCCGGCCTGGCGTCTGGGCGGTCGACTGGCTGGACTGGAGCGAGGTATTTGAGGGCTGCAATGGGCGGAGGACTCACGGTTACACGGGAGGAGATTTGGGAGAGAAGACTCACGGTCGGGTGGAGAAACCCTAGCAACGGCACCGCCGCCACCGGTAATCCTCCCGCCTCCCCCTCCCCATCCGCCTCCCGGCTTCCCCCTCCGCCTCTGCCTTCCGGCTTCCGAATCGAGGTTGCCCCAGTCGATCCCGATTCCACCGCCGCTGAATTGATGTCGCCTCGCTTGATCGGGCCTCCCCACTGCCAAATCCAAGTCTCCCACCCCGTAGAGGAAGAGGAGAGGCGACGCGGGTGGGAGGGCGCTAGCGGAGTCGGCGCGTAGGGCGATGCTGCGACGTCTGTGGAGTACATGCCGAGGCCTCGGGGGTTATCGGCGCATGGGACAGACAGAGATAAGAGGGGAGAACGGGAGAGGGAGACTAGGTTTCTCTAAGGGCCTATCTGATATTTTGCATTAGTGATGAACGGTCGGATCCAACAGCCCATGTAGCGTAGAAGTAGAATCGAATGGTTGGAATTCTTTGGATGATGTGGTGCGGTAATTTTACATGAATCCCAGCAGTATTCATTATGTAGATATATAGATAGATTTACATGGTATATATTACCATTTCCTTTTCGAATTTTCTATTTGTCAGTTTTATGGATCTTACTAGAAAGAAATCAGATCCTCCTGCTATATTTGAGCTTGAATTATGGTCGCCTAACTGTCGCTTAGGCGAGCACCTAGGCGTCCAGGCGCCCTAGAGGCGACTCGCCTCGCGGGCGCCGTGATAACTATGCTCATAACTCAATGGAAAAAGACTGCTATTTGGTCGTGACCTTCCTAAGACGGACGAAATTACTGATGTTTTAGGTACTTTTCATGTGTTAGCTGAACTTCCCTATGATAGCTTTGGTGCATATGTAATATCCGTGGCGACAGCTCCTTGAGATGTTCTAGCAGTCGAGCTTTTGCAGTGTGAATGTCATGTGAAAAAGCCGCTGAGAGTTGTGCCATTGTTTGCAAAACTAGCAGATCTTGAAGCAGCACCTGCAGCTCTAGCCCAGCTTTTCTCTGTTGAGTGGTACAGAAACAGGATCAATGGAAAGCAGGAAGTAATGATTGGGTATTCAGATTCTGGGAAGGATGCTGGTCGTCTCTGCTGCTTGGCAACTGTACAAAGCTCAGGAGGAGCTTACTAAGGTTGCTAAGTTGTTTGGGGTTAAGTTGACTATGTTTCATGGACGAGGGGGGAACTGTTGGAAGAGGTGGGGTCCTACCCATCTTGCTATACTGTCACAATCTCCAGAGACTATTCATGGATCACTTCGGGTAACTGTTCAAGGTGAAGTCATTGAGCAGTCCTTTGGAGAGGAGCATTTGTGCTTTAGAACGCTTCAACATTTTACAGCTGCTACTCTTGAACATGGTATGCATCCGCCAATTTCACCAAAACCAGAATGGCGTGCTTTGATGGATGAAATGGCTGTTGTTGCCACAGAAGAATACCGATCCGTTGTCTTCCAAGAACCACGATTTGTTGAATATTTCCACCTTGTAAGTCTTCACTCTTTTGTGTTCTTTTTTTAATGCCTTCATTTTTCTTTTTCTTTTTTAGCGAAAATACTGTTCGACATTAAAAAAAACCTTACCATAGCTTCTATTTAGCACACGAAGTTTTGCTCTTGTTATTGTGAAGTGGGAACTTGGCTAGCTGATTGTGAAGGTTAAGATTCATTTCAATCAATGTATTTCTCCTGCCTTGTATTGCCATCTTTTGCTACAAACATTAAGACAGTTAGCTTATTACACTTTGTGGTACTCCAGAAATTTATTCTTTTGCTAATCATGTTCTAGTGGTGTGCATAAGTAATCCCAATTTCGCAACTTTGCTGTCAAATAGGCAACACCAGAGTTGGAATATGGTAGGATGAATATTGGAAATAGGCCATCCAAACGAAAGCCAAGTGGAGGCATTGAATCACTACTTTCAATTCCTTGGATCTTTGCTTGGACACAGACTCGATTCCACCTACCAGTCTGGCTTGGTTTCGGTGCGGCATTCAACCATGTCTTGCGAAAGGATATACAAAATCTTCAAACCCTTCAGGAGATGTACAACGAGTGGCCATTTTTCAGGGTTACAATAGACTTGGACTTGGTTGAGATGGTGTTTGCCAAGGGTGATCCTGGTATAGCAGCTCTGTATGACAAGTTACTAGTTTCTGGTGATCTGTGGCCATTTGGTGAGCGTCTTATTAGAGCAAACTATGAACAAACAAAGCAACTTGTTTTACAGGTGATTGTCTAAGACCTTTATGCATTCATTACTTGGCGCTGTAATTACATGTTTATTTTGTGATGCATCTAACCATTGACATTTACCAAATTTGTACATCGTGCATTTGTGTGACTAAATGATTAGGTAATTTTCTATTTAATGGCAATAAACTTATCCAAGAGACATTAAGAAAATGTTATGCAAAAACATATCTCGAGATATGGTCGATACATAAACTGAAAATGATACCGTACTCATAGCTGGTTCTGATCATAGGATTTTCGTTATATCTTCTCACCCACTGCAATGTGATCGTGAAAATTCAGGTTGCTGACCACAAAGACCTCCTGGAGGGCAATCCTTACTTGAGGCAGAGACTGCGCCTCCGTGATTCTTACATCACTACATGTTATTTTAGTATATCGAACTCATCTTTGTTCATCCATTAGTCTTGGGTCTTGTACCCAACCTGCGTTTTCTAGCATTACTTATCTTAGGTACTTGCAGATGGAACCGTTGATGTCGATGCTTATGTCAAAGGAGTCCCGTACTCTCGTTAGAACCAGGAATCGCTTCGCTCGGTGGGTGATACTGCCACTGCGCCCTCTTCAAGCAGCTGCGTGGCGCGCGCATTCTCGCTTATTGCAATCTCGCAAACAGCACCTCCTCGGTCGGTCGCGACCGCCGACCGTGTTCAACTGCCGCACAGCCTCCCTAGGTGACGCGCGGCTGCTGTAGCCGGGGGAGCACGCGGCGTGGGCCTTGAAACTCGAAAGGGACAACCTGGAGCCTAAATGGACTATTCCCGTGGTGTCGCGACTCGCGAGTACTCTCCTGCACGGTCTTGTCGTGCTGGCTGCCCGGCGAGGACGCTGCACACGCGCCTCGGGCGGCAGCAAGTGGGCAGCACCCGCACCACCAAACGCACGTCTGCACCTGCTAGGCTGCTACTGCTCGCCGCCGAGGCTGCTCGTTGCCGGTACGCTCCCTCCCGCGTTCCAAACTTCCAATCTCTAGCTCGCGAGCTGGAGTACTGAATCAATGAAACTTGTTGTACTGACTCGCTGTTTTTAGTTCCTTGCTCCCTTCAATTGCCACTGGCTCAACTCTCAAGGCGAAGTCCGCTTTGCATTACTGTCCTCTTGTTTATGAACGTGTTCATATTCAGTTTGGACTTTGGAGCTTGAAAGAACACGTCACCTCTCTTCTTTCAACCTTTTTCCTTGTTTTCCGGAAGCACAATTGCACTCCCCAAAAGTTTTTTTGTGTACGTCCGATGCAATATGCTCGATCACCGTACTTTACCGTTTCAGTTGGGTTCATAGGAGTAAATCTATGGACGGATTGGTGGAAAACGCACTGATCATTAGTGCGAGCACAACTGTAAAACATATCCCTGGACTTGAAACTTCACGCCATTCTTTTCCCTTGTTTCCGCGAATTTATTCATCCTTCTGCCCCCTTGCCCGTTCTCGCATGCCACAATGCTTTGGGGTCCCCGAGCTCCCGTACTTGCTATCATAACACTCATGTTCTGATGTCTTTTTTCCTATTACAAAAAGACAAACATATACACACACGTCACCATGTACGTACACCACACACATATCCATGTGAGTGCCTCTCTTTGGCACAGGTCTAAACAGACGAATACCAGGGATAAATTCATGAACCTCGCAAAATCTCTAATAAAACGCACTCCTAAGATGTATAAAGATAGATATCGGTATTTAAATCATGGTAAGTGAAGTCATACAACCGTAGTTTCACAACTAACGTTCCCTTCTTTCTGATGTTCTTTTCGTTTTTCCTTTTCAAAGACCCAATAGCGGATCTAAGAGAAAAAATTATTAGGGTCATCATAGTAAAATCGTAACACTAACTTATAACTTGTAATAAGAGAATTATATACTTATATACTAAAGGAACCATGTGTATTAAACTGGAGAACGTTGGTGTCGCTTAACCCCAGCCTATACCCTGTAGATCCGCACCTGCAAAGACCGTTCCTTCGAGTCAAGCAGTAGCAGTAGACAGATACAGGCAGCATAACTAATTTGAGGGTAGGTGCGCTGGTGCGGATGCATCTCACCTGGACGAGGTCCGGGCACGACGGAACTCATGGCGTCCTGAAAACGAGGATCCGCTCATCAACCAGCAGCAAAAACCACGAATCAATCACCCGATGGAGGAGTACCACCATTCATTCGCTCGTAGTACGTGGTAGTCGCGAGTTCCCCCCTGCTCGGGCAGTCAGGCCTCCCCACCGTGAGGCACCCCCAATTTGATGGCCGTCTCACGGCGGCAGGCGGAGGTAGTAGGTGCCCAGCAGCAACTAGGCCGGCATGGCATCTGTCTGTCGCCTAGGCACGAGCGCGCGTGATTCGACCAACCCAACCAACCAGAAGAAACCTGCATGTAATTGCGCGGCGAGGAGGCCAGATCGATGTTGACCATTTGCTCCCCTCCCCTCATTCCATCACTCTCGCCTCTGCGGCTGACAGGCAGCCACGCACGGGCACGGCACGGCGAAGAGCGAGGCCCGGCCAGGCCAGGGGACCGCACCGGACCGTGCCGGGCTCTGGTCGTCGATCCTCTAATAGGTCATCCATTTATTATAGGTGACGCACCCACGTTCTGTTGCCTACAACAAACATCAGAGCGAGTTAGTTATCAGCGCAAGTGAAAGTACTGCAACGAGTTATAGCCCGGACCTGACCATCCAAGGGGGGAGAGAACGAGATGAGGCCGTACTGAACTATACTTACTGTTGCTGATGGATTCGAGATCGGCACGAGAGACGCCGGCTTGAATTTTTTATGCTTGGAATCGGCTTCTTTGGGCGTGTTTGGTACGACTCCAGCTCCACCAGATTCATGGATCTGGTGGAGCTGGTATTTGTAGCTTCACAGATCCGTAAAGCTGGATCTGTAGGTATATTAAGAGTGTTTTGGTATGTCATCTTATTTCATTTTAGATTAAAAATATAAATTTAATTCTATTTATTTTAGTCTACAAGATTCAGATCTGAGGTGGAGTCAGAATCTAGAACTCTATCAAATAGGGCCTTTGTGAGCTACTGAAACAGCTCTACCAGCAGGTGATACTGGAGTAGTAATACACAAATTGGCTTCGGGGCGATTAAAGCACATTTGGTATCCACTGGGCTATTGAAGATGATGGGCCGTCCCACGAAGGAAAAACAAACCTGATTTAATTTCCACAGAGCTTCCTACTTTCCTCTCCCTCGAAAAGAAAAGAAAAAAGAAAGAAAAGGAATGTAAAATATTAGTCACCTGCTGGAATTTTTTTTTATTACAAGAGAGACACACGCACACTGTGCATACACATCAGGTACATAAGTGCATCCCTAAGCACATCCATAGATACACGAACGCCAGGATAAATTGTGACCACACAAAATTTTCATTGAGCCTCATCGGAACCACTTTCAGATATTTTGATGTTTAGTTAGTTATTACTCACTCCAGTTCACAAAAATGTATCATTTTGGATATCAATATGGTATCAAAAGTGTAACTTTGATCACTAATTTCTAATGTAATATATTTGTAAAATCTGATAAAATTTCAGTGCTATAAAAGTACTTTTCGAGATGATTCAACACATATGATTTGTATATGTCCAATGTAAATATTTAAAAAGATATAGATAGCTAAGTGTCAAAAGTATCCTAAAATAACATGTTTTTTGAGCAGGGAGTATTTTTCTAATCCAAATTGTAAACGGAGATATTACTCTATTACATTTCGGAAAACATAATAAATGAGTGGAAATATGAGAGGGACAACCATTGAATAACAAAATTGTCTAACTTTGATTTGCTTTTCCAGAGTGCTAGTTGTTTTTACAACTGCTTTACCACGGTAGATTCAAATATAAGCACCTCACCAGTCACCACACATCATCCGCAAACTGATTCTTGAACCCTAAATATCACTTTTTAAAAAGGAAAACCCACGTGCCGAATTGATTGGACTGCCGGCTGATAGGTGATTTTTATGTTTCCTTGCAAATTAATAGCAAGCACTTCATGACTCGATAAGATATTTCTTTTCAAATTTAAATTTTCCAATTGTAACCGGTCTTGCTCAGAAATTATGCCATGTAGAGTGACTTGATGCACCAAGAATCCGTCTAATGGTGATAAAATTTGGAGGCGAAATTGCTGTGGTTGTTCTCTCTTAGTGTCTCACATATTTTAATCCAAGTACAAAATTCTGAAGCATCGCTTTTGGATTAACAAGAAAAGGGCAACATGGCTTGACTTTCCAACCTAAGCAAGTCCCTACTTTTTGTCGTCGCCAAAGGCTACTAGTACTATATTTTATAGGGGAAAAGGTTGAAATGCACACCAAAAGCGAATCTTTTTCCGGGATATAGAAAGTGATATATTCTTGTTTTGGACTGTTTTGTGACCCAAAGTAATCAATTGATTGGAAAGTATGGAAGGTGCCTTTTCCATTTTTTTAGTAGGTTGGTTTCCTACCAAACAAGTCACGTTCGCGTTGGCACTTGAGGCTCGGCGTTTTAGCCAAGATGGAATGGATTTTACCGCCTTAGGTTTTGGATGAAACAAAAATACGGCAAATGATTTTTTTACAAAGTTGGGAAAAAGACATTACATGTATGAACAATCTTTTTTTTCCAAAAAATACTTCATGTTTAAGTTTATAGGACTTGTTTTATCTTAGCACATAGATTAAGGAGATACTATAAATGACTAGATTACATTTAATTATTATCTTTAAGAACTATATTCAATGTATGTATGTAGAGAATACCTAAATATTTATTAGAGGTATAAAGAGAACATCATATTAATTTGCACTGAAATGTGAAAAAAAAACCCTATATTTATAAACAAGAATATTTAAAAAATGGTATGACTATTTTAAGATTAACATCAAACTAACAAATTTAAAAACACCTTTCTAGAATGTTATATGTCATATTCTTCATCCACCTCTCATTTCCCTTTTCTCTACTCACTTCTCCCACCCCATTCTTCCATCGCTAACACAAAAATTTAACATAAAAACATTTAAACTTTTTAAAAAAATATAAAGTTTCAACTCAAAAAATTCAACTCAAGAAAATTTAAAGTACAAAATTTCAAATCATAAAGTTTCATCTCAAAAAATGTCAATTCGAAAAGTTTCAACATGAAAAATTTCAAATAAAAAAACTTCAACTTAGAAAACATTCGATTCAAAAGCTCTTGATTCAAAAAGTTTTGATTCAAAAAAACTTTTGGTTCGAAAAGTTTCGATTTAAAATTCAAGGCAAAAAAATTTCAACCAAATAATTTCAAACCAGAAAGTTTCAAGTCGAAAAAATTAAATCGAAAAAATTCCAAATTAGAAAGTTTCAACTCGAAAAACTTTTAAATCAAAATATTTCAATTCGAAACTTCTGGATCGAAAAATTTCTATTGAACAAACTTTTAGTTCGAAAAATTCGCTTAATTTTTTTTAAATGGTTGAAAAATACTTTTTTCAAAAATTTGAGAGATAATTTGAAATGCAAAAACTATTTTGAGTTTGATGGGAAGAGAATAGAGAAGAAAAAGGATGAAAAAGGTGATACCACTTGTTACAAAAAGATCTTTGATGGAGAAGAAAAATTGAAGAAAGAAGAAGTTGTTACAGCTTGTCATAAGAAGGAGGTATCTTCATCAAATATTTAGTAAGAATAATCTTAAATTAACAATTTCCTTGAAAAAAAATACGTGACTTTGACGGAGGAAGTAATACTCAATAGCGTTCTGATTTGTATGTTTGTAGTACATACCACAATTTACTTATGTGCGTGCTTAAGTTGTACACATACGACGTTTTGTCATATAATCCCGTTACGACGCGAGAAATTGCATGAGAAATTGCTGGTGCTCGTGTGGAAAAAGGTCCAGTTCCACATCGGGCGCTCCTCTGTCGTGGCTGCATTGGGCGGGCTGCTCCGAGGCAACCTCATCTATGAGCACTGCAAGATGTCGAACAACTGGCGGCGGTGCAGTGCCCGTGCTCGCCAAGCTTGTCACCGCCGGCCTCCTTGCCAAGTGACGTACGTGAGTTGCTTGCTGAGCTCCACCCGCGCTGCCGAGTCCTCAGCCTCCTTCCAGCGATTGGCATTTGACAGTAAAATCTACACTTCAACCAAGTCCCAATACGACCAGACAACAACAACAAAGAGGGAAAAACCACTATAATATTTTTTGCTCAATTCGAAAGGAATACGTCTCTTTCTATCAATTTTGCCACCAATTACCTCAAATTTCCATGATTGGTCCCTGTTCCCATTAAACCTGCCTTAAATTTCTCCAAAAACGCATCCAAATCTCTCGAAATCTCCCAACCTCTCATATCCAAATCAACCAAAAAAATTTGCCTCTCTAAGATCAACAAGGAGAAAGAAAAAGTAGAAGAAAAGGCAAGTAGCAGATTCACATAGGTGATTGGGCTCCAAAATCGTACAAGTTGGGCTTGACGAGAGAAGGTCCCTAGCTTGACGTGGTATGGTGCCGTGGGGATTGATGTCCAGCCCACACGCCTAACATTGAGTGAGTCTCCATGATCCGGGTGAGGTCCCGCGGTGGCGTGGAAATCGATCCCACCGACGGCAGCGTGCGGCTGTGAGGCGGTGGCCGTCAGGCGTAAGCGTTTAGGTGGCGGCGGCGTAAAGCCGTAAAAGAACAAAGAAAGGGCAGAAGAAGAAAGAGTGCGCGAGGGAGAATGGGGTGGGGGCAGCGGTGGGACCTATCGAATTGGTTCGTGTTTAAGGTTTTAAATTTTGTTTTTAATCACATCACATGTGGCTGAAATTCAAAATCTCGATGAGATTTTAGAAATTCAATCAAACTCGGGACGAAATTTTAAAATCAAATTTCAAATCTGAAATTTCTGAGTATCATATTGCTAATGTAACCAAAGCATCTTTGAGTGAAGCATTTTCTCTAAACTTCTGGGGCACAAATGCATAGAAACTAGGAAGATATCCTTAAATCATCTTATCTTCTCTTACGATAAGTACATATTCCCTCCGTTGATAAATATAAGGTATATAGTTTGAATGGTCTTATTGAAAAATATAAGACGTGCATGTAGATTTAACGAGTCTTTCCACATATACTCTTATTTATTCTCTCTCAACCATATGCATTTATTCATTACCATCTATACAAAATATTATCTCTCATCTTCTAAAACAATTAAGAGGGATATGTAAGTCATTTTCTTTCATATTTTTCTCAATTTCACCACAATCTTAATCCTTATGACAAGTCAAAATACACTTTATATTTATCAACGGAGTGAGTAGATCCCAAACTAAACCTGCACCCACATCGAGATCGTTTCCAAAAGCTTAAAGAAGACCAAAGGTTTGATGGGAATCCATGGACTTCTGTGTAAAATAATGACCGCATGCTTCGATGCGGTGGAAGTGGGATCGACGGGCCCTAGAAAAAAAAAAGAAAAAGAGAAAAAGGCCACTGCCCGTGCTTACTCTTTTGCTTTATCTAAACCAAGAATAGGAACTGTAGGACACTAGTCAAATGTACATATTTTACTACAGATAAAAATAATGTTACCTAGAACGTTAAAATTGTTGTCATTGAGTTTAGCTTGTGTCGTACTCTCGACACCACCATAGTAACGGGTTAAACTTCGTGCTAGTCTGCACCATGTCTATGTTACCGAGCTTAGTTTACACTATACCTTTGGGTTCGTCATCTGTCACTGTTCAAGAACTAAGGTCGCTTAGACCGAACTTATGAATAAAAATGGTTGCGAGCTTCCAAAATCAAAGAGTATGAAAAGGAAATGAAAGATTGTTTCTATTAACCAAGTGGATTGACAGAATACCAAGTATTACAGATTGGTTGTAATCATCTCTTTCTCTAACGATACAAATGGCTTTCCTATTTACACATAACAAAGGAGCGACAGTTGAACTTCAAAATGTGTCTTTCTGGGCAAAAAGTGACTTCTCGCCAAAAAGGTGTCTCCTCAAGGAGGGATAACTTCTGAGTAGTTATTTATACCTGTCAAGAGAAAAACTGTCCACACAATGCGCACATGTAGGGATAACTGCCTACTTCGACCAGTTTTGTCTAATCAGAATGGTTGAATCACTAGTCGAGACGTTTCAGTGTGAGTCAATGGAGGACACGTTAGCAATATGGTCGGAGCCATGACTAAGTAACTAGTTGTGGGCTTTACAAAGTTGTAGATGCAAAAATAGAGTATGGCCTTTAATAATTATACGCCCATAGCAAAGTAAAACATTTTATCCTCGTCATCATCGTTGTTTGTATCGTATCTCTACTGCACACCATGAAGAGAGGGAATTGAGTTTATTGGGATAAATATTATATTTTTAGTAGTTGATTTGGTTGGTACGAAGCAATTTTTTTTTTGCTTTTTATAGACTTTTTAGGGGCGATCGAGATATTTAAGAAGAGACGGGTGGAGATTAAAAGAGCGAAAAAGGCATCATTTATTGGCACCGGATTCTTTTAAAGGAGTAAAGATTAGTTTTAAGTCTACGCCCGGAAGTGAACAACACGTCAGCTCGGATTTCCCGAGCAAGCCATTCCCAGCTTTATCTATTATATTCCGAGGCCGGACCTACCGTTCATCTTCTGTATGGCCAACAATCCTGTGGTAGCATGTACGTATGGCGATGTACATACTACATACTACTGTTCCCTAGCAGATCGTACTGGCATATTCAAATATCATAATGCTAGCAGTGGTATGTTTGATGGAGTTTGGTTAATTATACATGTTTGTTCAAAAAAATGCATTTTTAATATATGACATGATCTGTCAATTACGTGCAATTTCTACGGTCATTTAATCATACAGACAAAATCATGTGTTATATGCCTAAATACTCTCTTCGGTCACAAATAGTTATCGTTTTGGATATCAACACGGTCTTCAAAACACAAATTTGAACACTATTTTCTATTATAATATGTTTATAAACCCAATAAAATTATAAAAGTACTTTTTGATACAATTCTATATATAATTTAAATATTTAAAAAATATTTGTCGGCGTTTCGAGCACCGGCAAGTAAATTTGTAAGTCTAAGGGGTCGCGCGTTCCTCTCCCTGAATGGTTAGACTCAAAAGTCCAAGATGTATCTTGGTTGAGCGAAAGATCTCTACTCCAGTTCGTGTGGTGGCGCTGTATTCTATTATGCACAGATGACTGCACAAGGTTTACAAGCAAGAGTGCCAATGACTTAGTCGGATGGGTTCGATGGCGCTCTCTCTTTTCCTCTCTTTTCTCACGGAGCTCCTGCCTCCTTTTATCTGAAAGGAAGGCGGGTTACATCGAAGTGGGAGAGGACAAGGCGACCTACACTAGGAGCTTGGTCCTTCGTTCGTTGGTGATCAACGCTCGGTCTTGCCCATCTTGGGTCGGTAGCTTAGCCGGTCGAGGCGGTTAGGTATTTCTTCGAAAAGCGGCGTGCACGCCCTCTGCGAACCTTACGGTGTTGACGTTGCTTGCGTCGGCGTGGCCGCCTCGGGAAGGCGTGTCTTCGTCTTGTATGTGGCCGGTGATGGGGTCGGGGCGTGACTTGATCGATCATTTAAACCTTACGGGAAGGAGCCTTTGCCCTTGTATAGTCACTTTGATTGACCCGTTCGTAGGTGCGTGGCGGTCGTTTGGTAGAGGCTGCGACACGTGACCCTCGGCGGGAGTGATCTTGGCACGATCGGTCGGGGATTCACCCCTCTGCGGTCGGGAGCCCTGTTTGGTCGGAGCCGGGGGGCCGTCTCGCTGAGGAGGTCGGGAGCTTGGCTCGGTCGAAGACATTTCCCTTGGTTGGTCGGGAAGGAAAGTCCCGTGTGGCTTTGTAGGTACTTAGGTCGGTAGTAGGCTGGAAACGGCCTGTTGGGCTTGAGCTGTGCTTGAGGCCGCTGGTTGGTCACCTTGGGCTGTTGGGGTACCCCTGTTATTAGTATTCGTCAGTAGCCCCCGAACCCTTGAGCGATTTCGGCAGACTCGGTTGAGGGTTGAGAATAGTGGCTGGGCCCATGCGGTCAGCTTGACCGATTGGGTCAAGCGATTTCTGCCAGGTGTACCCCAACGATCGGCGGCGCCTTGGAATTTTGCTGGTCATTCGAACCGCGGGGTCTTTGAATCACCTCGTCGCGCCGCGCGCAAGCCACGACTTAGCGCTTCGCGCTTCGTCTTACGGGCGCCGGATTACGTGAAGGCGCCGTTTTCCGGCGCTTGCATTTATTCGAGGCGTTCAATCTTCCTTCGTCCGGGTATATAAGGGCGCCACGGCTTCTTGAGTGATGAACCCTTAAACGAGAATCCTTTTTGTTTAATTGACTATGGCTTCGGGGCACCCTTTAGCCTTCGCTTTTGGTGATGATGTCGGGGCAGAAGAAGAGGATCCTTGGTGAGCTTTGGGCTAAGTTCGACCAGCGATGGCGAACTCCGGAGGAAGAAGCTGCGACCGTGATCTTTGTTGCCGTTGATCTGTTGCTCGAGGTCGCCCGAGGCTCGAGGTGGCAAGGAGGCCCTCCTAGAGGCGATGGCGCGGGCGCCGACCGTAGTTAGTGCGGCCGTCGATGTTCTTTGAGCGGCGGGAGGCGCATCGGCGTACCGTTCCACATCTGTGGCGGCCATCCTGTCGACCAGGCAAGGGCCTACCAACATGTCGTCGGTGCCGCCGGTGCCGTACGGATGTTGAAAGGCTTTGGAGCGGAGGAGGCCTTGCCGTAGTGTAGCATAACTATTTTTGTACCTGTCGAGTACTATATTGCAAAGTTGTGTAAAGTTTGAGCCTGTTGGCCTATAATGAAATTTCCTTTATGGATGTCTTCGTTTCGTGCTCGTTTAACGTCGTAGCTAGACCGTGCCCGGGTGGCGGGGGCGACCGCGATGCCTCTACGCGAGGTTCGGTGTCCGAGTGCTCGTTTAACGTCGTAGCTAGACCGTGCCTTGGTCGGCGGGGGCGACCGCGATGCTTCTGCGAGATCGGGTGTCAGAGTGCTCGTTTAACGTCGTAGCTAGGCCGTGCCTTGGTCGGCGGGGGCGACCGCGATGCCTCTGCGAGGTTCGGTGTCAGAGTGCTCGTTTAACGTCGTAGCTAGAAAGTGCACAGGTCGGCGGGGGCGACCGCGATGCCTCTGCGAGGTTCGGTGTCAGAGTGCTCGTTTAACGTCGTAGCTAGACCGTGCACGGGTCGGCGGGGGCGACCGCGATGCCTCTGCGCGAGGTTCGGTGTCAGAGTGCTCGTTTAACGTCGTAGTTAGACCGTACCTTGGTCGGCAAGGGCGACCGCGATGCCTCTGCGCGAGGTTGGTGTCCGAATGCTCGTTTAACGTCGTAGCTAGACCGTGCACAGGTCGGCGGGGACGACCGCGATGCCTCTGCGAGGTTCGGTGTCCGAGTGCTCGTTTAACGTCGTAGCTAGACCGTGCCTTGGTGGCGGGGACGACCGCGATGCCTCTGCGCGAGGTTGGTGTCCGAGAGTGCTCGTTTAACGTCGTAGCTAGACCGTGCCTTGGTCGGCGAGGACGACCGCGATGCCTCTGCGCGAGGTTCGGTGTCCGAGTGCTCGTTTAACGTCGTAGCTAGACCGTGCACAGGTCGGCGGGGGCGACCGCGATGCCTCTGCGCGAGGTTCGGTGTCAGAGTGCTCGTTTAACGTCGTAGCTAGACCGTGCACAGGTCGGCGAGGACGACCGCGATGCCTCTGCGCGAGGTTCGGTGTCCGAGTGCTCGTTTAACGTCATAGCCGGGCGTAGGCTCGTTTTGCGTCGTAGGCGGGCGTAGGCTCGTTTTGCGTCGTGGCGGGCGTAGGCTCGTTTCGTCGTAGGCGGGCGTGGGCGTCCATCCCGAGTCCTCGTCTGGCGAGGAGCTGCGAGAGGTGGCCACCGTCTATCCCACACGTATACCCCATCGCGGTGTGGGACTGGAGGGGTGGCGGCGCGTTTACTCGCGTTGGTTTGAGCGCCGTGCTCGTGGAGCTTTATAACGGTGGTCAAGTGGGTCTGGGAGGTCCGCCCAGGGGACCCTTCCGGCGGACGGTCCCGCAGTAGGGTGTCCGGCCTGCGTGAGGCGATCCATAAAAACCTTTCTCTACTCAATCCGTATGGGCCCCGGGTGGTTCGCCGACCAGAGGCACTGGTCGTCGCTCATTGATGAGCTCCAGAGAGTGTTAAGTATGGTCTCGGGCGCGTAGAGGTGATTGGGTCGTCGGTAGACCTAGCAGGGGCCCACCGTGAGGCTCACCTCATACTTGCCCCTTGCTCAAGTTTTGCTGGGGCGGCCCTATGCCCACCGTGGGGCTCACCTCATACTTGCCCCAGGCTCGGAAGGACGCCGACCGAGTCCGCTCCAAGCAGGAGGCCGCTCGGAAGGATCTGTCCTCCTTGAAGACTTCCTACGAGGCGGTCAGGCAAGAGGTCGGCAAACTGGCGACCTCCGCGGCCGGTAAGGGTCTCAGCTTTCTATTTAATTCTGCGGGGACTTTTCGTGAGTCGTGATCATCTGGCGCCGTTGCCATCTGCAGAGACGCAGAAGAACTTGGGCCTTGCGGTTGAGGAGCGGAAGGACGCTCAGCAGGCCCGTGATGAAGCGGTCACGGCGCGGGACGCGGCTCTGGCGGCGCTGGAGGTTGCCGAAAAGGATCGGGCTGAGCTGGCCGCGGAGCTAGAGGCCCTTCGCAGGGCCGGCCAGGACGTCTGCGCCCTGGTCCTTGGAGCCGCAGCAGGCCCGAGTTCTCTAGCGCCCTCGCTAGCCCGAGTCCCGGAGCGCATTGAGAAGGCGGTGATCGCGGGCGCGGCGCTCGGAGCTTCTTTCGCACTGGTCAACACCATCTCGCACTACGATGGTATTGACCTTGCGGTGGTGAGCAGCGGTGTCGCCGGGAACCGGACCGACGGAGAGGTCGACAGGTTCGAGCTCCTGGTGGAGCCGCATGCTCGGGAGGTCGCCAGCCACATCTCGCCGCAGGTCGCCCTCGAGGAAGGACGAAATAGTTAGATTTAACCTTTGTAATTTGTAAAGACTTATCATGCTCGTAAGCAATTTTTAAGTTTAACAAGTTCGATGCGCTCTTGCCCTTTCGTGTTTTTGGCGAGCGTTTGACCGCCATAGCACTAAGGACGACAAATGTCACTTATCGTGTAGGTCGGGTTGCTTCGAGGGGCTAAGAGGATAGGAATCTTGGTTACTCGGCGATTATGCGCACTTGTGAGGATCGGAGTGTTCTGGATCGACAAAAGATCGCTCCACTTGGGCGTTTCCTTCTTCATAAAGCATTAGAACCATAGCCGTGGGCGAGGGCCATAGTACTTGGGTCGGGAGGATTACGCAGGGAGGACCTCGTGACGGTCGGGTCACCGACCCGCATAAGCGCGTGAGCTAGCCGAGTCTGTGCGGGGGAGGAGTGTTCCCGACTGACTAAAAGGTCACTCCACTCGGGCACTTCCTTCTTCCGCGAAGCGCTAGTTAGCAACCATAGCCGCTGGGGCGTAGGCCGTAACGCTTGGGTCGAGAGGGTTACCGCTCGGGATTAACCTCATGGTTAGTCAGGTCACCGACCCGCACGAGTGCGCGAGCTAGCCGAGTTTGCGCGGGGGAGGAGTGTTCCCGACTGCCTAAAAGGTCATTCCACTCAGGCACTTCCTTCTTCCGCAAAATGCTACTTAGCAACCATAGCCGCTGGGGCGTAGGCCATAACGCTTGGGTCGAGAGGGTTACCGCTCGGGATCGACCTTATGGTTAGTCGGTCACCGACCCATATAACGTCGACTAGGCGGCAGGCAGGGCGCCAAAGGCGGCCCGCGTCCGCAAAGGCGACAGTGCTCGGAAAGATAAAGATAAAAGTACGCCAGAAAAAGAGTTTAGGGATAGAATCGCCTTAACTTTTCTATGTTCCAAGCGTTGAAGGATCGACCATCGGCATCCTTGAGTCGAAAGGTGCGGTCGGAGAACCTCTATGGCGGTGAAGGGCCTTCGAGTGGCGATAGCTTGTGCTTGTCTTTCTTGATCTGGACCGCCGAAGGACAAGGTCGCCACGTCAAAGGATCGCCCTCGAACTTGGCGGTGTGGTAGCGTCGCGAGCTTGTTGATATTTTGCCGATCGTAGGATGGCCCGTCATGCGCCTCGTCGGTGGTCGATGGCGTCTTGTTGCGGCGAGCCCCGAGCCTCATCGAAGGCTTGTAGTCTTGGGCGCCATACTCTAGGTCCGTCGGCAAAAGCGGCCGGTAGCAGAACACCATGAAGAACGGGTAAACCGGTCGCTCGGGTGGGCGTGGTCGCGAGCTCGAGAGCGGAGGGTAGCTCGGCCACCCAGCGCCCGCGAAGTGCTTGAGCCGATCAAGATCCATGGCTTGAGTCCACGAAGGATCATGCCGTTTGCACGCGTTCGACACGGCTATTAGTCGCGGATGGGCCACGGTACGCCCCTAATCGACACGGATGTTGAAGTCATCGCGAGAACTCGAGGAACTCCTTTCACGTGAGCTGCGCGTCTGGTTGTCGGTGATGATAGAGTTGGGGACTCGAACCGAAAAACGATGTCGCGGAAGAAGATGGCTGCTTGTATCGACGTGGCGTTCACGACCGGCAGCCTCTATCCACTTGGTGAATTTATCCACCGAGACTAGGAGATGAGTAAAGCCCCGGCGCTTTCTTGAAGGGCAGACCGGATCGAGTCCCCAAGCGCAAGCGGCCAAGTGATGGGGATAGTCTACAAGATTTGGTGGCGGATGTGTGCGTCGGGCAAAGAATTGGCACCCTTCGCAGTCGTCACGATCCGCTTCGGCGTCGGACACGGTGGGTCGGCCAATAAAAACCACAGTCGAAAGGCTTTTCCAGCGAGGATCGAGGCGACATGGTGACCGCAAACCCGCCATGGATATCGGCGGTTGCTTCCTTGGTCGACCAGAGCGCACCTCGGAGGACCCCGAGGACTCCTTTTGTAAAGGTGCGGGCCGACCGGGGCGAAAGATTTTGCCGGTAGGCGGCGGCGGGCCTCGGTCGGTCGGGAGGAGCGACCCATCCGTCAACCGATTGATGAAGAGCTTCCTCGATCGGATTCACCGCCCGACCGCAGCTGCGGTTTGATCCGACCAAATCGCTCCGGCCGGCGGCGGTCGGGTGGCCGTGCTAGGTGGATCGGAGACCGCTCGGCCACCAAGTTCAGCGGGATGGAAGGTTGCGGAGGTCGTGACGAAGATTCCGGTGGGGTGACCCTTTCTTTGGGGCGAGATTGGCTAGGCAATCGGCCTCACCGTTAATGGCGTTGTAGGCGTGGTGGGCTCGAAACCTTTGAACCGCTCCTCGAGCTTGCGCACTTCCGACGATATGCACCATACGGGCGTCTCGCGGCTCGAAGCCTTCATGACACAGTCGACGGCGAGCTTGGAGTCCCATGCGACGCCTTGAGTCGGCGAGCGCCGAGTCGGCGGCGTCCGGAGACCGTTGATGAGAGCCTCGTGCTCGGCTATGTTGTTGGTCGCGTCGAAGAGCGGCGATGGCGTATTGAAGTTTGTTCCCGAGTGGGAAATGATGGCGACTCCTGCGCGCGCCGTTCTTGGTGTAGGATCCATCAAAGTACATTGTCGATGCTCGGGGTCCTCGATCACCGTGGCGCTTGGCTTGGTCCATTCGGCGAAATCCGCAGGACTGCGACTTGATCATTGTCAGAGGACATACGTTATCCGTGTCGGCGAGCTCGGCGCCCACTTGCTATCCTCCGGGCGTCGCGGTTGCGGGCGATCTCGCCGAGAGGCACGCGGTCACCACAGTGATGGCGTCTTTGGTCGAAATAATGTCTGAGCTTTCTCTTGGCGGTGAGCACGCGTGAGCCAGCGGCTCTGCACTGTGGTACAGAGCCTTAGACTCGGAGAGAACCTCGTTGATGAAGTAAATTGGGCGTTGTACCTTGAGTTCATGGCCTTCCTCCGCTCGTTCCACCACAAGGGCCGACCGACGACTTGGCGATGGCGGCGGCGTGAAGAAGCGGCGGTTCGCTGATGCAGGCGACGAGATTGGAGGGAGGACAAGAAGGCCTTGAGCGGGTGAGGGCTTCTGAGCCTCCCAGGTCCAGTGAGCGGTTGGTTTTCTTGAGCGGCTGTAGAGCGGCATTCGCTCGCCGGCGAGACACGAAAGCGACTCAAGGCGGCAAGGCATCCTGCTAGCCTCTGGACCCCTTTGAGATTGGGAATCGGGCCCATTCTTGCGATCGCGAGATCTTCTCTGATTGACCTCGATTCCCGTTCGAGAGCGATGAAGCCGGCGGCTTCCCTTGGGGACCCGAAGACGCATTTCGGGGTTGAGCTTTATCTGGAACCGTCGGAGATTCGCGAAAGTCTCTTCGGTCGGCAATAAGGTCGTGCGCAATCACGGTCTTCACGGCGATGTCGTCAACATAGGCCTCAGCGTTGCGGCCGATCGGTTGTTGAAGCACGTTTGCATACATCGGCTGGTATGTAGCGCCCGCGTTCTTTAGGCGAGCGGTATTGTAATGTAGCGAGCAGGCGAGCGGCGTGATGAAGGAAGTCGCGGTGGTCGGACTCCTTTAGTGCTATCTGGTGGTAGCTGAATAGGCATCAAAAGGAAAGAGACTCGCACCCAGCGGTGGAGTCGGCGACTTGGTCGATGCGGGGCAAGGAGGCGGGTCCTTAGGACACGCTTTGTTGAATTTGTGTAGTCAACACACATCCTCCATTGCCCATTTTCTTTTTAACAAGCATAGGGTTGGCCACCACTCGGGGTGGCGGACCTCTTTATAAACCCCGACCAAAAGCTTGGCGATCTCCTCCCCTATGATCCTGCGCCTCTCCGCGTCGAGCGGCGCGGCGTTAAGCGGCCGGCTTTGAGCGGTCGGATGCTCAAGTGCTCGGTGACTTCCTCGGGATTCTGGCATGTCGGAGGTCCTCCATGCGAAGCGTCATTATTGGCGCGGAGGAAGTCGACGAGCGCGCTTTCCTATTTGGCGGGGAGCGTGGCTCCGACCCGAACGGTCTTGGTCGGATCGCAGGGATCGACCGCGACCCTCTTCGTGTCCTCGGCGGACTTGAAAGATCCCGCCCCTGACTGCTGGACTCGGGGGCGGACTCGGAGGCTTCCCTCCTGAGGTTATCGAGCTCGGCAGACGCGATGACTACCGAGGCGAGCTCACAACTGCTGCGTTCGCAGTTGTAGAAGAGCTGAAAAGATGATGCCACAGTGATGACTCCTCGTGGCCCGGGCATCTTCAGTTTGAGGTAGGCGTAGCTAGGGACTGCCATGAACTTGGCGTAGCATGGCCGCCCCAAGATGGCGTGATAGGAGCTGGGGAAATTCGCAACCTCGAAAGTGAGGGTCTCGGTGCGGAAATTCCCTGGTTCCCCAAAGGTGACGGGCAGGTCGATCTGCCCGAGCGGATGGGCCTGTTGGCCAGGGATGACGCCGTGGAAAGGAGCCTTGCTCGGTCGGAGACTCGAACGAGGAATCCCCATGGCGTCGAGCGTCTCCACGTAAAGGATGTTGAGGCCGCTTCCGCCATCCATGAGCGCCTTGGTGAGGCGCTTCTTCCCCACGATGGGGTCGACCACCAGCGGGTATCTTCCCGGCTGGGGGACATGGTCGGGGTGATCGGCCCGATCAAAGGTGGCCGAATTCGACCACCGAGGTATTGAGGGCGACCGGTGAAGCGATGTGGACCTCACGGTGGCGAGTTTGAGCCGGCGCTTGTCGGCGTAACACGCCGATCGCCAAAGATCATGAGGCGGCCGTCGGGTTCGGGAACTCGTCGTCGCCTTCTTCTCCAAGGCAGCGAGGCGTGGTAGCTTCTTTCCTTTGCCCGCGGCGTCGTGGCGCAGAAAGGAAGTGCCTCGAGACTTCGCGATCCGGTACTTATGTGACGAGAACCCATGGTTGGGGCGGGCATCCATCAATTTCGAAGTGGTCGGTAGCGACGGTCGGTCGCGCCATTGCTGATAGAGCGGTCGGCGATGGCGACCACCGAGCTCGCGAACCTGTTTTCCATCCGCTTAAAGCTTGCCGGAGCGGTCGGAAGGATCGGTCGGACGCGGGGCTCTTCTTGGGCCTTTCCTCCTTGAAGATAGCCCCGGCCTCCTCGCGGGGCGTGGTTGAAATGGCGATGTCGAGGAGTTCCTTGGTGGTCTGGGCTTGAGACGGCCCGGATGTGCACCGGGCTTTGCGAAAGGTACAGTAGATGAATGCTCCCACGACATCGGCGTCGGAGATGTCGGGAGCTTCGTTGCATGGCGGAAAACCGCGGATATAATCCGGAGGTTTCACTGGCTGCTTGCTTGCAGCCTTCGAGTCGAGGAGTTGCGGGGCGCTTGTAAGTGCCACGGAAGTTGCCGACGAAGAGGTCTTCAAGTCGGCCCGATTCTGACAGTTCGGGCAAGTACTCAAGCCAAGCTCGGGCCGAGTTCGCAAGGTAGATGGGAAGTCTTGGATGATGAAGAGATCATGCGTCGCTCCCGCCCGCATGCGAGCGGTAGTCTTCAAGCGACACCGGGTTCGTGGCCCGGTGTACTAGGCGATGTTAGTGGGCGCCGGAATCGGCGGAAATCCGCTGTCGGATCCTGGCGGCCCGTGGTCGGGACCATCGGGGCTTGAGGCTGCGGCGGTGGCGCCGCCCGTCCACTATCTGTGAGTGGGCGGACTCCTCCGTCGCCTTTCTTGGCGCCTCGAGGTGGCGCGAGCGTCGTAAGCGTCCCGAGCGGCCGGCGCGCCGGGTCGCGCGAGGCACTGGGCGGCTCGTGGTGTGGCTCGCCTTGACCCACCAGGGCCGGGCGGCAGTGCGGGCCCGATGCGGAGGTGGCGCCGGGCGATAGGAGCGAGCTGCATGTGTTGCACGGCGCGCGCGCTCCTGACCCTGGAGGTTACGGTATGTGGCCTTGGTTCGGGTCGGCCGGTTCGGAAGGCCTCGGCGACATCGCGGCCGCGCCACGTTACGCTTGCATGGGAAGAACCGAGGGCCGTCAGATTCTTCCGCCGGCTTGTGGTGTGCTGGACGCGTCGCGTCGCGTCGCCGGGCACTGGCTTTGATCGCGGGCTCATCCCGCTCGAGTTGGCACAGAGTTGGTCGAGCTTCGACCCTTTGCCTATCCGCTCTTCACGTTGTCGGCGGAGTTGGTGCGGCCAGGCTTGGCGCGTTCAAGCATGATCGCGTGGGTCTTCCCCTCCTGCGCCTCGGTCGCGCCGGATGGGACCCGTAACCTGGGGTTATGATTAAGTCGGCCGTGCGCTATGTTGCACTCGTGAGAGTCTGCGTCCGCTGGAAGGGTACTCAGTGTCGGAGCTGGAGTTGTGGTGGAAGAGTCTTCCAACAGCTCGTGGATAGAGGCGGCATGTAGCCGCCATAGCCTAAGTCGCGAGCTGCGAGGTGACCTGATCACTGTCTGAGGCTGCGGGAGCTTCGCGAGCGTGGCGGAGCGCTCCTCGGGCTCGGCTCTGGGGACTCGCGAGGCGCCCCAAGCCGGGCCGGGCGAGGTCGTTGGAGATGGCGCCCGGGCTTTGGTGGTGCGGGAACTCCGGTGGCGGCGGGACGGCGTAAGCCCTCCTCAGAGTGACGACAAAGTTGAGGGCGAAGCGGATCGGCTTCCAGTAGCGACCATGCGTCGCGGTGGAAGATGCCATCATGGAGGCAAGCGGAATCGAAGATGATGATGAAGGCGCACGAAGACCCCTACAGCGCGCCAGCCGCCGGCGTTTGAGCACAAGCAAGTAAATTTGTAAGTCTAAGGGTCGCGTGTTCCTCTTCTGAATGGTTAGACTCAAAAGTCCAAGATGTATCTTGGTTGGGCGAAGATCCCTACTCTAGTTAGTGTGGTGGCGCCAGATTCTATTATGCAGATGATCGCACAAGGTTTACAAGCAAGAGTGCCAATGACTTAGTCGGATGGGTTCGATGGCGCTCTCTCTTTTCCTCTCTTTTCTCACGGAGCTCCTGCCTCCTTTTATCACGAAAGGAAGGCGAGTTACATCGAGGTTGGGAGAGGACAAGGCGACCTACACTAGGAGCTTGGTCCTTCGTTACGGTGGCGATCAGCGCTCGGTCTTGCCCATCTTTGGGTCGGTAGCTTAGTGGTCGAGGCGGTTAGGTATTTCTCAGGAAGCGGCGTACACGCCTCTGCGAACCTTACGGTGTTGGCGTGGCTGCGCTGGCGTGGGCGCTGCCTCGGGAGAGGCGTGTCTTCGTCTTGTATGTGGCCGGTGATGGGGTGGGGCGTGACTTGGTCGATCATTTAAACCTTACGGGAAGGAGCGCTGCCCTTGTATAGTCACTTTGATTGACCCCGTTCGTGGGGTACGTGGCGGTCGTTTGGTAGAGGCTGCGACACGTGACCCTCGGCAGGAGTGATCTTGGCACGATCGGTCGAGGATTCCGACCTCTGCGGGTCGGGAGTCTGTTTGGTCGGGCCGGGGGCCGTCTCACGAGGAGGTCGGGAGCTTGGCTCGGTCGGAGACATTTCCCTTGGTTGGTCGGGAAGGAAGTCCGTGTGGCTTTGCAGTACTTAGGTCGGTAGTAGGCTGGAAACGGCCTGTTGAGCTTGAGCTGTGCTTGAGGCCGCTGGTTGGTCACCTTGGGCTGTTGGGGTACCCCTGTTATTAGTATTCGTCAATATTGACAGTCAAAATTTCAAAGTTTGACTACACTTATATCCAAAGTAACAACTATTTGTGACCGAAGGGAGTAGCATGGGAACAATCATTGTATTGGTATGGTATCTCAACGAAAATGACATCTAATTTGAACTAGAGGTAGTGCTACTATCTTGCATTCATTTCCATTCACCTGTTTGCTAATGTTGATATTCTAAATGGTTGGAATGGATTATCGTTGAGTGCAAGAAAAGTTTAGTGATCAAAGGTCTGCATGAGCTACAAGAAAGGCTCGGTGATCCAAGTCTGCATGTGTTACAAGAAAAGTTCAGTGTGATCAAAATGTGCACGTGTCTAGCATTCTAGCTTGCGTATTTGCAGGTAATCGTATGAAAGAGCGCATGTGTGCTGCCTGCTGTAGAGAATCTATGCTTCACTTACTTTCCGAGCTAAAGAGGAGGTTCGTAGCCTTTTGAAGCTGCCATTTAGTTGAGACTTTCACTGAAGTCCTCCCCCCGCCCCGAAGTCTTGAACAAGACCTTTTCTAAAGCACTTTTTGGATGTGCTTTTCCCTGCACCACTCCTATTTCTCAGCTCAGCAGATTTGCTAGTGATCGCTGCCTTTTGCATGATCGCTGGAAGCTCAAAGCAATCCAAGGAACAGTCTTTGTTAGGGCCTGTTTGTTTCAGCTTTGGATTCTCTAAAAACTGATTCTGAATTGTGGTTTTTGAGAAGCTGATTCTTCAAAAGCTAGAATCCAAAAGCACATATGAAGTGGATTGTGGATTCTAGTGTATATGGGTGGAGTGGATTGTGAGAATCGGATTCTAGAATCAGATTGTTTGTTTCTGATTCTGCTTTTAGGACCAGAATCCAGAATCAAAAGCTAAAACAAACAGGCTCTTAAAGGGTGCAAACGTGTACCCACCAGCGGTCTATTTGGAGTTATAAATGTACAGCAGCTCCTAGGGCACCTGTGTTTGGGTTTAGCCATTGAGAACTGTAGACTGATCCCATCGAATCCCAAATTTAAGTGATATGTCCTGTACATTAAACCATGCTAAATTGCCCAAATCCCCCTTAAATACCAGGGTACGAAAGGCTTCAACAGTAGAATCCTGGTTCGAAAAACAGCACAAACATTTACGCATAGGAAGAACATCCGGCATACATACGCGTGGTACACTAGTAGCAGTACTACTCTACTGTAGGGTGCGAATTTACCTCGGAAAACCAGTACTACCAGTACCCCCGTGGCTAGCGCCAATACTCACACATCCACGTATGGCGTAGAATTTCTTTTCTCATAACGGTATTATTATCCACTTTTGGGAGCACAAAGCAGATGTGGCGTAGAAGATCAGGGCGGCAGCGCCCCATCCCTTCGCTTTTCCGCTACAAATTAACAGCGGGTCCACCAAGCGCGCTGTGCCTGATCTCCCACCCGCACACCCATTACAACTCTACAAAAGGGAAGATAAAAGAGCCCGTTGAACGATACATATCAGTTATCTATAAGAGTATATTATATAAGATTTTGGATCATGTGAAGAAAGAAGAAGTAAGAGAGAGAGATGATGTCTACTGTGTATACTATTATACAGATAGTCTATTAATTGTATGAGATATCATTATAGATAACTATATAGACAGTCTATTATATAAGTTGTCTTTAGTCCTGTCTATAGATGACGTGAAGGTATATTATAGACAGTTATCGTCTGTACCACTGTACATACCCTAACACAGTAATTCTCTCCTCGAATCGCAAACTCCACGTGTAATTGTCTGTCTAGGGAGCTGTAGTTTTTTTAAAAAGCTATTTTTTAGTTTCAAGCTGAAAAGCGGCTGTAGTTTTTATAAGAGCGTTTAATAAATAGCTAATTTCACTCAACAATAAGCTACAAAAACAGTTCCAGTCCAGTTTTTAGCTTTTGTTAGTTATATATGGCTTCTGGCTTATATCAAAATCCGTTTAAAAGCTGAGCTGTTTGGAGGCTTACTGACTTTTGAGAAATTGAAACGGACTTTAAGCCTCCCAAACAGGGTCTAAATCAAGCCATCCGCAAGGACCCCCGAACCCATTGCCATTACACCGGTGTGAAGTATGTACACGAAACGAGGAAATAATTGATTATTATCTCGTTTTTATTTTAAATCTAGACCCGTATATGTTTACAAAATTAGCCTCCTCCTTTACCTTCGAGGACATGGTAGACGACACCTGTTGCTTGCAGTGTCTAGGAACACATGGGAGATAGCTGGCGAACGAGCGACCATGAAAAGCAGCACTGAGCCTATGCGCAAACGCCGCTCCTTTCACTCTCCCCGAACACGACAGCGCCTCCCGCACTTTACGGGCTTGGCAATGCCTCCTCCCACGATGGCTCGCCTTGCCACGGTGCCAACCACCTTTCATGCTTCTCGATCGTAGCAAGAGACATGTGTCGTTTGTCGCACCTTCTGTGATAGGGTATGATACCAATTTTATAAATATATGTACAAGAAGAGTATATTTTTTTCAAAAATAAGGTACAAACAACTATATAATCGATGAGATGTGAAACGAGCCCCACCTCCTAGTCCTATCTAGCGAAAGTGGTTACTTTTCTAGCTCATTTTACCTTGTTTTTTTTTACAGTGAGGGTCTATTGTGATTGGAGAACTCCGGAGGCATGTTCCACGGTAGAAAAAGAACTAGATTTTTTTAAAAAAAAAGTGCTAAGGATCTTGAAAAGTGATCGCTTCCTATCCAGCTATCCTATTCCTGCCTCGCGCGGCTGTCCTGTTGCTGCGCGCGTAACGCTTCTGCCCTTTTCTGGCGCAGCCCAATCCATCCATCCATCCATGTCGTGTCTCTATAGACCTATACTCCTATGCTTGCTCTTGCTTACTGGTCCGACCTATCGGCTGATGGCATTTAAGTAGCAACGACCCCCTCCCACCCTTCCCTTCATTCCCCCTCCCTCTCATCGCCTCTCTCCTTGTGTGCGCTCCTGCCTTTCTCTCTCTGGTTCTTGCTCCGCAGGCAGCGCGTATTCACATGCTGTCCCACGTCGAGATGGCCCCCGCGGCCGGCGGGTTCAAGCTCTTCGGCAAGGTCATCACGCAGTGCGCCGAGGGCGGCGGCGTAGCGGCGACTGCGGCGCCCTTCTTCGTCGCGCAGGGGAAGAAGGAGCCGGAGGAGCGGCCTGCTGCGTCCGCGCCGCGGCCGCACGGCGAGCGGGATCGTGCGACGATCAAGCGAGAGGCGGCGGATCACGACGAGAAGCAGCAGCAGCAGCAGGGCGGGGAGACGGAGAGCGCCGGGGGGCAGCCGCAGCGGCGGACGCAGCAGCAGGAGGCGGCGGAGGCCCGTGCGGCCGCCGCGGCGCCGCTGCCGTGCCCGCGGTGCCGCAGCCGGGACACCAAGTTCTGCTACTTCAACAACTACAACGTCAACCAGCCGCGCCACTTCTGCAAGGCCTGCCACCGCTACTGGACGGCCGGCGGCGCGCTCCGCAACGTCCCCGTCGGCGCCGGCCGCCGCAAGAACCGCCCCCTCGGCCCGATCGCCACCGTCGCCGGCCACCACCACCGAGCGGCGGCCGCCGGCGCCGCGGGCTTTGTCCTCGGCTTCCCCAACCCCTCCTCGCTCACCTCACCCTCGCCGGTCTACACCGACCGGTGGCCTGTCGGCTCGGACCGCCGGTTTTGATTCCATCGACGATTAATCCGTGCCCGGCCGAACCGGCGGGGGTGACGGGGGTTTGGACTGAGTTTGGTTTGACTCAGCCGATGATGATGAGGTGGGGAGGTTTGTACGTGAGGCTTACGCAACACATGGATGGAGATGGAGTGAAGATATCGAATGGGATTTCGCTTTTCTCCTAATCTACTCTCGCTAGCTTTCTATCCGTCCTCAGTCCTCACTACTAGTTTGTTTCTTATTCTTCTCCTTCTTTTGTTGTTTTCTTAAGGTTGCGTCGCGGGTGTAATGTAAGAACGGGACTGATCAGGTTGCGGTGGCAAGTTGCGAACTTTGTGGAAAATATGTCCAATACATGTATGACTACGCGCAGCTGCCGTTCGCTTTCTTGACTATGGTGAATGTGATGCGATCACATGCTTGTCCTTATTCGGATCTTGGAAGTCAGTGCTGCTCATCTGCTTGCCCTCCAATTTTCGGACCCGGTTCGTATAGTGCAACAGCCATTGTGTCTGCAGCATAAGCCACTACCGGTGCCAGATCCGAACCCAAGCCCACAGGGTACTGTAGCAACAATTGCCGTCGTTGGAACGTACTGTAGCATAGATTCCCGTAGGAGCTGCCATTTGACTGGAAAATAGATAGACAAATCACATGCAGTTACTGCAGGTGATCTCAGTTGCCAATTTTCATTTACTCCTAGCCTTTTATGTCTTCATCTTTCTTCTGGGAACTTTATTTTCAGACTTCTCTCTTTTGGGAAGTGGTGAGGTGTGAAACCATAAAAGGATTTGTGATACTATTTATTCTGCTCTGTGAATTTGTTCTTCTTGTAGCCTTACATTTTTCTTAGCACAGACAGAGCGAGCGCTGTTTGGTAGTTTTGCTAATAACATGGATAAGAAGAGAGATGAAGAGAGTTGAGGTCAAGATCAAGACCAAGACCTTTTGCGGTTGTCTCTGCTGCTTTCCTTTTGCTTGCCCAAGTACTCGCGCAGGTCTTGTTTTTTGGATAACACTAACTTAGTACTCATACGTGTCGAAACTAGCGTGTAAAGTTGGTTTAAGTGTGTCACTACCTTGCCCCGCTGCCCTGTTGCATGCTGCTCGCGTTTGACCGTGCAGTAGATGGACAAAAGTGGGTCTTCCTACGTTTACGCTTCTGCAACTGCCCAAGCGCTGTTCACCACCATCCTTTTGGGAAGTTTCATCACAAAAGGCAGGGCAGCAGGCACCTGGCCGGTGACTTACTATAGTCATCGATCATCAATGCACAGCGAAAGATAATGGAAGCTTTTTCTAAAAGGGCCGGGAGATAAATATTCCAACCGTCAACTTTGTCAGGGTCAAGGAGGGAGGGGGCTTTGCTTTTGGAACAGCAGCTCCCTCTTCCACTAGCTTTCAAAGTTATATTTATGTAGGCGCTGGCAAAAGCGTTGGCTTTTCTCAGATTTACTGCTCCGCTCTCGTCACTCGCATGGTTGGGAGTTGGGGCCGCGGCGCCGGGACCTTTTCGATGCAAATGGGGCGGAGTATCCCCACGATGCCAGGGCTGGCGACGTCGGTGTAGCCGGCCAAACCTCCGCCTTTCAATTTCATAAGAGCGGCTAATAAATGGAAACTGTATGGTTTCGAGCGAAAATCACGATGTCTTAATCTCCAAATAAGTTGTGATGTGTTTCCCCGGTGGTCTTGCAAAATATAGAAAGGTGACACGTGGAATTCACCGATCAACAAGCTGTACATGCGACACGACACCTTCGCTTATGTTACGAGAACACTACCCACAAAGAAAATCACAAACAGTTAAAAACACTAAGCACAGACAATTTTAAAATCGTATGTGACAAAAAGACAATGATGAATAATGGTCATCACTGTCTGTGATAGTTATATATTTCAGATGGTTATCTAAAAATATCTTACGTGATAGTTACACATCACGGATAGTTACAACATAAGAAACCGTATATAATAATGATGAATAACAGACGATTTCAATTACGAACCGTTTACGATAAGCGTAAATAATAGACAGTTCGTAGTTACAAATCTTTTGTGATATGTAATTTTTATACATAACCTAAAAAATCATGCTATTCGTGCCCTTTTTATAGATACATAGTTCATAGTTGATATAAATACTCAATTCATACTTGAGATAGATACACAATTCATAATTAAGATAAATACACACATTAAAACAGATATAAGATACACAATTCATATTTGAGATAAATACACACAACACACATTCAAACAAACATAAGACACATGCACAATTCACAATTGAAACAAATACACATAGCACACATTCAAACAAACATAAGACACATACACAATTCACAGTTACAAATTTGTACTTCTAATATTGTACTCGTACCATATCTTCACTCTTAACTTAAATAATAAAGTTCTAGAACGATGACAGTACCTGAGAGGTGATAGAGGAAGGTTACGTCATGGTGCAGACAAGATGGAGACAGCGACGACGGGGTGTCGAGGGCTATGGAGCGGTGCAAAGAGGATAGGGACGACAACAACATGGTGATGAGGGCGACGACGCAAATGATGACGTCGACGACACAGGTGACAAGGGCAACAACAACGCAGAGAGCACGACAACGGTGCAGAGAGGACTGGGAAAATGATGGCACGATTCCAAGTGTGACGACCCGGTGCTGAGAAGACGGGGATGGCGATTGTACAGTGACGAGGGTGATGACGGCTACATCAGAAAAAGAGGATGGTGACAGTACGGAAAGAACGGTGACATTGACGACATGGTGACGCAGATGATGAGGGTGAGAGCAATGCAGATAGGATGACGACAGTGAGGAGAGAAAACTCTAGATTGGGATGGAGATATGCTAAGTGTGAGTATCTTAATCAATCATGCGGAAATTAAGTAGACATAATCGTCTGCTTCTCATTACAGACTGCTAGAAGATGGCAACCATATGTGTTATTTTGTCATCACCGACGTTTGTGATAAAAGAACCGTATGTGATATGTAATTTTTTTAACATAATTTTTCTATTTTATGGCTAGCCTCGAGAATCACGTTAACTATACCCTCTGTACAAATATAACACAAGACAACAATATTTCACAGTTGAGAACATGTACAACAATATAGTACACTTAACAACAAACAGTTAACAAAACACATATGAATCAATAAGAGTGTCGGGGATTGGTAGCCTCGGCACGGGTGAATACCCCTCGGACTCAAGCCCGTCTCCCATGAGTCCGAAGCGCGTGTCCCCAGGCTCGAGCTCGTACGTATGAGTTCGAGCATGCGCCTCCCGGGATTGAGTTCGTATCCGGCGAGCTTGGTCTCAGACAGGAGGATAAGGCTCCGACCCGAGCTTGGGGCCGTAATGCTTGTACCCCCCAGACTGAGCATTTTCTTGTAACGGTCTGTTTTTGAGAAGTGGAAACCTTCCCCTGCGAGGGAACTAGGGCCAACCCATCCCCTGCGTGGGAACTAGGGCAAAAACTCCCGTCAGCTCACAACTAATCACGTCGGCTCACAATAACTCGCGTCAGCTCACAGTGACTGCATGACGTTGGTCTCGGGAAAGAGCAACAGAAGCTCCTAGAGGTCTCTAAAAAGGGCGACAAGGTTGAAGAAGGGGGATCACAAGGCAATACTCTCGCTCGTACGCTCTGGCTAGAGCAAAACCGAGCTTGAGCTCCCACTATACTCTTCCACAGAGCATTGCATTCATCTTTCGCCTGAGGGCAAGACTGGAGTAGAGCTTTTACCCGGACTTGGGGCTCGAACCAGTATAATCTTGTGTCCACGATGCTTTCTCTCCCCCCAGTTCTTCCCCGACATACGCGCGATTGTAAGGACGAGGATGTCGACTAGAGGGGGGGGGGTGAATAGGCGGCTTTTAAAAATCTCTCTCTTAATTTCTACAAAGCAATTCACCCCTAATTACCCTAATGCCAAAACCTTAACAATTAAATAATGCGGAAGCGATAAACTAAGGTTTTGACAATCAAAGCCTAAATTCTCTAGGCTCACTATGTGCACTAACTAATTATGTCTCTAACAATAAATTGCAATCCTAAATACAAGCAATCAATCAATTTAGCTTGAATAAGGAATAGAATGCAAGCACAAGAGACACACCGATATTTTTACCGTGGTGTTCAGAGACTTGTCGGTCTCCCCTAATCCACGTTGAGGTTATCCCAAACCAATGTTTTTGTAAACCTTTTGAAATATGACCTAAAAGAGTAAACCACTTTTTGAAAGAGGTCATATTTAGAGTTAAAGCTCAAAAAGATTATTTGAAACACATTCAAATAAAACTCCTCATTTTATTAGGCTATACAATGAATCTATCATGACTCACTTGAAGATTCCATAATTTGCCTAATAGGACTTAAACGAGGGATTTATCCAAAAGAAGGCCTGATACCAATTTTCTAATAAAATTTTTCAATGAACCCACTTGAAATAAGGCTTTATGAAGAAGCATCACTTATAGTACTACTTTTAAAGAAAACAAGAAACTTGTACCACTTGTAATGCTTATTTTTCAAATTATACCACATGTAAATATTTCTTCATACCACTTGTAAAGATCATTTATCATGAGGTACCACTTGAGAAAGAAAGATATCATTGAGAAAAATCTCAAGGGGCATTGTTTGAAGAAACACTTGTAAGATAAGCAATGTCAAATAAATCATTTTGAATAATGCATTTCCATTTAATATAAACTCAATATGAGTTTATCCCCTTTAGATATTTCAATCATATAAAGGATATCACACAGAGAGTCCTTGAGAAATTGAACTTACAATTAAGCTTCAAATGAGGAACTCATCCATATGATTTTGAAATACCATCAAAACTCATAAACATGCATAAGGGATAGAGGTGGATACCATTTGTAAAAATTCATGAAACAAAGAAATAGATGATACCACTTGATACAAATCAATATCCCTTAATTTGATTTTGTTTTTGAAAAAAAAAACCTCAAAAGATTTCAAAAAAAATTGAAGGTATCAAAGTAGTAACATTTGAGATACCATTTTGAGATAAAAGCACAAAACTTGATTAAAATAAGCTCTCATAAGATTCAATAGATGAAGAATGGAGCTATTAGCATTTGGACCCACACAAGTTTTGGTTCTGAAATGATTTTTCAAAATTGGACCAAATAGATACCACTTAAAATAGTTCAAAAAGGAACTAAATGAATACCACTTGAAACTAAGCCAAATAATTTTCAAATGATTTGAAATTTTGCAAAAATATACTTTGGGTTCATAAGAAGCTTTTCCAAAAAGATTTTTAAAAAAAGGAAATTCTATTCAAAAGATATCCCAAAATCAATTTCGAAAAATATGAAAATTCTGAATAGTACTTCATTGGTCGGTGCTACCGCTCATAAGCCGGTATGACCGGATTCCGGTGCTACCGGAGCCAGAGCGGTGCAACCGGCTCTAACAGACTTTTAAAATGCAATTTTTTGCAAAATCTATTCAAATGAAATCCAAATGATTTGAAATTTTTTAGAAATGAACTTTGGACTATTTAGAAGGTTTCTCAAAAAGAATTTTTTTAAAAGGAATTTTCTTTCGAAAGATATGGCAAATTGTACTTTAAGGCATAAAAAAGAAATTAAAACATAAAGGGCCTCAACATGCAACTCCAATTTGGATTTCATAGAATTTAAATTTCCAAGGCTCGAAGGATTTGAAATACTTTTAGAAGCCTTGATACCACTTAAAAAGATCATGAATTCTAATTTGACAGCCAATATTAAGCAATATGCTTCATTTGGCTATTTTGGTTGAAATAAAGGATTTTGGCCAAATTTGATTTCAACATAGAATTTTCATTTAGAAAGCTTGTAAAACATTTGAAATACATATTAGAATGCTTTTACAAAGCTTTTCACAAATTTAGTCCTTTTAAACACGAACTTGACTTTTACCAAAGTGGTCCTTTTGAAATAGCCATTTGAACAACAAAGCCAAATATTTCAATACAAGATTCAAATGAAGAATAATATGAGAAATAGGAATTTTGAATTTGTGTATGAGTCTAAAATACTATTTTGAACCAAGATACTACACAAGATCAAGTCCAAATGGAGAAACTCACTAAGTGCAATTAATATGACTATTATGGGTCAAGTATAGTTTTTCGGCGAGTTTCAAAATCAAATAGCTTTTGATGAGCTGGTCTTTTGGAAATCTTTTGAACACGAAAGTTATTGAGATTGACCAAATTTAGGTTTTTCGTTTTGGAATTCTTTCAAAATCATTTTACATTTAACTTTATAAAAATTATAAGTTTAAATCCAAAACAAGATACTAGTAACTTGATTTTGGGCATGAAACTTATTTTCTATGTAAAATAGATTTTTGTGAAGCCAAAACTATTGGAAAACCTTTTAAAAGCATTTGTATACATTTTTAAACTAGTTTTTTAAAATATTACTAATAGACACACAAAAAAAATTTGGTTTTGGCTAAATGGCTTGATTTTGAAAGTTAATATCAGCACTAATATAAATATGGGCACATGTAGGGATGTTATATACATGGTTATGATTTAGCACTCCCCCTTAATGTGACTTCCCAACTTGCTCGAGATTACAATCAATACAACTAAAAAGCATGAGCAAGAATATGAACAAGCAATTCAAATTGATTTTCATGAATAATGTAGCTTAACCTACACAAGGCTAGAAGCTATAAGAATCAATTTTAAATACTTGTTACCCGAGATGGTATTGGTTCATGATTGGAGTTAATGTCCTCAAGCTTGGCTCCCTTTTGCATACGATGAAATCATCCTCTTGATTGAGCCAAAGATTTCCAATGCATCTCCAAACACCTAATAAACTTATAGGCACTTGTTGGTACCCAATTTTTGTTGGGTCCAAAAATATTAGTCACAATAGATTTAGGGACCCAAATGGCCCTAACATTTATAGTATTAAGTGAACTAACATGACTAGCAATGGGTTTGTGGTTATTATTTCCCCTAAGCGAATTATTTGCATTGTAATGAGAAGGCTTAGGAGGTCTAGTAAAATTCACAAACCCATTTCTTGTTTGATCCTTTCTAAGCATATGATGATCATTATAATGAGAACGTTTAGAGGATCTAGCAAATCTAGCAAATGGTTTGCTATTGTTATTTTTCCTAAGCACATGATCAACATGATTTTTCTTGGTCTAAGGAAATCTAGCATTTTGAGCAAACACATTTCTAGATTTATTTCTCCTAAGCAATTGAATATCATAATTTTGCATATACTTGGGAGAATCGACAAACTTGGCAAACACATTGCCATTTTTGTCCTTCCTAAGCAAATAATGATCATTTACAATAATAGGCTTAGGAGTAGTACCTTTGGGACAATCCTTACCGTAATGTCCCCTTTTCCGGTAATTGAAGCATGTCACGCTATTTGGCCCTCTCTTGACCTTGTTGTGCTCCTTGCCGGTTTGCCTCTCCAATGGTGGTGTGGACTTGACTTCCACTTGATGAGGGCACACAGAGGCGTAGTGGCCCTTCATGTTCTTCTCCCTCTTGGAGATGTAGCCAATTCCTCTCTTGTCAACCAACTTTCGTTGATTGCTTAGAATGTTGTCGAGGGTGGCTTTTCCTTTGAAGCACTTCTTCAAGTCATTTTCCAATTCAATGACTTGAGCCTTGAGCTCTTTATTTTCCTCTACAAGGTTACTCTCACATTGCATAGAGGAAGTTGAGGCAATATTTGTATTTGAGCAACAAGGCTTATCATCACTAGAGATGGACATATTACTTTTAGATGAAATGCTAGGATTTGAAATTAAGTATGGCATATCATCAATTAAATCACATGTAATTCCTATGTCCATCCTAGACTTAGTGAGTTCTTTGAGAAGGAGAGATTCATGATTTTCTTTAAGCACATTATAATCATTTTGAAGAGAATCATGTTCAAGCTTTAAAATTTTATATTTTGCTTTCTCCTTCCCAAGATAATTATTGAGCTCCTCTAGCATGTTTATTAATTCATCATAGGAGGGCTCATCATCCTCATCACTATCACTTACCTCAATTTTACCTTTAGCCATGAAGCAACGAGTTAATGATGAAATAATTTGATGATCATCGTCGCTTGAGGCGGAGGTTGAGGTTTCTTCATCACTTGAGGTAGAAGTGGAGGTTTCTTCTACCGATGTCCAATCCTTAATGCAATCATTGTTTGTTGATGTGGATAATTCAAATAATTCTTGAAACTCGATCCATATTTCATGGGCGCTCTTAAGATTGCAAATTGAATTAAAGACATCTACGCTCACAAAACTAAATAAAGCATTAGTAGCTTGAGCGTCGAGATGTAAGCATTTCTCTTCTCCTTTAGTTTGAGCAACTTCGTTCAACCGAAGAGAAAAGCCTACATCTACGATCCACCATATTTTGGGGCTCATGGATTTAAAATGAGAAATCATAAATAATTTCCATGAAACATAATTCGAGCCATAAAAAATATGTGAATCAGTGTAGTGCACTAATCCGCTAGTCGTCATCCTTACTCTCTAGTCGGTTAAGACTAATAAAATGAGAGACCAAGCTCTGATACCACTTGTAAGGACGAGGATGCCGACTAGAGGGGGGGTGAATAGGCGGCTTTTAAAAATCTCTCTCTTAATTTCTACAAAGCAATTCACCACTAAATACCTTAATGACAAAACCTTAACAATTAAATAATGCGGAAGCGATAAACTGAGGTTTTGACAATCAAAGCCTAAATTATCTAGGCTCACTATGTGCACTAACTAATTATGTCTCTAACAATAAATTGCAATCCTAAATACAAGCAATCAATCAATTTAATTCTATGAATATAAATTGCTTGAATAAGGAATAGAATGCAAGCACAAGAGACACATCGATATTTTTACCGTGGTGTTCGGAGACTTGCCTGTCTTCCCTAATCCACGTTGAGGTTAGCCCAAATGAATTTGACCGGCTCCACGAATTGAGCACCCACCTCGAATCCACCAGTGGTTGCTCTTTCCCCCTCCGGGTAGGCAAGCACCGACCTTCACAACTTGCCGGGGCTTCTCACAACCTTCGTCGAGAAGCTCACCGCGCACGACGCCGTCTAGATGTCGGTAAACACCAAGAGTAACAAGTCAAGCCTTCCGCTTGAACTTCACATAGTGCAACACATGCACTCCGTTGACCTCCTAAGTGCAACACATGCACTAGGATCCTCCTCAAGTGCAACACATGCACAAGAGGCTCTCAATCCTCTTCTAATTTGCAACACATGCAATTAGAGCTCACTCTTAGCTCAAAAACCAAATGTGAGTGTGCAACACATGTAACACCTCACCCAAATACTCAATGCAAACAGCAGCCTTGCCCTTGCCCCCCCATGGGGTCCTTTTATAGCCCCCCAAGAAAAACTAGCCGTTGGGGCGCAAATTGGGCAAAAGTGTCCAGGAGGCCCGGTCATACCGCCCTAGGGCCGGTATGACCGGCCTCAGAGCCAACGGCTAGAAAACTAGCCGTTACTCACGAAAATTGCACAACCGGTATGACCGGAGACCACCCGGTCATACCGCTCACCGATATGACCGGAGGTGGTCCGGTTATACCGCCACCTCTGCGCCAAAAATCAGTCTTCTGTGATTTACACACCGGGGAGGCCCCGGTCATACCGACATCCGGTATGACCGGTGAGGGTCCGGTCATACCGACCCTAAGGACCTAAAAACTGATTTTGCGCAATCTTTTCTCCAAACTTTTCAAGAATTGTTTCTTTGAGCTATGTTATGATCAACACATGATCACAACCCTATGCAAAACACATTTGCACATGTTAATCACATACTCCAAAGAATCATTTAAACTCTAATTTATTTGCAAAACACATTCGCAAATAAACTACAAACCTATGAGATCAATCCTCTTAGCCATATGATGATCAACACATGATCAAGTCAATTTGCAAAATACATTTGCAAACCCTATTCACATGCTCTAGGATCGAGACCCATAACTTCTAGTTCATTTGCAAAACATATTTACAAATTAACAAATTCAACTTATTTGCAAATCACATTTGCAAATAAACCATGAACATATGAGATCAGTCCTCTAGTCATGTAAGGATCAACATATGATCCCGACATTTTGTAAAACACATTTGCAAATACCAACACATGCTTTAGGATCAAAACCTATAATCTCGAGCTTATTTGCAAAACACATTTGCAAATAACAAATCCATTCAATATTTTGCAAACTCAAACCACAAAGCACACTTAGCCTTGTGATGATCAACACATGATCCAATCACAAGCTAAAACACCAAAGCATGAGCTCTCTATTTGCAACACATGCAAATCTTAGCATCATGCAAAACAAGCACTTATTCAAATCAAGTTGCATGGCTCTCTCCTTTTGCAACACATGCAAAACTTAGCTCCAAGCAAAAAACCAAATCAAATAAGATGCAAGCATGAGCACCTTTATTTGCAACACATGCAAATACTTAGCTCATGCAAAATGCAATGCACAAGCTTCACCCATTTGCAACACATGCCAAATGGTTAGCTTCATGCAAACACCAAACAAGAGAGTGAGCTAGAGTGAACCGGATTGAGTTCATCAACTCATGATGAAGTTCAAGCTAAAAGACTCAACCCCTCTTAATAGTACGGCAACCTAACTAGCAACCCGGTCTCCCAACCAAACACTGAGACCGGTAAAAAGACTAGGAACACATCCTTATCCCTAGCTAGTTATACCTTTGCCCCTAGCGATCCACTTGGAGCTTTTTATGATTTCCAATTATCTTCTCGCCAGGATCACATCTTCTTCTTCTTGTTCATCAACACATGATGAACCATCTAGCTCTTCTCTTCATTTCGGGATTCATCTTTGAAGCTCATCAACACATGATAACTTCTTCTTCCCGATTCTTCATTTTCTTGGACTCAACCTACCTCACAACTCATGGAAGATGTTATTCCAACAAACGCGGTTGTCTCAATCATCACTACACTCCATTAACACATAATGGATGCCTCTAAGATCGATTGGGCACAACCCAAATCAATTTGAAAGATTTAAAGGTGTCTTGAGTACTTTGATGCAACTAATGCTTCATTATACTCAGGAGCTTTTCGCTTGTCTTTAATCAACAAGGAGACACCATCAATACATGATGAAATGTTCTTTGATTGATTAAAAGACAATCGAACTCAATTTAAACTCATTTAAATTGACATGAGTATATATAACTACACAAGTTTCATATACTCAATTTGATGGTTAGTAATGATCCAATATGTTTGAGTGATGGAAAGGGATCAATACATTTAAACCATCAACTATAGAATAAACTCTATTAAGTATGTGCATATAATTAATTGAACATGGAATCAATATGCACATAATCAATCTTAGATTGCATATGAGTTTATCCTATATTAGTATGAGTATATTACAACTACACAAGTTATATATACTCAAAAGATTGTTTCAAGGTCTTGATCCTTTATATTATATGACAAGAGGACATGGATCAATACAATTGAAACATCAAGTTAAATTATCAACTCCCCCTAGATGTGTGCATTCATGTATATATGAATTAGAAACATAATGCACATATTTGGACTAAAGCAATGGAAGAGTTCATACTTTAACTTGAATTCTAAGTATGCATTTAGATAATACAATGAATACGAGTGCATACCTTAGGTTTTTCATTTTCCATCCAAATATGAGACTAATAAGAATAAGGCTCAATAGAACATGTTAGTCTCATAATGATTAGATTTGTCATTAAATAATGATTAAACATTAATATTAAATCAATCACCAAAACCAATGAAGTTTGAACTTACAGCGATGATGCCATTTCCCGGACGAGCACGACCTCGGGCTCCGCCCTCACACGATCCCTCACATCACCTCGCGGTCGGCGGTCTCGATCGCCGACAAAGAGAGTTAGCAAAACGCATGTGAAAATTAACAATTGTTTTGAGTTAACAACAAAGTGCAACACATTTCATTGTTTACAAAAGTAATCACACACCTCGCCTCCTCTTTTGAAATATAGCAAAAGATGGTTGTGGCTTAATAGTACTAGCGAGTGCAGGGTCTTTAGACTCTTCAAAAGATATCACTTCATGGATGCATTTAAATGCCACATCTTCACATACAAACCTCTCACAACAACAGTACAGATCCTTCACAAGAGATGAATCCGACAAGGAGACGAAGATCTGGCCATCATAATGCACTATTTTGGTGGTACAACTCGACATCGTAACTACAAATTTATTGGATGACGATCATGCCATCTGCTAAATATATTTCAAAAATACTCGATTAGTACAACCAACATAGATTATTAAGAATGTCATTTTCGGTTGCACGCACTCCAACATAACATGATAGTTATAAAATACTACTAGAATATGATAACTTAGTTACAACGAAATAAAAAATAATACAGTTTATGATGTATATTGATATTATGTCCAAATGTAAAAGAAATATGAATCACGGAAATGTAAAAGAACTACGGATCTTATGACAAAATAAGCAAAGTTTCCACTAAGATACGACAGATGAAAAAGAACTACGAACCTCGCCATTACACAAAGGGCGAGGCACATATCAACGGATCATAAAAATACTATGAATGGCCAAAATAAAAAGCGAAGAAGTGCAATAAATGAACCGAAGCAATGAGATTAGGTGGAAATGACGAAGAAGTTTGAGATGAAGATGCGACAAATGTGGTTCCCAAACGGCAGTGGAGAGGAAATGTTTGAGAAGAAGATGAATAGGCAACGTGGAGAGACAGAGCATTTGAAGTTTTTGCAGCAACCTACACAATTTCCAATATGTAACTACTCAATTTATTACAAGCAATTTCAACATAAAACCATATATGATACATTTACTTTTACAGAAATTTTGTCATCACAACCGTCTTTGAAGTGAAATATCACAGACGGGTGCTTTAAAAGGAACCGTTTGTGATAAGTTGACACACCATAGACAATTGTTCAATCCAAACTGACTGTCATATCCGTTTATAAGTTATGAAGCTTAGAGAAAGAGTACCGAACTAATATGATGCTACTTGCTCAAGTCTAAAGTAGGCTAAAACATCATAGGTTGTCATCGCAGGCATAATATGAAACGAAAACATCACAGGCATTCAAATTTTAAAGTGTTGGTAGATCATCAATAAAAAAAGCCTTTCAAAAACGAAGAGATATAAAGTTACAAGGTATCCTTGGAGGATGTCTAAAAATCTATGAAGTCTAAAAAAATTTCCTTGCAATCATAAAAAATTGCAAATGCCCTGTTGATTATTCATTGTCAATTTTTGATTGTACCGGTGACGAATACTTATAACAGGGGTACCCCAACGGCCCGAAGTGACGAGCCGGCGGCCTCAAGCACAGCTCAAGCCCAACAGCCGCCTCCCACCCACTCTGGCGATCAAGCACTGCAAGGCCACACGAGACATCCTTCCCGACCGACGAGGGAAGTGTCTCACTGCTGGGGGCTCCCGACTTCGCCAGCGAGACAGACCCCGGCTCCGACCAAGCGGGGCTCCCAACCCCCTTTGGCGGGACGGGATCCCCCGACTCCGATCAAACCGAGGCAACCCCTGCCAAGGGCCGCGTGTCGAAGCCTCTACCAGCCAATAGCCACGTACCCCATGAACGGGGTCAATCGAAGTGACTATACAAGGCCAGGTGGCTCCTTCCCAAGAAGGTTTAATGATCGACAAAGTCATGCTCCCATCCCATCGATCGGTCACATACAAGACGAAGACACGCTCTCTCCCGAGGCAATACCCGTCATGCGCGCACAACGTCAACACTCGTAAGGTTCGCAGAGGCGTGTACGCCGCTTCCCGGAAATACCTAACCGCCTCGCCAACTAGGCTATTGACCCAAAGATAGGCAAAGCGGGTGGTGATCGGTCGTGAACGAAGGACCGAAGCCCTAGTGTAGGTCATCTCGCCCTCTCCCAATTCGATGTAACTCCCCTTCCTTTCGTATAAAGGAGGCAGGAACCCCCGTAGGAGGGGGATCGAACCCATCTCGTTAAGCCATTAGCACTCTCGCTTGTAAACTTTGTGCAGTCATCTGTACTAAAGGGAATACAACGCCACCACATGAATTGAAGTAGGGACCTTCGGCCCGAACCAGTATACATCTTGGACTTCTGAGTCTAACCATTCAGGGAGTGGAACGCGCGGCCCCTTAGACTTACAAATTTACTTGCCGGTGCTCGAACGCCGGCGGTTGGCGCGCCAGGTAGGGGCCTTCGCGTCTTCATCACCATCTCCGGATTCCGCTTGCCTCCCTGATGGCATCTTCCACCCGCGACGGCATGATCGGCAGGGAGCCGATCTGCCGGCTCTCTCAACTTTGCCGTCACCTCGGCGAGAGGGCTTACGCTCATCCCGCCGCCATCGAGGCCCGGCCCGCCGCAAGCTCGGCGCCATCTCCGGCGACCGCTAAGCTCGGCTTTGGGCGCCCTGCGAGTCCCAAAGTCGGCTCACGAGCGCGCGCCACGCGTCTGGCGAAGCTCCGTGGGCCCGGCGGTGGCCGTGTCACCTCCCGCAGCTCACAACTTGTGGCGATGGTGGCTACATGCCGGCCTCTATCCACGCCGCCGGAAGACTCTTCCGACCACGACTCCAGCTCAGGCACGGAGTACCACCGCCCGGCGCACTCTCGGGAGTGCAACATGGCGAACACGATCGATTTAATCATAACCCCCGCGGTTACGGGGGCCCCCATCCGGCGCACTGAGGCGCAGGAGGAGGAATACCAGCGCGAGCGTGCTGAACGCGCTCAAGCTCGCCGCGCCGAACTCCAGCGACAGCGCGAAGAGCTGGATAAGCGGGAAGTCGAGCTCGACCAGCTCTGGCTAACACCGAGCAGATGAGCCCGAGACCAGCAGTGCCCGGCGGCGCGCGACGACGCTGCGGCGTGTACACCACAAGCTGGCAAAAGAATCCGACGGCCCTCAGTTCTTCCCCCATGCAAGCGAAACGTGGCGCGGCCATGCGATCTTCGAGGCCTTCCGGAGCCGGCTGACCCGGAGGCCAAAGCCACGTACCAGAACCTCCGGGGGCTGGTGGAGCGTGCGGCCGTGCAACACATGCAGGCCTCCGGCTCCTACCGCTCCGACGCCACCTCTGGCCACCGGGCCCGTACCGCCGCTCGAAGCCGGCTGGGTCCGGCGAAGGCGACGCCACACCACGAACCACCCCAGGCCTCGTGCACCCCGGTGCGCCAGCGCCTCGGTGACGCCTACGACGTTCGCGCCACCCTCAAGGCGCGGAGAAAGGCGGCAGAGGAGGCCGTCCACTCACGTATTGTGGACGGCGGGCGCCACCGCCGCAGCCCAAGCCCCGATGGTCGGACCACGGGCTTTACGCCAGGATCCGTTAGCGATTTCCTGCCGGTCCGGCGCCACCAACATCGCCAAGTACACTGGGGCCACGAACCCAGGTGTCTGGCTTGAAGACTACCGGCTCGCATGCCGGCGCGGGGAGCGACCGATGATCTCTTCATCATCCAAGACCTCCTATCTACCTTGCGGACTCGGCCGAGCTTGGCTCGAGTACTTGCCCGCCAAAACCATCAGAATCGGGCCGACTTGAAGACCCTCTTCGTCGGCAACTTCGAGGCACTTACAAGCGCTGCGCAACTCACAGGACTCGAAGGGCTGCAAGCGGCGACCGGGAAACCTCCGGGATTACATACGGCGGTTTTCCCGCCATACAGCGAAGCTCCCGACATCTCCGACGCCGATGTCGTGGGAGCATTCATCTACGGCACCTCGCAAGGCCACGGTGCACAAGCCGGGTATCTCAAGCCCAGACCACCAAGGAGCTCCTCGACATCGCCACCAACCACGCCTCGGCGAGGAGGCGTGGGGCTATCTTGAAGGAGGAAAGGCCAAAGAAGAGCCCGGCGTCCGAATCGGATCCCCTTCCGACCGCTCCGACAAGCGGAAGCGGCATGGAAAATAGATCCGCGAGTCCCAAGTGGTCGCCATCATCAACCGCCTTCCTTAGCGGCGAGGCGCCGACCGTCGCGCCTGACCACTTCGAGAAATTGATAGACAGCCCGTGCCCGAACCACGGGTTCCCCGTCAAACATAAGTACCGGGACTGCGAAGTCACGAGGCGTTTCTTTCTGCGCCCCTCACGACGCCGCGGGGTAAAGGAAAGAAGCCGCAGTCACGCCCCACGGTAGTGGAGAAAAAGGCGACGACGAGTTCCCGAACCCGACGGCATCTCATGATCTTTGGCGGACGGCGTGCTTACGCCGACAAGCGTCGGCTCAAACTTCGCCTACCGTGAGGTCCACACCGCCTCACTAGCCGTCCCTCAATACCTCCGGTGGTCGAGTTCCGGTCACCTTGATCGGGCCGATCACCCGACCACATCCCCACCGGAAGATACCGGCGGTAGTCGACCCCATCGTGGGAAGAAGCGCCTCACCAAGGTGCTCATGGATGGTGGCGGCCTCAACATCCTCTCGTGGAGACGCCGGCGCCATGGGGATTCCTCGCTCGAGTCTCCGATGAGCAAGGCTCCTTTCCACAGCGTCATCCTCGCCGGCGAGCCCATCCGCTCGGCAGTCGACCGCCCGTCACCTTTGGGGAACCGGGAATTTTCGCACCGAGACCCTCACTTTTGAGGTTGTGGATTTCCGGCTCCTATCATGCTATCTTGGGCGGCCATGCTACGCCAAGTTCATGGCGATCCCACCACGCCTACCTCAAGTGAAGATGCCCGCCACGAGGAGTCATCACCGTGGCATCGTCTTTCTAGCTTGCCTACAATCGCGAGCAATAATGTGAGCTTGCCTCGGCGATCATCGCGTCTGCCGAGCTCGACGACCTCGAGGGAAGCCTCGAGTCGCCCCGAGTCCAAAGTCGTCGCGCGGGATCCTTCAAGTCCACCGAGGACACGAAGAAGGTCGCGGTCGATCCCTGCGATCCGACCAAGACCGTGCGGGTCGGAGCCACGCTCCCCGCCAAATAGAAAAGCGCGCTCGTCGGCTTCCTCCGCACCAACAAAGACGTCTTCGCATGGAGGTCCTCCGACATGCCAGGAATCCCAAGGGAAGTCGCCGAGCACTCCTTGAGCATCCGACCAGGCTCAAAGTCGGTCGCCCAACACCTGCGCCGCTTCGACGAGGAGAGGCGCAGGATCATAGGGGAGGAGATCGCCAAGCTTTTGGCTGTAGGGTTTATAAAAGAGGTCCGCCACCCCGTGTGGCTGGCCAACCCTGTACTTGTAGAAAAGAAAAATGGGCAATAGAGAATGTGTGTTGACTATACGAGTCTCAACAAAGCGTGTCCCAAAGACCCGTTCCCCTTGCCCCGCATCGACCAAGTCATCGACTCCACCGCGGGGTGCGAGTCTCTTTCCTTTCTGGATGCCTACTCAGGCTACCACCAGATAGCGCTGAAGGAGTCCGACCAGCTCGCGACTTCCTTCATCACGCCGTTCGGCTACGTTACAATGCCGTTCGGCCTAAAGAACGCGGGCGCTACATACCAGCGATGTATGCAAACGTGCTTCAACAACCAGATCGGCCGCAACGTTGAGGCGTACGTTGACGACATCGTCGTGAAGACCAAGAATGCGCACGACCTTATTGTCGACCTGGAAGAAACTTTCGCGAATCTTCGACGGTTCCGTATAAAGCTCAACCCCGAGAAATGCATCTTCGGGGTCCCCAAAGGGAAGCTGCTCGGCTTCATCGTCTCCGAGCGAGGTATCGAGGCCAATCAGGAGAAGATCTCGGTGATCGCAAGGATGGGCCCGGTTCCTAATCTCAAAGGGGTCCAGAGGCTAACAGGGTGCCTTGCCGCCTTGAGCCGTTTCGTGTCTCGCCTTGGCGAGCGCGGAATGCCGCTCTACAGGCTACTCAAGAAATCCGACCGCTTCAGCTGGACCCAGGAGGCTCAGGAAGCCCTCACCCGCCTGAAGGCCTTCCTATCCTCACTTCCGATCCTGGTCGCCCCGGCACCAGGCGAACCGCTGCTCCTCTACATCGCCGCCACTGCTCAAGTCGTCAGTGCGGCCCTTGTGGTGGAACGAGCGGAGGAAGGCCGTGAACTCAAGGTACAACGGCCGCCTACTTCATCGCGAGGTTCTTTCCGAGTCCAAGGCTCGCACCGTGAGGTGCGGAAAGCGCTCTCGCGTTCTCATCGCCAAGAGAAAGCTCGCCCATTACTTTGACCAAAGACGCCATCACCGTGGTGACCGCGTCCGCTTCGGCGAGATCGCCCACAATCGCGACGCCTCGGAAGGATAGCCAAGTGGGCGCTCGAGCTCGCCGCCACGATAACATACGCCCCTGACAATGATCAAGTCGCAGCCTCGCCGACTTCGTCTGTCGAGTGTACCGCCCCGTGCGCCACCGTGTCGAAGACCCCAGCATGGACAATGTACTTTGATGGGTCCTACACCAAGAACGGCGCGGCGCGGAGTCGCCATCATTTCCCACTCGGAACAAACTTCAATACGCCATCGGGTTGCTCTTCGACGCGACCAACAACATCGCCGAGTACGAGGCTCTCGTCAACGGTCTCCGGATCGCTGCCGACCTCAGCGCTCGTCGGATCTGCGTCCGCGGGGACTCCAAGCTTGTCGTCGACCAGGTCATGAAGGCTTCGAGCCGCGGACGCCCGTATGGTCGCGTCTTGTCGGAAGTCGCGCAAGCTCGAGGAGCGGTTCAAGGGTTTCGAGCTCCACCACAACTATAGACGCTATAACGGTGAGGCCGATTGCCTAGCCAATCTTGCCTGCAGCAGAGGGCCGATCCCCACCCGGATCTTCGTCACGACCTCCGCAACCTTCCATCCACCGACTCGGTGAGACGATCCCCATCACATGGCCGCTTGCGCTTTGGGGACTCGATCCGGTCGGGCCCTTCAAGAAAGCGCCCGGGCTTTACTCATCTCCTAGTCGCGGTGGATAAATTCACCAAGTGGATAGAGGCCAAGCCGGTCGTGAGCGCCACGCCGGCACAAGCGCCATCTTCTTCGCGACATCGCTCTTCTTGGTTGAAGTTCCAAACTCTATCATCACCGACAACGAACGCAGCTTCACGGGAAGGAGTTCCTCGAAGTTCGAGACGACTTCAACATCCGAGTCGATTGGGCAGCCGTGGCCCATCCGCGAACTAACAGCCAGGTCGAACGTGCGAACGGCATGATCCTTCAAGGACTCAAGCCACGGATCTTCAGTCGGCTCAAGCACTTCGCGGGGCGGTGGGTGGCGAGCCGCCTCCGCCCTCCGGAGCTCGCGACCACGCCCACCCGAGCGACCGGTTTACACCGCTTTCATGGTGTTCGCTACCGGCCGCCTTGCCAACGAGACTGAGTATGGCGCCCCAAGACTACAAGCCTTCGATGAGGCTCGGGGGCTCGCCTCGCAACAAGACGCCATCGACCAGCTCGACGAGGCGCATGACGTGGCCATCCTGCGATCGGCCAAGTATCAACAAGCTCTGCGGCGCTACCACAGCCGCCAGGTTCGAGGGCGATCCTTCAGCGCTGGCGACCTAGTCCTGCGCCGGGTCCAAACCAGCAAAGACAAGCACAAGCTATCGCCGCCCTGGGAAGGCCCTTCACCGTCGTAGAGGTTCTCCGACCTGGCACCTTTCGACTCAAGGACGCCGACGGTCACATCCTTCCGAACGCTTGGAACATAGAAAAGTTAAGGCGATTCTATCCCTAAACTCTTTTATTTTTCCCTGGCATGGTCTTTACCTTTACCCTTCCAAGCACCTGGTCGCCATGCGACGCTCGGGGGCTGCCCCTTGGCGCCCCCGTCGCTTATGCGGGTCGGTGACCCGACCGATCACAAGGTCCATCCCGAGTGGTAACCCTCTCGACCCAAGCGTTACGGCCTACGCCCCAGCGGCTATGGTTGCTAAGTAGCGCTTTGCGGAAGAAGGAAATGCCCGAGTGGAGTGACCTTTTGGTCAGTTGGGAACACTCCTCCCCCGCGCAAACTCGGCTAACTCACGCGCTCACGCGGGTCGGTGACCCGACTGGTCACGAGGTCCTCCCTGAGCGGTAATCCTCTCGACCGAAGTGCTATGGCCTCGCCCGGGCTATGGTTACGCACTTCGCGGAAGAAGGAAATGCCCAAGTGGAGCGATCTTTTGTCGGTCGGGAACACTCCTATCCCTCACAAGTACGCATAACTGCTGAGTAACCAAGATTCCTATCCTCTTAGCCCCTCCCGAAGCAACCCGACCTACGCATAAGTGACCCTTGCGGTCCTTAAGGCTATGGCCGGGAAAACGTTCACCAAATACACAAAAGGGGCAAGAGGCGTACTGGAACTTGTTAACCTTAAGATTGTTTACAAGCATAATAGTCTTTACAATTAAAAAGGAGGATAAATCTAACTGCTTTATTCTTCCTCGAGGGTGACCTGCGGCGAGACGTGGCTGGCAATCTCCCGAGCGTGCGGCTCGACCAAGAGCTCGAACCTGTCGATCTCGCCGTCGGTCCGGTTCCCGGCGACGCCGCTGCTCACCACCGCGAGGTCAATCCCATCGTAATACGAGATGGTGTTGACTAGCGCCGAGGAAGCTCTAAACGCCGCGCCAGCAATCACCGCCCTCTCGACGCGCCCCAGCACTCGGGCTAGCGAGGGCGCCAGAGCGCTCGGGCCCGCCACTGCTCCAAGGACCCGGGCGCATACGTCCTAACCAGCCTTGCGAAGGGCCTCCAGTTCTGTGGCCAGCTCGGCCCGACCATCTTCGGCAACCTTGGCGCGCGAGTCGCGTCCGCCGTGGACCGCCTTGTCACGGGCCTGCAGGGCGTCCTTCCGCTCCTCAACGGCGAGGCCCATGTTCTTCTGCACCTCTGTAGATGGCAACGGCGCCAGATGATCGCGACTTACGAATAGCGCCCACAGAATCAAATAAGAAGTTGAGACCCTTACCGGCCGCAGAGTTCGCCAGGTTGCCGACTCCTTGCCTGACCGCCTCGTAGGAGGTCCTCAAGGAGGTCAGGTCCTTTCGAGCGGCCTCCCGCTCGAAGCGGACTCGGTCGGCGTCCTTCCGAGCCTGGTCTCGCTCGGTCCGCAGACGGGTTGCCTGCGCTTGCGCTGCCCCCTTTGCGGTGGCGACGGCGCCCGGGCGCCGTGGCCTCGCCGGGAGGACTCGAGCTTCGCCACCTTCGTCCTCAGGGACTGGGCCCCCAGGCGCTCATCGAAGAGAGCCTTAGTGGCCCCCACCAACTCTTGGCAGACCTTCGCCGCCTCCGACCGCCTCACGCTCAGCGCCTCTTGAGCTAAGCGCACCACTCAAGCGCGCCCGATCGCCTCTTCCACGGCAGCCGCCCGCTGGCTGTCCGAGCACCGTAGAAGCTCGGCTTTGCCCTCCGAGCAAGCCCGCAGATGCTGCAAGATGCGGACTATCCGTTAGTCTCACGGCGAGTGCGTCAGAATTTTACAAGTTGGGTTTTTTCATCAACTTACCGAGCTGATCGGCCGGACTCCCCCGGCCATCGCGTCCAACGCTCGGCTGGAAGATTCTAGAGCAAGAGTCAGACCCTTTCGGACCTGCTCCATCTCTCGCTTTCGGCCCGTGGCGCCTTCAAGAGCGACCCACTCGCTCTCTTCCGTTCCGCCCACCGACCCCGACTCAAGGGCCACTCCCGGCAGCGGGCCCCTGGTCGTCTGCTCGGGCGGGGCGCTACCCGTCCAGAGCACCATCGGCAACGATGGTGGAACTGGTCCCCCGGGGATCCCCTCGACGACCTGCGCTTGCGGGACCTCGGTCGGCACCTCCCCCAGGGGCGAGGGACGCCACTGGCACGATCACGTCTCGGCACCGGCCGACGATCGCCGGCAGCGCCGACGTCTCTTCCTCCGTGAGGATGATCATGTCAGACGGCGGTGTCCCCAATTGAGGCGTCGGGAGCTCCTCACCAACCTTGGCCTCAGGCGGGCGCTTCGGCGCCCAAGACCACGATCGGCGCCAACCCGATCGGCGTCTTTGGAACCTCCTGCGGCGTCCTGCGGCTAGGCGACTCCTCGTGCATCCCTTGCGGAACCACCACAGACGCGCCACGGTCACACTCGATAGGCGCGCACATCACAAACACTTAAAAGCGGTTCGGCGGCTTTGCTGCAAAAATGTTTGAACAAAAGAAAAGAGTACTTCTTCGAGCCGAGCGGGTGCGCGGCAACGCGCCTCTTCACGGTCCCCCTCCGAAGCGGATCTGCCCCGCTTCCTAAAGCGCCTCCACCTGGCGCGGCGATGACGGCGACCGCGCTGTCACCCTCGCCCGAGGCCCCTCGGCGCGGAGCTCGTGGTGTCGCCCTCCGGCAGTCCATGCCCGACCGCCACGGCCGGGCAGTCGAAGGAACCCACAAGTATGCGTGGCCGGGGTGCTTCATTCTGCTCGGTGGAGGTTACACCGCAGCAGTGGCCTCCGACACGTCCTCACTGCTGCCCTCGCCGCACGCTCCTTTTCCTTCTTCTTCCTCCTCTCCTCCTTCCGCTTCTTGCGGAGGAGTCGAGCTCATGGCCTTCGCTCGGGCCGCCCTCGCCTCCTTATCTCCGGGAGCGGCGCCCGGAGGACATGCCCAAGAGCCCCTAGAAGATAAAAACACCGGTCGGACCAGCGTTAAAAGCAAAGAAAAGAGGGCGGAAGAAGTCCCACCGACCTACCAGATTGGAGGGTGGGCGCGAGAATGGCTCGGGTGGCCGCCACGACTCAGTGGCGCTTCCTCCCATGACGGCGCCACCGGGCCGACCTCCATCGCGGCCACTCGGGCTCCGCCATCCTCATCCGGACGGATGCCCTCAGATCTTTGGAGCAGGCGGGTCATGCGCAAGAGGTTGCACGCATCCTCATGAAGGCACACACGACCACGTCCCCTGAGCCCTTGCCTCCTTAGGGCCCCGACCGCTCTGATCGTGGCCATCTTATTCTTCTCTCGCTTCTCGGCGCCCAGTTCCACTCCTCCCCACCACGGAAGTTTGTTTGGTGAAGGGCGGGCGCTGCCTCCGACGCTCGAGCATAGAACCGCCAGGCGCTATCCCTTGTTGGACGATGGCAGCTTGACCTCGAGATACTCCGTGCTCCGGCGGACCAAGCCGGAGGGCGAGCCACCAATGGCGCCGCGCGGCCTCGTTGGCTTGTCCTTCGAGCCTTGCTTGGAAGAAATGCCTCCACGCCCAATGCGCTCGATTCCCAGGAAAGCCTCGCAGAGCGTGATGAATATGGCGATGTGGAGGACCCCGTTGGGGTTAAGATGGTGCGCCTCCGCCTTGTAGTGGAAGAGCAGCCCCCGGACGAACGGGTGCGATGGCAAGCCGGCCGCGCCAAGAACGAGGCTAGCACCACGACCTCGTCGTCCCCTGCGAGGCGCAGCAGCCTCCCGGCACCTCCAACCGGAGAGATCTTGCGCAGGGAGGAAGCCCTTCTTCACCAAGCCGAGCGCACGGCCGACCTGGGCAGAGCACTCCGGCCACGACATCCTTGCAAAAGAGACGACGGAAAGGCGAGGAGAAGAGAAGGCTGAGTTTTCTTTTCCTTGGCTCTTTGTTGTTCCTTTTTGTCTTAGGGACGGGAGGCGAGGAAGGCAAGCAAGCGTGACTACTCAAAGCGCCCCAGCAACGTATATATAGAAGACGAGCAGGCGCCGACCGAACAGGCACCCCCTCGAGCGAAGCGTCGCGTCCGTCCTCGTTTGTCACGCCAGCCTGGTAACTCCCGGTTTCCAATTCCACTCAGCATTTAATCCTGACGAAACGGCAGAGCCAAAAAGACGCCGCCCCCGGGCAGTGCATCCTGTAACCTCTCGATCTCCGCCTTGAGGCCGGGCGGTTGCTCAGGGCGCGTCACGAGGCCCATCGGCGCCGCGGCCCAAACAGCAAAGCTCGTGGCTTGCGCCGGGGCCCAACCTAAAAGTCAGGTTGAAGGCCTACCCCACCAGATGGGCATAAGGCCGCCCCAGCAAAACTTGAGCGAGGGGCAAGTATGAGGTGAGCCCCACGGTGGGCCCTCGGTTAGGTCGGCTGACGACCCAATCACCTCTACTCGCGTCCGAGACCATACTTCACACTCTCCCGGGAGCTCATCGATGAGCGACAGCCAGCTGTGCCTTGGGTCGGCGGACGACCCAGGGCCCATACGGGATTGAGTAAAGAAAGGTTTCTTATGGGTCGCCCCACAGCAGGGCCAGGACACCCTACTTTGGGACCGTCCGCTCGGAAGGGTCCCCCTTGGGCAGGGACCTCCCAGGACCCACTCGGACTACCTGTTATAAGCTCCACGAGCACGGCGTTCAAACCAACGCGGGTAAACGCGCGTCGCTCACCCCCTCTAGGTCCCACACCTGCGGATGGGGTATACGTGTGGGATAGACGGCGGCCACTCCTCTCGCAGCTACCCTCACCAGACGAGGACTCGGGATGGATGCCCCACGTCCAGCTACGACGTAAAACGAGCCCACGTTCAGCTACGACGTAAAACGAGCCCACGTCTGACCACGACGCAAGCGAGCACTCGGACACCCGAACCTCACGCAGAGGCATCGCGGTCGTCCCTGCCGACCAAGGCACGGTCCAGCTACGACGTTAAACGAGCACTCGGACACCCGAACCTCGCGCAGAGGCATCGCGGTCGTCCCTGCAAACCAAGGCACGGTCCAGCTACGACGTTAAACGAGCACTCGGACACCCGAATCTCACGTAGAGGCATCGCGGTCGTCCCTGCCGACCAAGGCACGGTCCAGCTACGACGTTAAACGAGCACTCGAACACGTCCCTGCCGACCAAGGCACGACACTCGGACACGTCCCTGCCGACCAAGGCACGGCACTAGGACACCCGAACCTCGAGCAGAGGCATCGCGGTCGTCCCTGCCGACCAAGACACGGTCCAGCTACGACGTTAAACGAGCACTCGAACACCCGAACCTCGCGCAGAGGCATCACGGTCGTCCCTGCCGACCAAGGCACGGTCCAGCTACGACGTTAAACGAGCACTCGGACACCCGAACCTCGCGCAGAGGCATCGCGGTCGTCCCTGCCGACCAAGGCACGGCACTCGGACACGTCCCTGCCGACCAAGGCACGGCACTCGGACACCCGAACCTCGCGCAGAGGCATCGCGGTCGTCCCTGCCGACCAAGGCACGGTCCAGCTACGACGTTAAACGAGCACTCGGACACCCGAACCTCACGCAGAGGCATCACGGTCGTCCCAGCCGACCAAAGCACGGCACTCGGACACGTCCCTGTCGACCAAGGCATGGCACTCGGACACCCGAACCTCGCGCAGAGGCATCGCGATCGTCCCTGCCGACAAAGGCACGGTCGAGCTACGACGTTAAACGAGCACTCGGACACCCGAACCTCGCGCAGAGGCATCGCGGTCGTCCCTGCCGACCAAGGCACGGCACTCGGACACCGAACCTCGCGCAGAGGCATCGCGGTCGTCCCTGCCGACCAAGGCACGGTCCAGCTACGACGTTAAACGAGCACTCGGACACCGAACCTCGCGCGAGGCATCGCGGCCGTCCTGCCGACCAAGGCACGGTCCACCACGACGTTAAACGAGCACTCGGACACCCGAACCTCGCGCAGAGGCATCGCGGTCGTCCCTGCCGACCAAGGCACGGCACTCGGACACCCGAACCTCGCGCAGAGGCATCGCGGTCGTCCCTGCCGACCAAGGCACGGTCCAGCTACGACGTTAAACGAGCACTCGGACACCCGAACCTCACGCAGAGGCATCGCGGTCGTCCCTGCCGACCAAGGCACGGCACTCGGACACGTCCCTGCCGACCAAGGCACGGCACTCGAACACCCGAACCTCGCGCAGAGGCATCGCGATCGTCCCTGCCGACCAAGGCACGGTCTAGCTACGACGTTAAACGAGCACTCGGACACCCGAACCTGGCGCAAAGGCATCGCGGTCGTCCCTGCCGACCAAGGCACGGTCCAGCTACGACGTTAAACGAGCACTCGAACACCCGAACCTCGCGCAGAGGCATCTGGTCGTCCCTGCCGACCAAGGCACGGTCTTGCCACGACGTTAAACGAGCAACTCGGACAACTCAATCGAAGCAAACTCATCATGAAGACATTCATAAAGAAAAAGGAGATTTCATTATAGGCCTACAGGCTCAAACTTTACACAACTTTACACACAGTACCCAACAGACACAAGGATAGCTACGCTACACCACGGCAGGACTTTATCCGCGCCAAAGCCTCTTAAACATCCGTGCGGCATCGGTGGCACCAACGGCATGCTGGTAGGCCCTTGCCTGGTCAATGGGGCAGCCGTCGCAGCCGTGGAACCGTACGCCGATGCGCTTCCTGCCGTTTAGCGACATCGACGCAGCCGCACTGACTACAGTCGGCGCCCTCGCGCCATTGCCTCTAGAAGGGCCCCCCTTGCTACCTCGAGCCTCGGGACGACCTCGAGCGGCGTCGGACGGCAGCGGATCACGGGCTCTGACTTCTTCCTCCCGAGTTCGCCATCGCTGGTCGTACTCAGCCCAAAGCTCGGCCAAAGGATCTTCTTCTTCTACCGCGACATCATCACCAAAGCTGAAGACTAGAAGGTGCCCCGAAGCTATTTCAAGGAGCAAAAGAAAGGATCCTCGTCTAAAGGTCTATCACTCAAGCAAGCCGTAGCGTCCTTATATACCCGGACGGAGGGAGATTAAGCGTCTCCAGAATAAATGCAAGCGTCGGAAACGGCGCCCTTCACGAGACCCGGCGATCCCGTAAGACGAGCGGGCGAGGCGCGCTGCCCGTCTTGGCGCGTGCAACGAGGTGATAAAAAGTCCCCGACGGTTCGAATGCCCCAGGCCAAATTCCAGGGCAGCCGTCGGATGCGTCGGGGTACACCTGACAGAAATCGTTTGACCTAATCGGTCGGACCGACCACTTGGGCCCAGTCACCATTCTCATCCAAGCTCAACCCCCAACCGAATCTGCCGAAATCGCTCGGGGGTTCGGGGGCTACTGACGAATACTTATAACAGGGGTACCCCAATGGCCCGAAGTGACGAGTCGGCGGCCTCAAGCACAGCTCAAGCCCAACAGGCCGCTCCCAGCCCACTACCGACCGAAGCACCTGCAAGGCCACACGAGACATCCCTTCCCGACCGATCGAGGGAAGTGTCTCGACTGCGGGCTCCCGACCCCGCCGCGAGACGGACCCCGGCCCGACCAAGCAGGGCTCCCGACCCCTTTGGCGGGGCGGGATCCCCGACCGATCAAACCGAGGCAACCCCGCCAGGGCGCGTGTCGAAGCCTCTACCACCCAATAGCCACGCACCTACGAACGGGTCAATCAAGTGACTATACAAGGGCGGTGGCTCCTTCCCAAGAAGGTTTAATGATCGACCAAGTCATGCTCCCATCCCATCACCGGTCACATACAATGCGAAGACATGTTCTCTCCCGAGGCAACACCCACGTCATGCGCAGCAACGTCAACACTCGTAAGGTTCGCAGAGGGCAAGTACGCCGTTTCCCGGGGAAATACCTAACCGCCCTGGCCAACTAGGCTACTGACCCAGCATAGGCAAAACGGGTGGTGATCAGTCAGCAGAACGAAGGACCGAAGCCCCTAGTGTAGGTCATCTCGTCCTCTCCCAATTCTCGATGTAACCTGCCCCTTCCTTTCGTATAAAAGGAGGAAGGAACCCCCGTAGGAGGGGGATCGAACCCATCTCGCTAAGCCATTAGCACTCTCGCTTGTAAACTTTGTGCAGTCATCTGTCCTGAAGGGAATACAACGCCACCACACGAACTGGAGTAGGGACCTTCGGCCCGAACCAGTATACATCTTGGACTTCTGAGTCTAACCATTCAGGGAGTGGAACGCGCGGCCCCTTAGACTTACAAATTTACTTGCCGGTGCTCGAAACGCCGACAACCGGTCCTTTGGAAGATTTGCCAACTATAAGCTTAGTTTTGCAGCCTCGTCATCGGCCTCTGTCTTCTCCCTGACAAACATATCACCAAACCAGATGACCCTCCACCTGTCTCCTTTGTTCCTTCTAACGAACTTCTTGTCTCGACGAAGCTATCTCTTACTGCGAGCAATCCTAGCTAGATCGATGACACTTTTGGTGTCGGGACATAGTTGGACCCTCAGGGTGGCTACCTTTGCCTTGCCATGTTGTATCGGCGATTGAGTTTTCACTTGGGACATAGCAAAGGACTAGATCTCCTTGTGATAGCATCTAGGCACCCCTCAATTTATTTTTTATATTATTATGGTTTTGGTATTGATGACTAAGTTAGTAATATTCAAAACTTGAAGAAAAAATGAGCTGGAATCTATGATGGAACAAGCTGGGACAACAAGATTAAGGCTTTTAATTTATAATTTATATCTTGGGAGATGTTTTTAGTCAAATAGCCTAGGTGTTTTATCTTTGTTTAGTTGTCCAAAAAGAGGGACTTTGCACAAGAAATAGTTTGTTAGGCAAAGGCAAAACCAGACCACTTGGAGCAAAAGACACTTAGTCTTTATCCCTCTAAAACTATACCTTTCAGTACAACGGACCAATCTTTACCTATCTATATTCTTCAGTCCGTTGCAAACCTCGAATCCATTCTAAGTCAAAACTCCTTTTGTATATCTGTTTTCAGATTAAAATATACTCGCTTTCATATCCACATATTCTTGGTCAAACATTCTTTGAAAAACATCTTAGTCAAAAATCTGCCTATGTATGATGTGACCAAAATATTTGGTCCAAGATACATGCAATCTTCACTCCTCGATGTCGGACCAAAGATGTCTTAGGTTTCCTATCCTCAGCAAACCAAAAATTTGGTCCGGAATCCCTTTTGGTATATGAGTTTTTGGCCGGACTAAATCTCCTATGTTCCTTTTGGATCGAAACCTAAAATAAGTATTCTCTATCTTCAAAGAAGTTTTTACTCGGGAAATGGACAAAATATTTGTGTTTAAATCCGTTGCTAGATTTAAAAGCTAGGATAAATCTTATCTATGTTTGAAAAAGGTTCTTGGCACATATCTTCTCTAAAGTCCATGCATAACGGACCAAAAATTTGGTCTGAAATACATGTGTCTTCTCATCAAAACCTATCTTCTCTGAAGTCCATGCATAACGGACCAAAAATTTGGTCCGAAGTACATGTGTCTATATTCCTGGAAAATCTGTGGCTTTGTCCATATATGACGGACCAAAATTTTTGGTCCGGCGTACATTGGTCTCTATGTCTAAGCAAAATCTTTTGAAAGTCATGTGTAACGGACAAAGTTTCTTAGTCGGATACTCATATATCTCTCTTAGTTGTATGCCAGACCATTTTTCTTGATCGTCCCATGTACTACGGACCAAAATATTTGGTCCGTCGTGAACTCTGAAATTTGGTCCGTCATACACATACCCAGTATCGCTAAGCACTGATACATAGTCCGTTGTACGTGTGTATTTCTGTTGTTTCTGACGTCTGACACGTCCAACGGCTATTGTAACAGGTGTAACGGCTATTTTCACCCAAAATAGCTATATAAGCATTTCCTGAGCCATCTACCAATATGTGAGATGAACTCCTTACACTTTGACATTGTCATATAGCTCTCATTCTCAAAAAGGAGTCTGTGCTTCATTTTCACACAAAAATCTTCATACATTCCTAAATGTGTAAGCTCCAAGTCAGTGTCTAGTTGTGTGATTTGCAAAGTGAACCAAGAGATAGAACTTGTGCAAGGTTTATTACTCTTGGATCTTGGTGATCCTAGACAGCTTGGAGGAAGTAAAACAGTGTGACCTATCCAAAGGTGTTTGTGGAAGGTAACTGTGTTTTGTGAGAGGTTTGGAACTCACCTCACCGGAGAAGTGAAAGAGTTACTCAAGTGAACACCGAGCTATCATGACTAGCTTTGGAGAAGTGAACTTCAAGAGAAGTGCTTCAACGTGGATTAGGAGTGCAGCTCTGAACCACGGGATAAATCTTTGTCTCTCCTGTATCATTTCTTTTATTGCTTTCGCTGTTATTACTAGTTACTTGAATTCTGCTTTATTCTTGCTATAAGTTACTCTCGTTAAACTAAGTTAGTTAATTAAAATTGCTAGAATTTGTAAAATTGCCTATTCACCCCCCCCCCCTTTAGGCCATATCGATCTTTCACCTTGTTGGCTTTTCTCGTTGCTTCTCGGGCTCAGTAAAGGTAGTCTTGCAATACCAAACGAAAAATATGGTCTTTATATCAAAAGAAGGCAGACAGATACTTCTCTCTGTTTTTTAGGATGTGCTTAAGCAACTTCACTGTTCCCCACATTAGCTCTAGGAGTCCTTTCTTACGACAATTCAAGCAGAGATGGCATACTGAGAGGCCTTGGCCCAATCGTTGCATGAAGACCTTGCCATAGTTCTTATCATCGATTGCCTCTTGGAGTTAGGTTCAACTGCTATTGGGTTAGTTGCTCTAATGTTGGGGGGTAGAAGATCTTTGAAATTAGTTTCTATTAATTAGATGCAATAAAAGGACATTCAGAAATTGAATAGGACATTAATTGAGATTCCATCACCAGTTAAGGTATACGGAGAACAAAAGCCAATGAGAGCAAAGAAGAAGGCAGATTATAAGACTAATGATGGGTGAATAAGGCATGAAAAACCAAAGCTTAATTACATGAACCGTTGCAATAGAAGCTGGAGAGTACGCATTTCAATAAAGACAGTTCCTAAATACAACCATTATTGTCGCATCATAGATGGCTACGAAACACAGTTGTCTGTGACAAGTTGACTCATCATAGATGGTCACAAAATAAGATTCGTCTATATTTCATCGCAAACATTTAAGATTTCCAAACTATCTATGAAAATGATCTCGGCTCGATTACCACAGACAGTGCATAGAACTAACTGTTCGTGACAGTTTCATCGTAATTTTTTCTATGCCTTCGTGGATGGATTTTCACGTAAACATCAAAACCATTTGTGATGAGGCATCAGACAGGGGCGTAGCCAGCACAGAGGGGGCTTCGTTAGGCTAGAGCTCCCCCTCCAGTTGCGGACCATAAGTACCTCTTTAGCATTGGTGCTCAATTTTTAACATAGCAACAGTGAATACACACGCGCTCGGGCGCAGCGAAAGGAAGAAGAAGCTCTGCTAAGTGGATGAGTTGTTTCATGTACCATGTGGCTTGGTGAGCCGCTGTTATTGGAGGCCTAATTTTTCGATTGGTGACTTCGCTTGCTGCTTGCACAACTAAACTCGAACGCTAGACGCACGCAATGACTATAGAGTGTGAGAGAGGGCGCGACTCAACGTCTCTCCTTAGCGAGGACATGGCAGCCCACCGAGTCAAGGTCACTTGACATGTGTCGCATAAAGTGGATGCCAGGGAGTCAGCGAGGGCGCGGGTGTATGGCGACGGGCAACCCACCACGGCGATGGCGAGCAAGTAGGGAAGACAGTGCAGCGTGAGTCAGCGAGTTCCTGACCGGCTAAGTGGGCTGATCAAAACCACAAATAGACAATATGAGCATCTCTTCTTATTTATGATTTTTTCAATAGTAACTATGTAAATGGGTTTAATGGAGACAATAGACGATTTATTTAATTGATTGGTGTTAACTTATTCATAGATTTACAAAAGTTTGATAAACGAATGTTGTACGATATTTCTCAAATAATAAAATATTATTAGTAACACTCGAACCGATAATAATACAACACAAACTGTTTAGTATGTTTATCTCAATTTCGCCTAATTTTTTAGATCTACCTTATATTTTTAATAGCTTTGTCACGGGTATCCAGAGATTACCCTTTGTATGGCGGTAGAAATACTTCAGGTACTAACAAGTTTGTGTAAAATCATGCAGGTTTTTGGTTGGTTGGCCAAGAATGGTCCAAGCAGCAGGTAAGTCATGTTTCTCCGAACTACGCGTGTTCCGTTGCGCTGCTAGCTCTGGAGACAGCAAACCCAAAAGTGCACACCCGTCGGCATGATGTGCCCTTTCTTCATCCCCAGTAAAGAATCTGCCCAAAAGTTGGCGAAACGGGCGGTAAACTTCACCCACCTAGAGGCAGGGTTTCGGATTTCGTTTTCGGATAAAATACCGTCGTGGGCCGGATACCGAGATTTCGGCGAAATTCGGTAATTTCGGAGAAATCTCGTCCAGAATTTCAAATTTAAAATTTGAATCCGGCTTGTTTGAAACCGAGAAATAGCGAAATTCGGCGAAATTGGGTGAAATTTCGGGCGAAATTGCCGAAATTTCGGGTTTTTTGCACTGGCAGAAAAGTGGTCCAAACGTTAACGAAAAATTTTGAAATTTTTTGGAGGTTCCTGACACATTGATGATGTTCTCATAAAAATTTCATCTGATTATCACATCTGAGGAATTTTAAAAATTCAGAGAGTGGTACTGTCCTGATTAAACACTGACCGACAAATTTGATCCGAACGAAAAATGGTAAAAATCAAGTTATAAACTGCTCAAATTTTTTTGAAGAGTCATTACACATTTATTATGTTTCCATAAAAATTTCAGATTATTATGAAGTGTGTGTAATTTTAAAAATTCAAACATTAGAACTGTCCGGATAAAATGCTGACGGTAATTTTGAACCGAATGCAAAATGGTTCAAACCATGGTAAAAACATTTGAATTTTTTTCATGGTTATGATGTATCTATAATGCTCTCATAAAATTTTCAGATGATGATCAAACTGTATGAATTTTTAAAAATTCTAACAGTACTACTGGTCTATCGCCTGTTAAAATGCTTACGGTAAAATTGAAAAACATGAAAAATTATGTAAACCATGTTAAAAACTTTTGAAATTTTTGTGAATGGTCCTGATATAACATTAATGTTTTCTTAAAATTTTTAGATGATGAGCATTCTCAAATAATGTTTGAAAATTCAGCATTGCTACGTCCCGATAAAAGTCCGATGATCAATACATAGATTTGATTTAGCAGTAAAAAAGTTTAATTTTTTAAAATTTACAGAATGGTGATAAGGAAGTTCTTAATATCCCATAAAAATTTTGATTCATGATCACACTCCAGTGAATTTATAAAATTCTTACAAGGGACACTACCATTTATGTTTTTTCTTTTGTTTTTAGAAATATAATATAACAAACAAAGTTCAATGCTTACATTTGGAACAAAGTTTTAAATGTTCTGTTTTTTACCTAAGATTTTTACCTAAGTTTTTTACCTAAGTTGCATTTAGAACAAAGTTTTAAATGTTCTGTTTTTTACCTAAGTTTTTACCTAAGTTTTAGCAATTTCAATTTTTCCTGATTTTTCCATCCTACAAAAACCTCGTTCACGCGGACCACTTGGAAGTAGTCCGGCGCAAAAGTCGTTCACGCCGGACTACTTCCAAGTGGTCCGCGTGAACTGACTTTTTATCCTATTTCGATTTTTATTTTTAAAACATAACAAATGATGTTAAAATATTTTCATAAATTTTATGTATTATCCTACATATCTTATGATACTCACATAAATTTTTCATAGCATGAAAATGCATTCTCAATTTTTTAAAATTCAGAGAGTGTTTCACTAAATGCCAAAAAGTCTAAAAATAAACTTTTGAAACATTATCATTGAAGATCACTTCGAGAACTTATTGATATAATTCGGTCAGATCCGGCCAAAAATTCAAATTCTGTTTAAAATTCAAATCTCGTGCTTTTTTTAAATCTCATGAAAAAATAAAAATTTCGAAATTTACTGTAGCAATTTCAATTTTTTTCCGGATTTTTCCATCCGGCGCAACAGCTCGTTCACGCCGGACCACTTGGAAGTAGTCCGGCGCAAAAGTAGTCGCTCACGCGGACTACTTCCAAGTGGTCGGCGTGAACTGACTTTTATCCTATTTCTGATTTTTATTTTTAAAACATAACAAATGATGTTAAAATATTTTCATAAATTTTATGTATTATCCTACATATCTTATGATACTCCCATAAATTTTTCATAGCATGAAAATGCATTCTCAATTTTTTAAAATTCGAACGTGTTTACGCGAAGTGCCAAAAAGTCTAAAAATAAACTTTTTCAAACATTATCATTGAAGATCACTTCCGAGAACTTATTGATATAATTCGGTCAGATCCGCCAAAAACTTCAAAATCCGGTTTAAAATTCAAATCTCGGCGGTTTTTGCGAAATCTCTTGAAAAATAAAAATCCGAAATATACTGTAGCAATTTCAAATTTTTTCGGATTTTTACATCCGCCGGTCTACGAACTCACGGTCCAAATCCGAGATTTCGGCGAGATTTCGCCGAATTTCGGCGGTTTTTGTAACCTTGCCTAGAGGCTAGAGCGAGGTCGACGTTCTCTCCTCCACGCGGTCAAGTCAGTTGCTTTCGTGGGAAAAGTACGTACACCATGCCGCATGTTTGTGTGCTCTTTTTACCCTTTTCTCGGAAACGATGCAAAATACAGGAGAAAAGAAGGAAACTGAACCGGAAACACATTTAAAAACGACGTGCGGATAGCTCAGTTTCACAAGTAACATAATAACTCGGGTTTCGGTCTCCGTCTAGATCTCCTTGGGGATATATGTGTGCGCCAGTACAATGATATATGCTGGCTACTGTCCATCATGCGGATGGCTTATGCTTTGCTGCTCAAGTGGTAAACTTGGATAAGGACATGATACTATTAGAAATTAATGGATCGTTATTTACTAATTAATGCGATGAGCTAGCCGGGCCATGCAGGGGTTGCTATCTATTGCAATTAAGCTAGTTAAAGAGAGGCCCCCAAAAATGAGATACATGTAGGCATCAAGAAAACTACGGTTTTGCAGATGTTAATAACATCCGGCCAGAGGCGGAACTAGGGGTGCCGAGTTCAAGAAACTTCGAAATTTCAACTTTTCAATAGGTTAAATTTGTTGGTTGAATTGGTTTTGATTTTGGTGGTTTGAGATTTTTAAGACCTTAGAACTATTTATATTGTAATTTTAGCAAATTTCAAATATATATGTTGGATTTATGATGATACGAAATTATTGTACAATACTATAGAGTTGTACATGTGAAGTGTGCACCCCCATCAAATTTTTCTAGTTCCGCCGCTGCATCCGGCAACATACTGGTAAATTGATGCATGTCAAGTAGCATCAGCTTTCATTTTGTTAGATGAGTGTGCACTTTTGTTATTATTTTAATTCCTAAGAAAATAGCCAAGTGTAATGCGACATATGTATTAGGTATAATAGAAACCGCTAACAGTAGCATGATCGTGACATATTACGCCTATCTCAAACATATGCATTAACATAATAGAATAGATGACTGAAAATGCTACTAACAAAGAGATGGATCACACGAGTATTTCAGATGATAGAATTCTATTTAAATAAACCGTAACTTATGGATGATTCGTTCCAACGAAAGTTGTGGTAGAGTCTGATGAAGAAGACGTGTAGCAGATCGAGGCAGGAAGCTGTGAGCAGTCGCGCGAACGCTTCACAAAAACCTAATTCGCCCTAACCTGTGCAAGACCAAAATGGACGGTAGTTTCAGAGACACTGCTCTCCCCTCACATGGTGCACGCCGAGTGCAGAGATGAGGTAGTCGATCGAGGAAGTGCAACATAGTGGAACAACTGAAGATGAGTCGTAGTAAATGAGAATACGCCACAAGAACCTCATTCATCTCATATAGAGGCTAGGTGAACGAAAAAGGAGACAACGCGTCAAATGGAAACCACATTAAGATTATTAATGTGTACCATATAAAAAACACTAATCAGTCAGCGTTCATATTTGAACGGGTCTTTCCATGTCCGCTCTAATTTGCCATGTCACCTTGAATGAATCTTTTCCATGTCCGCTCTGCTTTGCCACATCATCGCGCATTGTTATGAGGTATAAAAAGAAGCTGTTGTTTCGCACACAACCAAACCTGAAATCATCGTACCATTCACCCGCATGGACGATGGCATGGCAAGGCGAACAAGCACGCGCTTTCTTCTTTTACTTGCTTCAATTAGCAAGATCAGCTCCATCTTATAAGTTTGGTCTTCTCCCATCTAGACTAGCAATATAGTACTAAACTTCCCACCTTTCACTATGCATGAATGGACCTTTAGAATTTTCTATTATTTATGAAGAATATTTGTTGGGCCAAGAACATGAACTCACAACACATTTTTGGCCAGCTAATCCGATATCGTCGTTTAGCGTTTTCTATGGATTAGTTACGAATCTATACCCCTTTATAATGCACCTAAGCATTCTTTTCTACGTCCACCCCAAATAATGCACCCTACTAGAGATGGCCCAACCTTCATGCACCCAGCGAAACGTCCCCAGAAACTTGCCTCCATCAAAATTAACCTCTCAGATCTTTCCTCAGCTTTACTCACCCACATCCGATGGCCATTGTTTAATGTGTCTAACTCATCCTCAGTGGCCCACAATGATCTCCCCACCTCCAAAGATCATCTCAAGGAAAAGGAAACAAATATCCTGGAATTAAGGAAAAGGAAACAAACCTTCTAAAAAAGGAAAAGACCATATATTACGTACTGGGAAAAGGAAACCGGAAGATAGGACACTATACTAGTGTGAAATGAAATTAGTCATATATGGGATGGAGCCTACCATAAAAACATCGAATTGTATTTCGTAGTAAGCAAGAACTGAGAAAGAAAATTCTAGGAGACATTATCACCTTTAGGGCTTGTTTGGGAGCCCAAATCCCGGCCGGGATCCCAGGCCATTCCCTGGGTTGGAAATTCATTGGGCTATTTTTCCCTGGGCTGCCAGAAAACGCATTTGGATGCCCATCGGGCGAGGATTTCACGGCCCAATCCACTCTGTTTCCACGCGAAAAAAATCCGCGACTCCTCGCGTCGGGCTCACTTTCCCCGTCGCGTCCTCTCCCGCAACGCCTCCGCTCGAGCCGCCTCCTCACCAGACGGACCTCTCGCGACGGCGCGAGCGCCTCCGCTCGAGCCGCCTCCTTGCGCAACGGAGCCTCTCGCGACGGCGCCAGCCCCTCCACTCGCTTCCTCCTCTCGCGACAGCGCCTCCGCTCGAGCCGCCTCCGCTCGCACCGCCTCCTCGCCAGGTCGGCTCCTCTCGCGTCCTCCTCTTCCTCCTGTGCTGTGGACTCGTTCTCTTCCTCCTTTGCTTTTTCTTAGATTTGTTGTTGTAGGTACCTACGAAGGAGAAGAGGAAGGTCCAGATTTGCTGATTGGGAGAGGAGGGAGAGCAAGGAGCCGCCGAAAGACTTCACTGGGGAAGAGGAGGGTTTGGATCTGCAAGTTCGTGCGGGAACCGTAGGTTTGGAATCTTGTTCTTTCGCTTGCTGTAAAGTTTCTCAAATCCTTGTTCTTTCCCTCAAATCGCATGGTAGTGTTGTTGGATTCGTGCTTGTTTGTTGGTAGATCTAGCTTTACCTCAAATCACATGGTAGTATAGTTGGATTTGAGCATACCAAACATTTTTGTTTGTGTTTGAACTGAGGCTGCATTCACCAGTGCAGATTGAGAGTACTTCGCAATATACTCCACATTTTCGAGATTTTTGTACTTGAATTTTAGAGCACCAGTGTACCACTACCAACTTGTAGGTTGGTGATCACTCTAATTTTAATCAGACTCCATGCATCTCAAAGCGCTCCATTGCCAATGCCATCTTAGTATTTATCGTTTTTACTGCGGCAAATATGCTAGTAGTACCAGTAGCAGTGCAGGTAAATATTCAGATATGAGAAGAACAACTTGTCATCTGTGGTGAAGTCCACACCGGCCTAAGTCTGCTGGTGTAGGAGGAGAAGGAAGAGCATGTACTGTAGATAGATGAACTAACCACGCCATAGATCTCATGACACTCAATTACTAACACCTGATCACCTCGTTAGTCACTCATCATGCTACTTTTACAATTTTTCATCATCTTTGAGCAGTTGAAAGTTGTCACTGTGGCCCCTCGGAAGCAGTAATCAAGGGTTCTTTCTACTGGGCTCTTAATTGCCGAGTCCTTTGGGAATATGGGAGCAAAGATTGGCGAGTTCTTCTTTTTTAACTCTCCGCATTTCAACCAGAGCGTTGGAAGTTCACCTTATAGTGCTAAAAATGTGTATATAGTTTAATGAGCTTGAAAAATCTGGTCCATATTAGATCAACCTCACATGTTCATTTTGTTTTCCTCAAAACTGTTTGTGATGCTTGATCATTTTATTCACATGTTAGTTAAGTGTGTTTAGCTTCTGCTATTTGGACTACTATACTATTGGCATTTGGCAAGCTGCTTAATTGAGAGTTTTTCTTGGTTTGGGTATGATGCATGTGTTTCCTGATCGATGATTCGTAGAATATGTATATAGGTAAAGAAAGGGGGGGTGTCCATTTTGTTCAGTTTCCATCGCTAGCTAGCCAGCAAGTGTCCTTGTCGAGATGAGATGAAATGATCGAACTCCTCTTGTTTTCCCTTACCTTTCAGTTTGAATTGGATGCATGCCGTACTGTGAAAGATATGGTTGCTTTTTTGTGTCTTGCTGTTTGTGATGCTTGATCATTTTGTTTAACAATACGCTAATTCACAATATGTTATATTTATATTTATTAGCAAATGGGCACTAGAAAGGATCTCATTAGGAAATTTATGCTTGAGGAAGAAGAGGACGATGATGAGTTGTTTCTTGTGTTGGTTCCTACTTTGCTTTCGTGCCTTTCTGATGAAAAAAGACCAGTCCACACATCATCACTTACCGATGCTAAAAAAGTTAAGGAGATCTTAGAAGGCCATGAGAGTTGGTGTAGGGTTGAGTTCCGAATGGAGCCAGAGATATTCAGGGCTACATCAAATTTTCTTAGAGTGGAGGGTTTGTTACGTGACACAAGAGGAGTTACTGTTGAGGAGCAGCTAGGGATGTTTATGTACATGATCTCTCACAATGCTAGCAATCAAAAGCTTCAAAAAGCATTCCAACATAGCGCCGAAACAGTTCATAGGAAAATAAAGGAAGTCTTTGAGATAATTCCTGCTCTAACTCATAGATTTGTCAAGCTCCCAAGTTCAAATCAAACTCACGTGAAGATTATATCGGATCCACGATTTTGGCCTTATTTTTAGGTAAACTTATAAACAGTATATACCTAACTTTTCCCAAGATTTTCCTATATTAATTTCCTATATTTATGTGCAGAACTGTATTGGTGCTATTGATGGCACACATATCCCCATCACTATTGCTGAAGAGAAAGCAGCTCCTTATAGGAATAGAAAAGGAACATTGTCGCAAAATGTGATGCTAGCTTGTGACTTTGACTTGAACGTCACATTTATTTCATGTGGATGGGAAGGGTCAGCATCAGATGCAGGAGTCCTTCGATCTGCTCTTAGCAAGGGGTTTCGTGTTCCAGATGGTAAATTCTATCTTGTGGATGGTGGGTATGCAAATACGCCTTCTTTTCTTGCCCCATATCGAGGAGTCAAATATCATATTGGTGAATTTAGGAGGCGTCGCTCAGCTCGAAGGTATGATTATACAGACTACAAAGAATTGTTCAACCACCGCCATGCTCTCCTTCGCAACCACATTGAAAGGGCAATTGGTGTTTTCAAGAAGCGATTCCCAATCCTGAAAGTTGGCACATTTCATCCCATTAAAACTTAGATTAAGATCCCAGCTGCAACTGTTGCATTTCACAACATCATTAGAGGTCAGAATGGTCAAGATGGGTGGTTGGATCACCAACCTGCCTATATTCAATCAGATGATTTTGTCGATGTACCGGAGGGTGACAATAATGACCAAAATGACATTGAGTCAAACAATGGACATACTCTTAGAGATCAAATTGCAATGCAAATGTGGGATGACTATAATCGTTAATTAGGCACGACTTGTCATAAAGTGGTATAGGTATTTTGTATCATAAAGTAGATCATCTATTTCTCTTGAACTTGTGGTTGTAGAATGTGGTATTTCTTGAAGCTTATAAATGTAATTTATTTTCAGATCTATGACTTGTTTTCATATTGAGTCATTTTTTAAGCAAGTTATTTACTTTATTATGTGGTTGCGTCTCTAAAATCTATTACTGCATTCTTGTAACATTTCAATATGCTATAGTTAGTGTAGCCATGTCTAAAGAAGGTTCAAGGGCCTCTTGGAACTTCTCATATGAAAAAGCTCTTGCCGATATACTACATGACCATAACAACCCAAAGTTCAGACGTCAAAATGGATGGGTATCTGAAGGCTGGAGAAGCATAGTTAGTAAGTTCAATGAAAAATTTCCAACTGTTCATTTCACAAAGCAACAGATCCAAGAGAAAGAGAAGGAACTCAAAGGGAATTACAAAGCAATACGAGATGCACGGAAACAAAGTGGTGTGGGTTGGAATGATTCTTTATGCATGATTGTTGCTGAACCAAGTATTTGGGATAAAATTATTCATGTAAGACCCTTTTCTCTTGTTAACTAATAGTATTTTTTGTGTTGCATTTTGATACTAATTATATTCTTTTCTTGCATTCAATAGGATCATCCAAAGGTGAAAAGGTTCCGCAATAAACCATTCCTTCTCTTCAACAACCTGGCAGCATTATATGAAGGTGATTATGCAAATGATATTCGTTGTGCTTGTTGTGCCTTATTAGTGAGGATCTTGTTGTCAATTTTTCAGTCTTGTTACTTTCCGTATATTGTTTATGTACTTCTGTGTTTGAGCACACATGTCAGTATTTGTTGAAAAATAGAATGCTAGTGCATTAGAGCTGCATATTTTTTTTTCAATTGGTTATGTGTTGTGAATACAATGTTTTTTAACAACAATTGAATGTTCTCTCTGTTGTGAATATACCTTTTAACAATAGGAAGTACGGCCACAGGGGATTTGAATTTTGTATCAATTGAGCAAATGGAGCCTCCAACTGATGCAGCTATCCCCAATGAAAATGATGTCCATGATGTTGGATTAAATCCTTTTGCTGCAAATATGGAGGGGCAAGAGACATCTAGTGCTCACATGGAAGCCGATGAAATTGAGCACGTTGCTTCTGCTTCATCTACACCAAAAGGAAATGGTAATGGGAAAAAGCGCAAGCAAAGTCAGATTGCTGGGGTTCTTGAGAGCTACCTAGAATTCAAGAAGGAGCAAACCAAGAAGTTTTCTGAAGAACTAAATGAGACAAGACCTAGTCAGAGTGACGAGTTTTCGATTGGGAAGTGTGTTGCTGCTCTAGAAGCAATTGAAGATCTAACAGATATGGAGAAGGCAAAGGCACTACGACTCTTCAAATGTGAGCTTAATAGAGAAATTTTATCAACACTAAAACCCAAGTGTTCGATTGCTTTGGATTAAGAGTGAAATCTCTCCATAAGTAAGTTATGAATTTAATTATTGAGATTTCTTCTTTCAACTATATTCAATTCAAATGTTGTTAATTGCCTAATTCCCTACAGTCTTTTACTTGATTGTTTCCTTTTATAGATTGAATTGAGGTGGTTCCTCTCATCTAGATGGTTATTCATTTGCTAAGGTGAGGTCCTTTTCATTCTGTCATCCTGAAAAATCAAAGTCACGTAAGTTGCCAAACTTGGGTGTGCCCTCTAGATTGAATAAGTTGCCAGAGAACCCAACTAAGAGGTTGTTAAAGTATTGCTAGGCTGGATGGATTGCTTTCTACCTAACAGATTCATAGTATTCCACCTCTTGTACAGCTAAGAACCATTGATTTGATTAAACCTTGCCATTCTTGGAGCCCCATAGCAAAATTTGATATTTTTCCACGAAACATGGCCTTGTGTTTGTTTGTCTTTAGAATTCTAGGATTGTTCCTACGAATTGATTGATGGCTTAAGGATTAGTGTTTTCTGTGCGCAGTCAAACTGTAATGTAGTACATCTTCTTCGAACTTTAATGTAGTATATCTCCTTTGATGCCATGTACTTCAAAATCACAAAGATTAAAAGTAAAATTTAGATGATGTGCATTGCTGTTGTCTTATTGGTGGGACATCATGACTAGCATTTGTGAAGTTTCTATGTCATTTGCTTCCATATGTGAAAATATTGCATCATTTTCATTGCAATGATTAGTAGAGTTCCCTAAATTCTTCGTTTTCACGAGGGAAGATCCACTTTTCAAATATCTATTGCAAGTCAAATTCTTACTTTGTTATTTTCTTACATACCCGTTATGTATCATCTTGCTACTTATAGCTTGTCAGGTGTTTCGATTCTTGGGGCTACTCAAGTACTATCAAGTCATTTTTCCTTCTTTGTTGTGGTGAGAGCGTCATCCGGATCAAAGCAATGAACCATTTGATAAAATGTTTAACCAAAGGACCATTTGATAGAATGTTGAATTTATATATTTTAGAATTATGTTTAGATGTTTTAGTAAACTTGTTTTAATTGTGATGAGATCTGTGTTTAACTGCGACAACAAATGTTCAATTGTTGGAGATGATGTCCATGTGTTTTGTGTAGTTGTGATGTTGTTTCTGAATTTTTTGTTTTTTCCCTGAATTTCTTAATGGATGGGAATTTTTCCACTGTCCTTCCCAAATGGCAGCAAGGAATAATTCCCATGTGGAAATATTTTCCCTAGGATAGAGAGGGATTCTATTTGCCTTGAAAAATCCCTCTAGGGATTAACTTCCCTGGGTTTGTTATCCCTTTGCATCCAAACATGCCCTTAGACCTATATTAGACCCTTTCAATCTCATGGCAAATTGCAAAATAAATCAACCACCTCTTTGCATATCCACGTGTCATAATTTGAAAGGGTTTCAAGCAAGGATCTAAAGGTAAGAGGTCTTATAGAATTTACTTTCAAGAACTGATTTTTTTTAGATTGCAAGAATTGTTACGATAGCTTGTACCTTTCATTGGACCGTGATTTTGACTGTTCAGCACGTACGACAAGATACCGGAAATATCATCAAATATATAAAAATCTTTGTTTGAAGAAAACATCAAATATATAAAAAGCTTTGTTTTCTTTCAATCGGTAGCACTCCAGCTTTTCTTAAAAAGAAACAGTAGCCTGAATTAAAGCTGAAAAGTTATATTTGATCGATCAGTATATACACGGAAAGATTCACTTTTCCATGACCTTTTGGCAATTAGCTTGGAATGGTCAAAGATATCAATCTGACAAGGGAGCCGACGTCTTTCATACCTTAACTATTGTTGGGCTAGATCGATCAAGCTTAAGCACCAAGGCAGCTTGATAGGAATATTCTTCTCCATTTTGCAGTCAAAACTGACTAGAACTAACTGTGGAATACGATGTAGTACATGTTCCGTTCATCTATACCCCTTATAATGCACCTAAGCAATTTTTCCTACGTCCACCCTAAATAATGCACCTTATTAGAGATGGCCCAATATTCGTGCATCCAGCAAAACGTCCCCAGAAACTTGCATTCATCAAAATGAACGTCTCAAATCTTTCCTCAGTTTTACTCACCCACATCCGATGTCCATTATTTAGTGTGTCTAATCATCCCTGTGGCCCATAACAGACCTACCCCACCTACATATTTGGAAGAAGAGCGAATCAAACAAGGAAATAAATAAGGAGGATCCGCATGCAAGGAAACCAGACTTGAATTTTTTACTGACCAAAATTGTACGTACTACATATTTGGAAAGAGGGTGAATCAAACAAAGAAATAAACACGAGGATCCACATGCAAGGAAACAAGACTTGAATTTTTTATTTTCCTGGCATTGTGATCGTATTTTTTTCCGGATATGACCCTTCTCGAGACTTTTTTACAGATCTAGCCCCATAGAGCCTAATTTCAGCGCACGGAGAGCGTTGGATTTTTGTTTTTATTTTTATCTAAGGAACCAACTGTCTGTGAGTGCTGCTTAATTTTTTTCAATTTTTTCTCGCGAAACCAATGTGGCGATGAAAGCACTGTTTAATTTTATCTTTTTTTCTTGCGGATCCAATGGTCGTGAACGCAATTTATTTTTCCATATTTTTCCAAATCATCCTCGTGGCCTACAATGACCTTCTCTCACCTCCAAAGATCAACAAGGAAAAGGAAACAAACATCTTGGAATCAAAGGAAAAAGAAACAAACGTCCCGGAAAAGGAAAGGAACATATATTACATGCTGGGAAAAGGAAACCGCAGGAAAAAAATTCTAGCACCTCTCTGCTGATTTTTTCGTCTCAAGGCTACAATCGCAAATTCATCGCCCGAGTCCGATTCGGAAAAATTATAACGACGATACTAATATAGTAAAAGTTCGAGCTCGAGCGCCAGAATAATATGCGCCATCAGCTCATTGAATTTTTCTCGCTCGAGGCTACAATCGTAAATTCATCATCGCGAGTGATTCGAAAAAATTATAACGATAATGCCAACACAAGTAAAAATTCCGAAAAGTAAAAACAATCAAGCGGTGTTCGTCCGCTTAATAATTTTGGCAAAAAAAAATAAATGCTTGGTGGCCGCTGAAAAATTCAAGCGTGGGAGAAAAAATGAAAATAAAAATTCAAGCGGTGCCCATCTACTGAATAATTTTGGAAAAATATAGAAAAATAAATTGTGCTCGCGGACCGCTGGATCCGCAGGGAAAAAGATAAAATTAAACAAACACGGCATTGTTCCATGAGAAAAATTGAAAAATTTAAATAAAGACTCACAAACCGGGTTCCGTGGATAAAAATGAAAAAATCAGCGCTCTCATGCAAAAATTAGGCTATATGGGGCTAGATCTGTAAAAAAATCTCGAAAAAGGTTATATTCGGAAAAAAATACGATCACGAGGCAAGAATAGTAAAAAATTCAATTCTGATTTCCTTGCATGCGGATCCTCCCTGTTTATTTCCTTGTTTGATTCGCTCTCCTTCCAAATATGTAGTACATACAGTTTTGGTCAGGACAGTAAAAAATTCAATTATGGTTTCCTTGCATGTGGATCTTCCCTATTTATTTCCTTGTTTGATTCGCTCTTCTTCCAAATATGTATTACGTACAATGTGATCACAAGATTATTTACTATTAAGTGTTATATTCATACTTATCTTCTCATTTAATTGATAAGCGGATGTACTACCGTTGTAGCGTTAGCACTGGCATTATACTGGTATCCATTTTAATACTAAATCAGTTGTCTTAACAAGTTTGAGTAACTGAGTTGGCCAAACACTGTATAAGATCGATTAGCATGCGTCAGCTGCTGAAAACTTGGATCAGAGCCTGACATCTAAAAGCTGTAAAAGCGTAAAGAGTGGAGTAGTACTGGTACTGGTAGTACTTGTCAAAAGAGAAAGCAGCTAGCTGTAAAAATATCTGAAGTCCCCCAGTTCGCGTGAGTGCCGCCTGATGACAATTGCCGGGGGTACATTGTATACTCCCGCCTAGAGGTAAGCACTTGGATCGGTTTTTTTTTTTTGTCGGTCCGAGACACGATGTTATAACTCGATTCAAAGCCCGATTCGGTACGATACGGTAGCACGGGCCGTACTGAGCTTGAGAATCAGGCACGATGGGCAGCACAACCCGGTACGACACTGTAGAATGGGCCGTATCGGGCTTGATGACCTAGGGCATAAGGAAGAAGTCTAGCATAAAGGTAACCGACTCAGAGAGCATGAGCGTTATGGACACATCCAGCAGCATGAACGCTACCTATGTAGTCGACACATAAGAGAGATGGACAAGAGGGGAGAGAGAGTTGAGACAGATTGAAAGACGATGTAAGAAACTGCTCTCTCACGCCCGTCCCTCTCAGCTCTCTCTCTAACCTGTCTCGCTCACTCTCTTTCTCGCCTATTGCCTCCTCTCTCGCCCGTGTTCAGCACACCCCTCGATCTATGTAACTGTTCAAGAATAAATATTTTTTAGTTCTTTTTCTCACAATATTTGCGTCTAGTGCTTCAACTCCATACGTCTCCAGCTCCTTTTCTCTCATTTCAATAGTGCAAATGGGTCGGATCTGAACCGGCACTGCACGAAACGCAAATAGGCCATGCCTGGGCTCGCTAAAGACGAGCCGGCCAAGACAAAGACGGCCGACGGCACGACAGTCGTCTCGGCCCGCACGATTCAAGCATCGGCACGATGAGCCGCATCGAGCCACCGCCACGCCGACGACGCCCACCTCTACTCCCGCCCAAAAGCACGAAATCTCGGTTATATTTTTCAAGATTATTTTAGCAATTTAAATTTTTTTGAGTGTTTTTACTTCGTCTACATTTCAAAAATCGTCCACGTCCAGAAGCTAAGATTTCGCGAAATTTCCACGAGATTTTAATCCAATGCGGCGGCGGATCGTGGCGTGGGCGGCACGTCCCGCAGCCACAAGAAGTCGTTGGGCGCAACCACCGTTCCTAGCTCGGCAGCGGCAAGACAAGTCGTCGCACCGGGCGAGCGAGCCGGCGAGGACCGCACCGTTTGCGCAATTGCGAATAGGCGCATGGCGTGGCCGTGGCTGTGGCTCAATGGCGAATCTTGCAGCAGCGTCTTTGTCCGCCTGCTCGCCTCGGCAGCGCGTGGCTCGGATCAGTGCGATCTGGACTCTGGAGCGGCTTGCGACGGTTCAGGGCTTTTTTGGCGTGGACCGCGTGGTGGCCGGTGGGCGACCGCGCGGTGAGGGCGGGTCGGGAGTTTTTTTTCCTTTAATATTTTTTTGATTTTTTTTCAAAATTAGGCGTCGGGGCAAAAAAATTACAAAATTGGGTGCCGGTCGCCCGTATATGGGGTGATCGCCCCATATACGGGCGATCGCCCCACATACGGGTGATTAGTACTACTTTAAACGCGCGATTTTTTCTCTGTCTGCGGTTAATTTCTAAAAAAAATCATAACTTTTTCATATGATATCGGATGGAGATAAACTTTATATGAAAATTGTAGCTCTCGACGGGATCTACAACTTTTGTATACAAACTTTTTCAATTTGAGTCCATTTAGATAGTCAAAAATGGGATAAAATGTTCAGATCTAAAAACAGATCTATTTTTATACAAAAGTTTGTATACAAAAGTTGTAGATCGCCCTATATACGAGCGACCGGCGTCCAATTTTATAATTTTTTTTTGCTCCGACGCCTAGTTTTGAAAAAAAGATTAAAAAAATATTAAAGAAAAAAAAATTCGGCGGGTCGGCATACGGCTGCTGGACCCGAACGTTGGCATGGCATGGGCCTAGGCCTGCATCGGCGGAAAGGCGCTTTGCTCAAACGAGATTGGCGGGGAGAGGTGGCCGTGTGGATGGTATACTATCAGGCTTGGGAGTCGAGGGCCAGGCCAGAGATAAGTGGTATAGGGTGCGTTTGATCTATCGGATGAGATTGAATGTGATATAATCTTGGGAGTTATTTAGGTGTTTGTTTGATTGGATGGATAGGCTAGTTCTAATAAGGTTTCGAATTTTGGTTTGAAATTTTTGCATAAATTTTGATTGAAATTTGAATTTTTGGACAATTTGAACTTTCAGACAAAATTTGACCGACATTTGAATTTTTGGACAAAATTTGACCGAGTACACCTCTTCATGCAACAAACTAGATGAGCCCGTCCGGCTATTTTTAGGATGGCTCTATCCCGCATCTTAAGAGAATATTCTAAAAAACTAGATAACTATATCCCATACATCCACTTATTCAAACAATTGAATGATTATATTCTATCCACACTTGTTCACCGAACCAAACGCCGCATAGTGGACGGAGTCGATGGTTCGTTTCGAGCACGTCGTCCATTTATGGAGATCCAGTGATAGGGAGCAGAAATAAAAACAGCTCAGTTTCGCAGGCATCACACAGGAAATGACTCAACAATTGATGTGAAAAACGATAACTGCCCCCATTCGTCTCTCAGATCAACATCATCGTACTTCAAGTCATCAATCATGAGCGAAAAGTGGAAGGCAAGATTTGAATAGACGTGCTCCTAAGCACTGAAGTAAATTCTATCCCATGCATGAGTAATCGGATTTCCTAGTCGTCCAGACAAACAAACTTAGAATAAAAGAAAAAAAAAACTATTCACGAGGCTGAACACGTCGAACCTGCAACGTATCGAGCTGACTAGCTGAGCCTGTTTCAATATACATGGGAGAACAGTGTCCGGAGAATAATCAACACGTTAGAATTAGCATCGCATGATCCTGATCCACCTCTCCCGAGTCATGGCCTTCTTGCAGGTGAGAAGTAAGAAGAAATGGTAGAACCCCGTTTTTTTGTGCTTGCATGCTTGGAAGGACGAATCCAGCCCTGTATTTCTCTCTGGATCTCCGGCGGCAGCTCTTCCACTACGGCTGGATCGATATCTTCAGCATTGAACATCCATGTGTTACTGGCAGAAGGATCTCCACCAGTGTTAACATTGATCCTATCCACAGCCTGTGCAGACCTATCAGGTTCTTCAGCCTTATTTGCTTCAGAAGAACTCTCAGGACCTAAAATGATGAGTATTCAGCAAACACAGAAAATTTGACACTGCTTGCAATGTGCAATAATCAATATTTGCATGCTTAGTGCAATAATCCACCAAACCTTGATGACCACAAATTAAGCCGTCAATTTTTCTCTTCTCATGGAGGGCAGATTGACTTTGTGAAAGAAACTTCAAAATAGAGTAAGTTCCCTGAATGATTGTTATGAAACATCTGGATGAGTACTCAAGCCAAATCAGATTTAAGTATGTAACATAAACTACAGTAAAGCACTTGTGGCCTATGACTATGAGGACTGAATTTCTCACTTGAATCAAGAATCAGCTTGGCTCATACCAATCACCCACTTGGGGTGGAGGGGAACAGGGAATGGTGTTAGGACAATGGTTGGTTATGAATTATGATGGTGGAACGGAAGAGTGGTGGATTGTCTAGTGTGCATCTAGTGAAAATGGAGTAACTGGCAAGATGCCAATGGAGGGCAGAGGGGAGTGGGTTGGGGAAAGAGAAATTAAGAATTAACTTGGAAGTTCTAATACTACTAGTACAAAATAAGTAAATGAGTCTAGGACCTGAAATCAAACAGGACGAATGGCCAGCTCAAAAATTCTGAGATTCATTTATGGTATTTGGACCTGACATGGTAATTTACTAAGTTCAGCTTGCTCATTTTTCCAGCATCAATATTAAGCATTCAATGTTACTTTCTTTTGTTTGAAGAACCAGTGTTACATAGTCACTTCATTGGTATCAAACACATAAACCACATGTGTTTGATACACTAGGCTGGTTGGTGCGATCAAATTTCACCCTTGGGGGGGTGATAGGTTCAAAGATTCTAAGGCCCACTAACTGTTAAAAACATAGAAATTAGTAACCCCATGAGGGGTCAGTCTCTGAAGAGGAAAGAAGCAACTGACCTTAGCTTTGGACAACTTCTTTGGCACACCTTTTTCTTCAACTGCGCTACATTGTTTTGCTAAATTACCACTGTCACAATCTTCTTTCTTAGATGAAGATGGTTCACACTGTTCCTCATGAACCGGAGTCATATATAACTTGTTATCTAGAGAAGCATGTTCACAGATCAGTACAGTAAGGGCAAACTGGAATTACACACAATGGGCGTCATTGAACTGAGTAACATTACCAAGAAATGGTGTCTCCTCAGGTGTACAGGAAGAATCAAGGATAGCTGGTGATACAGCAGACCTAGGCCCTTTGATATATCGCAAGATTGAGCTTGTTCCCTGAAAATAAAAAATATAAGAAAAGTAACAAAAAATATTTTTGAAGGAAAAATGTGCATATAATCTTATTTAAGTCCAGCATGCACCTTATGTATAGTTACAAATTAGATAAAAGTGTCCTAGCACACTTGCTCATACGAGAGACTGCAATTTTATGATTGGCTGAAAACAAGGCTGCAGCTGAAGCAGAATACAGATTTCATGATGAATTTGTTATTCATTTTTTTTCGATAGTCCTTTTGTCCTGAATGTCAAAATACTGACAAACTTCTATGGAATGATAGAACCTATTTACATCAGAGAAGAATTTGGAACTTTTTGTCAGCAGCAGGCAGCAGCTAATGCAATCTCAATATATTTTTTGTTTGAAGCAATCAAAATTTTCTGAAATAGCTGATACATCTTATCATTTTCTGAAATAGCTAATACAACATATCAACAAAAGAGGACATGGATGATCATTTTGTTCTGCTACATGTTTCTCGAGGGAGGTTAGTTATTTAAACATGAGAATGTATAAATTACTCAGAAAGTTACTGTAAACATACACTTGGTATATCAAATATTTTGCTAGCTGTAACAGAAAGAGATGTTATGCTCCATCCAGTGTTCTGAGAACCCAAAAAATCATGAAGGCCGGATTCAAATAGCTTCAGTGCATCTTCTTGAATTTTGCCAGTCCCATAGCGCAATGGACAAGATTTGGAAGGGAATTTCTTCATTTGATCATACTCGTTTTCCTACATGTTGATTTTTTTTATCAGAAGTTAATCAACTGACACTAAAAGGCAATAAACCAAGTAAATCACACAACCCTAGAAGAAAAGGTAATTACACAAAGTACCTTACATGCCCTGGCATGAAGAGTCAATGTTTGAGCAACTCTCTTGTTCTGGTTCAAATCAGACTGAATTCTTTCACTCAATTCTTCACAAAGTTTACCAAGCCAGCTCTTCACCTAAAAAGCACAAAGTCGATTGTATTAAAGTAATACGATATTTCCTTTTGTAAAATACTTAGAACACAAACTTCCCTAAATTCTTACACAGAAATGACATACTTTGAATCATGCTTGTATGTGGGATTTGACTCCTCAGACAGCACAATAACAAATTTAAGTTAGGTAGGATACAGCATCTTAGCCTTCCGTAGGCCATCAGTGTGCAGTGCACAGCATTATAAAGTTCCAATATAACTCAATGTGTACAACATGCCACTAACCAAACTAGCAGTCACTGGTACAAGGCAGGTAGAACACCAGTTTGGCTTTGAGCTCTACAATTGTGGCACAAAAGGCACCTAATAGGATATTTACAGAATCAATCAAGGGGTCTGCAATCACTGCATGTACCAGTAAGCCATGTCACTACATGACACAGGCAAATAAGGATGCAATTAATCCGGTTCTTCCTGCATCAGGTGATGATTGGAGTGATGAGCTCTACATATGGTTTTGATGAACCAAAGCAAGTAAATGTTTAGGATTGTATCAAATGAGTGCATCCATATAGTTTTCAACATAGTTACCAGATTCGTTGTAAATCCCCGCGAATCGTGAATCAGATTCGTTGAACCAGAACCGGTTTAGGGTGCGGGGTTTGTGTTCGTGGTGGAAATTGGAACAAAAAGTGGTGAACCACGAAACCGAATCCCGTACTGCGACTCGGATGAACCGTGTTTCTAGTAACTATGGTTTTCAGTGAGTTTTCTGGATAATCCTTTTTTACAAGCAGCTGTATACTAGAAAAAGTCATTAGAGAACAAGGAACATGACAGAGTAAGCAACTAAGCATCCTTACAGAAGCATTATTCTTTAATGCTTTTGGGCCAGGAAATGTCTTTCCACAACCGTGGCTCTTTGGTAGAAGACGATCCTCAACTTCTTCTCCGCTAATACCTCTTGCAATCCTCCATAACCATGTTCTGTGTGAGGTCAAAGTTCATATGAGATAAATTGTTATCAAATACTATACATGATATTCAAAAATATAAATCTGCACGCGTAGAAGCATGGCTTTATGAGTTTGATAAAACTAGCCTTCTATTCACCATTTTGACCAATTCAAACACGATATCCTAAACATCAGGCAACCGAAATAATACCAAGCAAACAAAAGCATGCACCAATTTACCCTGTATTTACTCCATAGTACTCTTGTAAGCTTTCCTCTGTAAAACTTAGAAGATCACCAACAGTCTCAATCCCAAGATCATCCTGCAAGGAGCTCCCAAGCTTACCCCCAAGTTGTTTCCTGCATAAGTATCACACCACATATAATTTAATGCAAGCACAAAGTTGTGGGTTTGGGATGTAAAGAGCAATTCGAGGTTTGGAAAACTAAGTCCAACAGAAAACTAGAAAACAGCAAAGATGGAGGTGTCATGTTCTCATTACATCTTCTTCACAGGTAGTGATGCTAGAAAATCTTGAACTGATGATGAAGGAACAACTGTTTGTTGAGCAGGTTTGTTCATCCCGCTGACAAGTTTAGCTAACATCTGCACAATATGACAACATTGAGTGCAAGACTGCAATAGGAAGAGAAAGGAATCAAAGGGTAATGAAGCAGAAGAAGATATATGGAGAAACTGAGTTGTTTTCCTAAGTTTAGAGAACTTTACTCAATATACCTATGGATTACTTATACTTATGGTTGCAGAATAAAAGAAACCTAATACTACAAAAAGGATATTCTGATCAAAGCATCTACTCACTATTGTGACTCATTATAGACCTTATTGTGAGCAATGCCAGCAGAGCATGTGAATTGGGTTTCCTCCAAAACTTTGACTCGTAACTGCGCAACAATTATAGCACCACATGCCAGTAACTTATCCTGGTAGTTAGCATCTGCTCGACAAAGCCATGCCCTCACATTCTTTTTCCTGTCCTTGACATCCTGAACATATCAAGGTCTATGATCACATGCATACCAAACTGCAGAGCAGCACCAACCAAATTGTGAAAAGTTTCTTACATAATGAAGGCCCAGGATATTTGACTTTGTGGCCTCTTCACAAATCAACTCTGATGACTCCGGGGGAGATTCTAAGAGCATTTCCTTGGCTCCATCAGTAAGGTCAAGATAAACTTCGTCAATGGATGCTCGCTCACACTTTCCCTTCGTTGCGAGGATCGCTACAACCTGAAATTTTGGATGCGGAACTGTTGATACCATGGAAGCCAGGGTTCACAATATCGTTGATAATCGCTCAAATATCGCGATTATCGAGATTATCAAGCCGGCTCGGCATCTAAAACCGCTCGGTAAACCGGTGGAATTCAAAAAATTTAAAAAAATTGGAAAAAATTATCAAAAAGTGTAAAAAAAATTTGAATTTTTTTGTGTGAGGTCATGAGGCAATGCTAATGATGCTATAACATTTTCAGATGATTATCAGATCTGTGTATTTTTTAAAATAAATTTATAATGCTAATGTCTTTGTATATATTGTTCTGTTTTTTATTTTCTAGGGGCACTAAATGAAGTTTAATATTTCTGCAAATTTTTGTGTGAGGTCCAAAGGCAATGCTAATGATTTGTAAAATTTTGAGATGATGATCAGACCTGTGTATTTTTTAAAAATTCTGACAGTGCTACTCAAATCTAAATTTTTCAAAAAAATTATATCACTAGAACCGTCTGTGATATGTTATCACAGACGGTTCTAATAAGTTTTTTAAAAATTTTCCAGAAGTACTAAAATTTTTATTCGGTTGCCGATTTTCCATAAAAATCGCTCGATAATCGCTGAATACCGGTCGATAATTGACCATATCAATTGAGATTTTTTGCCCCGGTTTGACCGCCGATTTCAAATCCATTTGACTTCGCAAACCATTCGATTTTTGGCGATTTTCGACCGATTATCAACAAAAATGGGTACCGGTGGGTCTTCGATTTTCCACCATAAATCGGTATTATTAACCCTGATGGAAGCACCTTAGTTGTTCAATAGTAATTTATCATTGTTAGTAGTACTTAGTTATTGCATAAACGAACCTCGGAGCCGGCATTTCGGTAAATATTAAGATCGGCCTTGTCGCGAGCCACGGGAACCTGAACCAAATTGATACTTGGACAGACATTCTTGGCCTCATCTCCACGCATGGACCTGAATAAAGCGTCACAAAATTTGTTAGGAAGTCCGAATCGAGCAAATTTCACGAAGATGGAGCCATGGAGGGAACGGCTCTCACCTCTTCACACCAAACTTCCGAGCCTCGTAGCTCACGGCAATCAAACCACCGCCTTTCCAATCGTTGTACTGCACCACGGCTGTCGGCTGTCCCCTGAGCGCCGGGTTCCTCCGCTGCTCAACTGCAGCAAGAAAATGCCCACTCTTGCAGTTTAGAGACATCATTCCACGATGCACCCGCGAGAGTTAAAAGGGCTGTCACAAGAAGGCGCTTGCGGGGAGGTAAAGGGGCCGAGGCGAGAGAGAGATAGAGAGAGGGTAGGTGACCTTGGACGTAGAAGCAATCCATGTCGACATGGGCGATCACCCGCGGTTGCTGCGGCTCCGGCCTCGCCACCGGCATCGCTTCGCCGCCTAACACAAGGCGAAACCCGCACTGTGCCCTCGCTTTCCTATTTCTTCTTCTTTTCCCCCCTCCGTTTCATTTATTTTTCCTCTTTAAACCTTCTTAACCCACTGAACATAGGGCCGGGCCAGCCCATGTTATTAATTACAGGGCCAGGGATATATTGCCCTGTGCTGCCGTGCAGTGGAATCGTGCGGTCACGCGGCGCTCCTCCCGTCTTCATCCTGCGAGAAGAAGCCACGGCGGCGGCGGCGGCCGTCGGCACTGAAGCCGGTAGCGGCGGCGGCTAACAGCCCAACAACACCTCATCTCTTCTTCCTCTCCTACCAGGTGCGCTTCTGGCTCCTCTTTTCCGTATCTAGTAGGAGGGAACGGCAGGAGGTGGCGAAGCTGAATTTTTTTGTCGTATATGTTGTTTCAGTTACCCTATCCTGCTAGATGCGAGACCCTTTTTCAGTTCTTATCTTTTTTCTTATTTCGACGGCCAATCGGCACTATCGGTTGCTTATCTGCTTACTGTGATATTTTCGAACTGTCTGCTGCTACAGATTACAGAATGTTTTGCTTGAGATATGGGTCGCCTACATTTGGTTTAACATTGGAAAAATATGCTTCTCCACATCCTCAAAAGTTTAATTCTTTAGTGGTGAGCTTAATTCGCCTGTACAGCATGTGCTTGCTGCAATTTTGCTGGTGCTGCTTATCCTGATTTGGTGATTACAATATGTGACTTAGGTTTGTGGTGCCAGGGGTCCAAGACCGAGATATCCTCGTGTGTGGAAAACTCGTAAGAGAATCGGAACAATTTCCAAGTCACAAAAGCTTGTCCAATGTGTGAGGTTCTTCTACATTTCGCTATTGTAACTATAATTTAGAGTATATACTCCTGTTGATATGCTAGATTATCGGGTTACTTCATGCCTACTCACAAACAATTGTTCTCTGGTTCAGCTTTCTGCAACAGCTCTTCAGCTTTCAATACTTGTAATTATTTCAAAGCTTTTAACAAATTGCAGTTTATGTGTTCTCTATGATGTACGCACCAAATGATTGCATATCCAGTGCTTCATTTCACCTTTTGGAGGACGCCTTTTGTAGTAACATATTGCTTTTGCCTCGAGTGGTTTCAAAGTCTTTTGTCATCTCCTGCAGATTAAAGGTTTGTCTAATGTAAAGGAGGACGTTTATGGTGCACTTGATTCATTTGTTGCATGGGAAATGGAGTTTCCCTTGATAGCAGTAAAGAAGGCACTGAAGACGCTTGAAGATGAAAAGGAATGGAAAAGAATAATTCAGGTGTTAAATGGGTGTCCATACTTTTTAGTGTGAACTGTTACATTGGCTCGATTATTTTGACATATGTGTTTCTATCATGTATTTCTAGTGAAATTCTTAATGAATTTTATTTGTCTATTGTAGCCGCATGCTACGAGAAGTCAATCCTTGACTACCTAGGATTAGCTCTTCCCTTTTAATAATACATTCTTTTTCTGTATCAAGACAATAACTACATGATCTGTGATTTAGGTTATTAAATGGATGTTCAACAAGGGTCAAGGGAAGACCATGGGAAGCTATTACACTTTGTTAAATGCTTTAATTGAGGATGGACGAGTTGAGGAAGCAGAAGAGCTATTTGGAAAGATATTCTCACGATATTTGGAGGGTTTGCCCCGTACTTTTTTCATGAGAATGATCTCCTTGTATTACAGTTTGGGATCGTACCAGAAGATGTTTGAGGTAGGAAAACCACATATGTTATTCCTTATTTTAGTGTGCAATCTTGTAGATGTAGATTTGGCACCATTTGTTCCTACTTGCATGGAGGGGCAATAACTGTACTTCTGAAAACTATCTGATAATAGTACTTATCTTACTTTTTCTTAATTTTCTTTGCTTCTGCTTTTCTTTTTCACCTAACTGTGTGCTGATCTTTAGAGATTTGGACTTTGATCGGTAAATTTCTCAGGATCCAGCTTGTGATATATATATCGTCAGCCGTAATGTTAGTAATGCTATTCATATGTTGGGTAGATCTTTCTGTAGTTGTATGCTACATGGGATTCACCTTACACTGGATGTGCTTACCTCACCATATTTTGTGGTAGAAAAGCTATGCTTAAGACAAACATAGGTAGAAGAATGATACTTATCTCAAAGGCTGTTCTATTTCTAACCATTTAACGTTTGTTTAATATCTTCCTCGTTACTCATCCAGATTTTTGCTGATATGGAAGAGCTGGGTGTTAGACCTGATGGTTCAATTGTCAGGATGCTCAGTGAGGTATTTCAGAAGCTAGATATGTTAGACAAATACAAAAGGTTAAAGAAGAAATATCCACCACCAAAATGGGAATACCGATACATCAAAGGCAAGCGCATCAGGATAAGGGTTTACCCAGATAATAGTACTGGAGAGGCAACAAAGGGAGACCCTGACACAGATGAACTGGAAGAGGCAGAAAGCATAAACATTGACAATGAATTGGAGGAAGCAGCAAGCACAGGCCTGGACAGGAATGTATTGGACGATGCAGCTTGTGGAGACCTAGAATTTGTATAGATCAGAGCTTCCGTATGGTGTTTGTGTGACTGCTTCATCAAAGCTGGTAAGAGCAAAATCAACTGATAAGAAAGTGACTGGTTATCTTCGTCTAGTTTCTGAGTCATGAAATGCTGAATTAGAGAATGGCTGAGATTAATCCAGTAAGAAATTGGGGACATCAGTACATGATATCATGCTTTTTGAAAGTAAACAAATAATAATATCACTGCTGTTTCTCCAGTTCTTTCAAGCAGGGAATCATGAAATAAGTTTGATAATTTGTTCAGAATGCAGGTGGCCGCTTTGTGTCATAATCAAAATGTAGCCTGTAAAAATCTTAGCGCATAATGATGTCTGTAATCTAAGATGTTTAGCATGGAATAAAATAACATCATGTTTGCTCTGGATAAAAAGTTTCTTCACAGTTTGGAATAATGCCCGTGTTTTAAATAAACTTCAAATCCTTCTGATTGGATTTACATATATGTGTAGATATGGTGGGACTATGGGAGCACAAATCTATACTCATATTTCTGCTACGTATAATATGTCATTGTTTCTGATTTTTTTTCAGCAACTTGAGACAGGAGGGAGGACAGCTACTGCTGCTGGCCTGCTGCTGCTTATGTATATTTCCATAATCTAGCAAGTTACTCCGGTCTTGCCATATTTGAAAATGGAAAAGGCAACTCTCCAGTTTTGCAATTTAACCGCACATATTCTCCGATTAATTGCTTTAGAAAGAATATGTACTTAATCATTAAAGGCGATGTCTTGGACATGATGCAGAACGCAATTGATGTCTTTGCTTTCACACATTTAGTAAGAGCTCTGCATCTGTGTAATAAAGGGAGAGAAGCTCATCTGAGATCCATGGCAAGCTTTCACCATGTGCTACATACATCAGTGTGCGATGTTATTAGTGTGTTAGTTGAACTGGTTGGTTGTTGCTGAGACCGACGGTGTTGAAATCCCCACTCCATCACATGCGATGCTGTCTCTCTCAAGGAAGCTTTCAAATTCATGGGTATGGCCGTATTGTTCATCCATTTTCAGGTTGAAAGGATATGATTTGTTGACACAAACATGCAGAGAGGTGCTTCTATGCATTTCTTTTTAGAAGTTACACAAATATTAAAGCATGAATGAAGATTACTTACACTTTCGCTTGCTTTAAGACTGTGTAGCTTGTATTGAGTGGAAATGCCAGTAGTATACATCTTTGGACTTGTTGTACTAGAAACCTACACAGATATGGCAGCAATATGGTTGTGGTGTTCTAGATGATTCTTTGTCGCTTTCAATATCATCTGGCGCAGCTGACGGTAGTTCTTTTGTTTACAAAGCATGCAGACTGAAGAGGCTTTAGAGAGTAGCATTTCTGTCACATAATTATGGACTTGTAGTGAATCAGGATTACTGCTCTTGCATTGCATGCTATATTTCAAGTTAAGGCATGTCTGCCAGTTTGCACAGTTTCGTTGAGCCTGTGCATTTTTCGTAAATTCTGAAGTTGAGTCCTAAATTCCCAAGATGACCCAAAATACCTGATGATATAATCGTATAAATGGACTTCAATGTCAGTTTTATCGAAGGGTTCTTCAGTAGACTTGCTAAAAACTTCATGAACTTTCAGTAGTCGATTATATCGGACGGATGTTATTTATGTTGGTTTCTTACCGATCAGTTGGATTCGAGGGACACTTTCTGTCAAAGAAAATGCTAAGTACAGATATCACATCGCAACAACCTTCTTAGAGCATTAAAATCACACACGTTCCAGTTGGCTCATGAACATGTATAATCCTATTACACACGCGCAAAGCAGCCTGCAATACTACTGTACCAGTGGACGAGTACTTATTTTGCCCTACTGGGGCATGAGCGCCAGTTTGAGTCCAATGTCCGCCCTATCATTCAAGCAATCGGGTCCAATCACGAGACAGCAAATCAAGCTATTCAGGACGGGATCGCACAGGAGGTGTGACCATTCATTCCAACATGGCCGGACGGCATGCACGTCCCCCTCCGCCTCGCGCGTCGCACGTGCGAGCGGCAGCGCGAGCTCCGGCCGATCGGGTCCCCTCCTCCACCGACGGCGTGATCGGACAAAGGTTCGCCCGCCTCCCCTCCGGTTGCCGCACCCACGCCCACATGTATTGATGTATATCTAGTATATGTGCTCCACCAAGGAAAGGACCAGCCAGGCCTTTGCTCGGAGCGCACGTACTCCCACGGTCCCACTGAGTCTGACGACGGCCGCAGCCCGCGACCTGGACCACGCGTCAGGGACGGTGCGGTGCCCCCAACACCAACAGCAGCCTTTGCGGGCCTCTATAAAGGCTGCTGCCTGCTACTAGGGTGCGAGCTACTAGGCGGACTGTACCGGTACTTCTAGGCGTGATGGAAGTAAAAAAAAATTCTGGTTCTTTGCTTTGATTTTATTTTTTTTCTATCTAATCCAAATTACAAATTTAACATCTTTTTAACCGTGGTAAGTATTTAATATGCTCTCTAACCACGACAGGTGGACCTACCGTGTTCCCATATCACAGTAGGTAGACCTGCTGTAGCTTCATATCACAGTTTTCGCAGTCAGAAGACAGCGAGTCTTTCAATTTCATTATGATAGAACTAAAATTACAAAAGAAAATTAGACCAAGGTTAAAAAAAAATCGAAAACTCGGAAAGATGGATCGGAGACTTGAGTGGTACCAGTAAAAATTATTGCACTGATCGACACGCGCTATAAAGTAATCGCACGAGCGCCGAGGGAAAGTGGGGTGCTTCGTGCTTTGCCGCTTGCTTGATTGCAGCTGTAGAGGCGGGATTTTTGGAGGCACGGGATGGGGCCACTCGCACAGGCAGGCAACAGAGTCGGTTTTCGAGCATGAGCGAGAGCAAATCCGTTTCTCTTGTCTTTGTGACAGTGTTTAGTTGTTTACTCCTACTTTAGTTGGAGGAGTTGGATAAACAAACACCACCACCCTACTGCTTTGCAGTACTACTGTGCTTACTTGCTGCTCTGCCTCTGCTAGCTCCCGTTCCAAGGCCATCACCATTCACCACCCTACCTTACTTTATTTCGAAAAATGCAGGCTAACCATTGAGTTTTTTTTCCATTCCATGGTAAGTATATGGTACCAGAATATTTACGTGGGAAAGGTTTGCAATGACGGTGTAATCCTAGCGTTTGATAGTCATGGTACAGTCCAATTATTAGGGCAAACTAACGCCTTCTGTAGGTACTTCGTAGTTAACACAATCTGCGCTAGGTCTTTGACAGTTTGACTAGCAACCGGCGAGGGTGAGGGGGCGACGGCACTTAAGGCGAGAGGAGACCGTACCAATTAGGCTAAACCATGCATGGACAAGTCAAATATGGTTTGACTTGGGAATAGGGTTCACAATCACGATATAGCGATAATCGACCGATTTTTGAAAATCGAAAAAATTATGTTAGAAATCGGTATGAATCGAAGGATTTTGAAATCAAATTTTTTTTGATGAAAAAAATTAAAAAAAACGATTTTCACCGATAATCGCTCGATATGCCTTGATAATTAACCTAAGCGATTTTGTGAATTTGTGTTCTTCGACGGTCAATTTTGTGAGTGATTTTCACTCAATATTCATCAAAAATCAAGCAATATTCAGTGATTATCGCGATATTTACGTCACATATTTTTTTCGAATTTTCAAAAAAAATTAATTTAACCAGTTTACCGACCGGTATTATATACCGTAACTGCTCAATATGGTCGATAATCGCGATATTCGAGCGATTATCGACGATATTGTGATCCTTGCTTGGGAACCCTTAGTTTCTAGCCTCTCATTTTTTTTTGGGAAAAAAAATCTAATCTTATTCCAAATAAATTTGTAAAAATAGATATATCCTCGACCATAGAAGGCGCGACAGGTGACATATATCACCTGCCACTCCTAAAGAGCTCAATAGTTTTCCAGGAAGCTATCGAGAACGAAGCTCATTCTAAGCTCAAGGAGCACAACAACAAGGTTCTATAGCTGAAATATACTTTTTCATGCCGAGCCGACCCAAACATAGCTCGAACTGCCGTGTCTTATCATTCGTCGAACCTATATTTCAGAGCTAACACTATACACTATACCTTGTTATACCGGTCACCTACTAGATTCTGTGCTAAACTAGACAATTTACATGCACAGCCAATTCCCAGCTCTATGCACAGGGATTCAAGCATGCCACATCCTTTCACGGGACTCTTATCTCTTTGCCTCTCCCTCTCGGACACTACTTTCCTGTGTAGATTTGCATTCCAACAGAATTTTTTGGCACATTATCTCCTCTCTACCCTTCTTCCCTCTTCTTCTTTGTCCTCAGGTACCACTATCTGATCTCCCACAACTCCAAAGCTTCTAAGTTCAAGGGAGCCAGTTGTATCTAGGGCCATAGCAAGTGGGGGCTCCGTTAGACTAGAGCCCACTTCAATCGCTGGACCCAAAGCACTCCTTTAACATTGGTTATTAATCTTTCGTATAGCGACAATGAATGCACACGTGCTCGAGCGTGGCCGGAGGAAAAAAAAAGCTTTGCTAGGTGGATAAGCTACTTCATGTGTCATATGGTTTGGTGGCCCGCTGTTTATTGGAGACCTAATTTGGCAATTGGTGACTTCACTTGCTGCTTACACAACTATACTCGAACCCTAGACGCACATAAATACCATAGAGAGAGGGCACGGCTCAACGTCTCTCCTTCGCGAGGACATAGCAGCAAACCGAGTCGAATGCGCTTGACATGCATCACAGAGAGTGGATGACGGGGAGTTGCCGAGGGCGCGGGCGTGCGGCGACAGGCAACCCACCACGACAATGGTGAGTGGGTAGGGAAGAAGGCGCAACGTGAGTCAGCGAGTGCCTGACCGGCTAAGTGGGCTGACCAAAATAGCAAATAGACAATGTGAGTCTCTCTTCTGATTTATGATTTTTTTGTCAATTGTAACTGTGTAAATAGGTTGAATATAGATAATAGCCGATTTGTTTAATTGTTGTTAACTTATTCGTAGATTTACAAAAATTTGACAAGCGAGCATTGTACAAGTATTTCTCAAATAATAAAGTATTATCAGTAACCATCGAACCGATCAAAATACAATACAAACCGTTTAATATATTTACATTAATTTAGTATAATTTTTGAACCCTACCTCTATTTCTTTTCCGTCTTCACCCCTACTTGTATCATACACGTTTTTGCCTCTTGTAGGTATGCTGCCTGGTCAGAGATGCCCAAATGGGCAGCCCGGCATGGCCCGCCCCGATTAACATACGGCACGACCCGTATCGGCCCGACTAATAAACAGGCCGTGTCGTGCCAGCCCACGTGCCAGGGAGGCGGCCCAAGCATGGCCCGTTGGCCTCACAGGTTGTACCATGTCGGCACGAGTCCGACGGGCCAAAACGGGCTGGACTAGGCCGACCCATTATCGCCAAAAAATTTAAAAAAATTTAGAAAAATTAGGAAAATAGAAAAGGTATGAAAAAAAATCAGAAAAAATGGGAAAAATTAGAAAAACTTGTAGGATGTAGAAATATCTTTTAAAAATATATGTAAATTAAGAGAAATCTAAAATACAAAATAAATTCTAAAATGAGACAAATAATTAGAATTAAATAATGAGCTTTATTGATGTTTGGTTGCCTCGTTAAAAACTTTGTCAAGTAAAAACTCAACACGAGAAAACCTTGACAAAGAAAAAAGAGTACAACCTATAGCTCAGTGATACAGGAAAAAAAAGTGAAGATTACAATTATTCTTCCTGATTATCTAGATAAAGATTTTAAAACGTCTCTGTCAGCTCAACATTTTCTACAGTATGTTGAGCTCGTTAATCAGCTTGTTCCCAATCTTTCACAGTGTAAAGTATTTTCACCATCTCACTTGTCAGATTTGTTCTTCTCTCTTTGATTATTCTTTCAGATAGACTGAAAGTAGACTCCGAAGAAACCGTGGAGACAGGAATTGTTAACACATCCTGTGCTAATATGGAAAACATCGGATATGTTAACTTGTGCTCGTGCCACCACTGCAAAATGATGAAGTTCTCCTCTTGCTGCTCTTAGTAGTTGACAGTATCGCTGTTGAGATAGGCAGCTAATTCTCCGCCACTTGTTGTGTCCGCACTTGACGTTGTTGTAGTCGAACTCCTTGAGGAAGAGCCACCTACACCCCATATCTTTCCCCCACGTAGTTTTCTTCTTACCTGTTGTGGGTACTGGTGCAGGTCGCTGCATGCGAACTCTAGTAAACTTCTGATCATACTTAGCGTAGACTTGAGATAAGTTAACACGGATATTTGAAAAATAACTAGAATAATCAATACATACCGCATCACTTAGAAGTGAGAGAACATTAGAAAATCCTCGAACTTTAGCTCTAGGATCTAAAATAAATGCAAATGCATATAACATAGGACTTTCTTACCAATATTTCAAATTTTTATTTTTCATAGCATAAACAGATTCATGCAAGATATTATCATTTTCGTGGGTCCTTAAGTGGGTAGAAATTTCTAAAATATGATGCATAATTAAAAGAGAGGTTGAGTAATAAACTCCAGATAAAGCAACAGTGGAATAAAAAAATTCTAAAAATGACAGCAAGTATTTAGTAACATACCAATGTTGCTCTGTGAGTAGCGGTTGATCATCCTATCTACGATAGTGTGTTAATAAAAACAGAAAATATGCTCTCATAGGGTATGAGAGACTTAAGCATCATGTAAGTAGAGTTCCATCTAACAGGCATATCCAAACCAAACTTACACGGACGCACATTCATTGCAATACAATAAGTCATATATGCTGCTAATCATGGATTAGAATTATTTAAGAAAGATATTGCAGTGCGAAAAGATTCAAGATACTGATCTAACCTCTTCAAACCAGATTTAACTATAAGATCAATAATATGGCAAGTACAACGTTGATGTAATAAGAAAGATTTAGCATACGAATTGAAAGCGGAGTAAGAATGTTCATGGCAGAAGTATTTGCTAAAGCATTATCTAATGTTATTTGAAAAATCTTATCATTAAGACCAAAATCTTTCACAACTTTTACAATACAATCAGTAATATTTTCACCAATGTGTGATAAATCAATTAATTTGAATCCAATAATTCTTTTCTCTAGTTGCCAATCATTGTTTACATAATGAGCAACTATACTAAGATAATCTTCTTTAGCTCTACCACTCTGTATGTCAGATATCAAAGACATAGAAAAAGTACAGGTACTAAATTGCTCTTTTAGCTTATTACGACAATTATTATAGTATTTAATCAAATCTCTAGTTGTTGTCTGTCTCGAAATTGCAGAAAACCCAAGATTATGAGCGGTCTTAATATAGTTTTCAAATGCAGATGACTCACCAAAGTTTAAAGGAAGACCTTGAGAAGCGATTAAACGATAAAGAGATTCACGAGCTACCTCGGGATTGTAGTCCCAGTTACGTACCATAACGTCGGGGTTGTACTGCAGCTACGTCTGTCTCAAAGCCACCCCCACTTTTCTTTTACAGCTCTCAGAATGCCTCTTCAAGTGCCCCGTTCCACCTAAAGATTTAATAGTTAGTTTGTGCTTACAATATCTACAAACAACATACCTGCTCTGAACGTCGTCTGATTTCTCAAAAATCTGCTTGAAATCTTCTCAGACTCCCGATGCACTGCGTCTTGATCTTTTTGTCCCGGTGCTTGATGACACAGTAGCACTTATAGAGCCTGAGGATGGTACATTTACTGCAGCTTCTTGAGCTTCATAGGATGCAAGAAGCTTCTCGGGTGAAATCCCAAAATCAGAAGCTGGGAAGGACGAAAAATCGTCGTGCTCCATAAAGGAAACTGCAAGAAATAATTATGCTATTAGTACTAAAATATGATTTAAAAAACTAACAAAATAAAAAAAATTAAATTACAATTATTACCTTAATTTCTTGATAGAAGTCGGAAGCCGAATTTCGGATTTTTGACAAAACTATTTTGCATTTTGCCAAATTACCACCAAGAGCAAAAGAATTTCCACAAGAGAATGAATAGAAGGGCATGCAAGATTGATGGTATGGAAACGAGGGGAGTCAACCACCTTTTTATAGGGGGAAAATTCGAGATTTTTTGAATTTTTTCTCAAATTTTTAAAGCCTCCAGCAGCCATAAAACGGCTATTTTTTCAAACTAAAAGAGCTAAATGGGCCATGTCGCTAGTAAACGGGCCGTGCCGGGGTGCCGGCCCAAGCACGGCATTGGCTCGCGGGCCGTGCCGGCACGGCACGATTAGCTCCGGACCGGGCTGTGCCTAGACTATGCGCACAGTAGCATGCCTCGGGCCGGCCTGTTTATCCCGACCCATTTGGGCATCTCTATGCCTAATCATGTCATAATCCTTCATTTGTACTTCATATCTAGTTTTCTTAGTGATCATGCTGTGCATATGTTGTAAGTTGGAGTAGGTGGATCTGTCGCAATCATTTGTGCCCCTTCCTCTTGGCACGACCCGATTAGCTCCAAACCCGGCCGTGCCTAGGCTGCGTAAGTAGCATGCCTCGGGCCGGCCTGTTTATCCCGGCCCATTTGGGCATCTCTATGCCTAGTCATGTCGTAATCCTTCATTTGTACTTCATATCTAGTTTTCTTAGTGGTTATGCTGTGCATATGTTGTAAATTGAAGTAGGTGGATCTGTCGCAATCATTTGTGCCCCTTCCTCTTGGATCAATATGCTTGTAGGTGATCGAGCAGGTGATGATTACGACTTATGGATCGATATTGACTTCACCACAATATTACTATACAACGATTTATCTTGGTAACATTGATTATTTGCCACCATAAAAGGTGTCATTTCATAAAATACCACCGTAAAGATTAACTTTTGTGATATATACCATTTAATTCATAAAATAGTTAAGATTTGCCATCCTTTTCGTATTCTGACAGTTTTTTTCTCTTTTGGCTGAAATTTGTATGTGAAAAGACTTTCTTTTTGCCCTCTTCTTCGCTAACTTCCATATTGGCCATGAGTAACATATAGTAGTGTATAATGTACCGGTGAGTAACAGACGTGTATTAAAATTTGCTGTATTGGCTCCCAGTTCGTCCGTATTTTCAAAAATAGCCGCCGAAGCGAAAAATTTGCAGAAATGGCCTCCTGGCCCACCCGTGCCGCGACCTGGACGCGCGACAAAATTCAGAACCTTTTTTTTTCGCCCGGGCCCACCTTGCCGCCTCTCCACATCGCTGCTCGCGCGTGCTCGGTGGGGCCCGCCATGCCGCTCGCCAGGGGAACGGCTCCTCTGGCTCGCCTCCTGCGGTCTGCGGCGATGGGGCCCGCCGTGCCGCTCGCCAGGGGTGCGACTCCCTCTGGACCCCCGTCCTTTTCCATGCGCGTGCTGCTTTTCGCTACTTTCTTTTCCACGCGCCTCAGCGAGAGCCTCCCTGCTCGGCCCCCTCAGCCACAAGTCGAACTGCGAACGAAGGCCCCGAAGAATATGGTATCGGATTCCTCTTTACATCACTTCCATCCATCCCCTCCATGCACCGAAAGCATCGACCAGCGTCCGCATTTGTTGCAAAGAAATAGCGCATGGTCTCAATTCTCCCGTTATTTAAGTGGAGCTGCGCGATGGTTTGCATCAACCAACAATGAGAGTAAAGAACCATGCTAGAGCGAGGGAGTTCCTCCAACCGCGAGCGCTAGGAGGAGAGGCCGGGGAAAGAAGGGTTAGGAAAAAACAGGCAGAAACGAGAATATGAATTTTACTGGCATTTAGTCGTTCTCTATAATTTACTGGCACTTATGTTTAGAGTAATATTGTTACGTAGTATTTGATTCTGGTATTTTACTTTGCAGGTATTGTGTACGAAGATTATCTTGTACGCTGTTTGGGCTTTAGTGATCTTGAGCACATCTTCAGGAAGGTTAGTATGAATTCTTCGAAATTTTAGTATTATAATAATATTGGAATATTAGCATAGTTAGTACGAAATTAGTGTAAGTAATAGTACTTGAGACCTCAGTATCACTACAACGAGCAGTAGATGAAATGAGAATTTTTGTACTGTATTAGGTCCCTGCGCAATCCTGTTTTTAGAAAGTTGAAATATCGTCTGTGTTGACAAAAATAGCGTAAATAATATGACATGTCATGACAGTAGTAGATTGATTTGTAGTACGTGAAATGGGATAAGTTGGTGTGATGTTAGTGCAAGTAGCAGTGTGTGAAATAACTATGTTGATGTAATGTAATGAGTAGTTAATGTAGATTAGATGATTTTGTTACTGTTCTAGCCCGACAGGATAATTATTTTACGCGATTAGCCTCAGAACCAACAAACATAAAAAAAACGGCCGTTGTACAGTGGAATCCAGGGGACGGGGATTTATTGTGATTTTATTAGAATTAATAATACATGGCATACCGGCATTTGTACATGTGAGGTCAATAATATTATATTTAGGAGCCCGTAAAACAATTATACATGACGTAAATAATAACGTAATTTAGCGAAAAAACTAGTATTACGAATATGATAATATTAGTGTAGTACCAGCAGGATATGAAATTTTTAGTACTGCGTACAATAGTAGTAATAGTGCACAATGTATGCATAACTGTAAGAATTACGCTAACAGTTTAACGTGAAAATCAATGATGGCCACATTTTCCATCGTACTTGTTTTTACAGAGTTGACTAACTATACGTTTGGATAGGATATAATGGGCGTGAGCCATTTGTTATGGTAGGTACTAAATGGCAGATATGCATGATTTGTTCGTGTTTTATGGCGACGGCGTTGTTCGAGATGGTCCATGTGGGGTGGACCTTTCGAACTGCGAACGGAAGGTGGTCCGGGCTCCGGGTCTGATGGAGATGGACCTGGGCGAGCTCCGTAGGTACGTGCGGAGCGCATTTGACGAGGAGACCTGCCGAAAGAAGCTTGTAATCGAAGCCCTACATGCCAGAGCTGTGGCTGGTTCGACGGACTATTTGTGGGCACTCTGCAAGATCGCGAGCAGCTCACAGTGGGGGCAATATATGCAAATTGTGATGAATCCTCAGGCGCAGATACACCGTCGCCCGATGGTGTATGTGCGCTTTGTGGATAGAGGAGAAACCTCTAGTCCTCGTGGTAGCGTCCGAGAGGACATTACTCCCGATGAATTTCACCCAAACGAAGACATCGGGCAGTGGTGGTCCGTCTGCATTGACTGCCACAAGCACCTAGAAGACTTGGAGGACGTAGCAACATCCGACGATGATGATGACGTCCACACAGATAGCAGTGAAGATGACGATGCAGCTCTCATCGGTGGCATTGTGTCCACTGATGTGGATTATGTGTCTTCATGCCTCGATGATTTGGCGATGTCTTCCCTCGTGTTGCCGGACGAAGGCAGCCATGGTTGGGCCTTCGACCAGCATACTCTACTCGTAGGGCAAAGATTCCCTACGAAGAGTGCCGCCCAGCAGGCAATTGCAAGATATGCGGTTAATATCAGCCGCACGTACCGGGTGTATAGGTCAAACCCGGATACGTACATTGTGAAGTGCCTGGATCCTGAGTGTCTCGGCAAGATCCGTGCGCAGAGACTGAAGGCCGTAAGTTCGGGCTTCAGAATAACCGTCCTGACGGATCACAGTTGTGTGCTTGCTGAGCCATTACACAAGCACAGAAATGTGACATCCTCGTATGTGGCCAGCCTGATTTCTCACTTGGTCACAGCGAACGTCACCGTTTCCCCGAAGCTACTGATGGCTGACGTGGTTAACATGGTGGGATATCCTGTTAGCTACGGCAAGGTGTGACGAGCGAAGAAGAAAGTAATAGAGATGATGTACGGCACGTACGAAGAGGCGTACAACCTAGTCCCACGGATGCTTCACCAGATTGCCGAAGCCAATCAGGGGACCTACATCAATAAGATGGAGAGGCCACACCCCACGAAGGGTCCGAACTGTTTCATCCTGGACCGTGTGTTCTGGGCATTCGGACCAGCCATTCGGGGGTTTAAGTACTGCCGACCTGTTCTTACCATGGACGGTACTTTCCTATCTGGTAAGTACAAGGGCACCATACTGATGGCGGTCGCCGCCGACGCCAATGACCAGCTACTCCCAGTGGCCTATACGATTGTGGAAAGCGAGAACACGACTAGCTGGTTGTGGTTTATTGCCAATGTCAAGCAGTCGGTTGTCCAGGACAGCCCGAACGTGTGCCTCATCACAGATAGGCATGCTGGGCTTTTGTCGGCCATCAGCACCATGCAAGGAGGTACACAGCCACCGTACCAATAGGATGTTGTCATCAATCGATGGTGCATGAGGCATCTCGCGGCGAACTTGCATGAGTCATTCGCGACAAGGAAGTCACGAAGACATTCAAGAGGCTATGCATGCAAAACCAAAGCGGAAGTTCGAGGCAATTTGAGAGTTTTGGACGAGAGACCTCGAAGCACACGAGCGAGCAAGCAGAGGCCCGGATCAACAACTTCTCCCGTGGGTGCAATTCCATGCTCCAGAGCTGGAGAAGTGGTCCCTGCTCCACGACACCGACGCGCAAGGTACGGAATAATGACAACAAACATGTCGAGGTTTACAACGGTGTTACGAAGGGTGTCCGGTCCCTCCCAATCAGTGCCATCGTGGAGGAGACCTGAAACAGAACCGTTGGATACTTCGTGAATAGAGGAATCAATGCTAAGAGGCACCTGGATGAGGGGAAGCAGTTCTCGGAACGTATGCACGCCTACATGGAGAAGAAGATTGAGAAGGGCCGGTCGCACATTGCGCACACCATGGATGGAGTTAGGTGAAAATTTGAAGTTCGTCTGCGGGAGAAGTTCGTGGATAGCCACTGCAGGGGCTATCGTAAACAAGTGCGCACAATACGCGATGTAGCGACTTGCACGTGCAACAAGCCAAAACTGCTGCACAAACCGTGCTCCCATGTATATGCAGCGTGCGCGGTTCTCCGTCAGTCATCCGCGCCCTACATATCGGAGTACTTTAGCACCGACCATCTGTTCGGGACATGGAGTTCGGAGTTCAACTCCTACGGACTGGACATGCATTACAGGGAGCTGTGGCCTGGCCAAGTGACTTGGTGCTAGAATGATAGTTTGAAGAGGAGTGGTCATGGCCGCTGGCAGTCACGACGAATCCGTAATGACATGGACGCTAGTCAGCGCGGAGACGCACCTGCTGCACGGAGGTGCCGGTTGTGCAGGGTAGTAGGTCATACAGTGCGGAACTGCCCTAATAAGGCGGGTTCGTCGAGTTGTCCATAGTAACATGTGACAATGTATTACGACTTGTGATTGCAGTACTAGCATGTCATTTTATTCTTGGTTCACCAATGTAAATGCACGTTATGTAATACGACGTGCAAGCTAATGCCATGTACCTTAAGGTTATGTACTGTGATGTTATGTGGTTTGTTGATTTTCATGTTATAACATTTACTGCTCTATGTCACTACTCGTACATCTAACTCATGTCATTTATTGTCTCACTGCAGGTTATGGCTGGACACGCACAGACTCTCCTTGACCCATCGTACGATGGGAAACATCGTAGCAGTGCCTGGCTCAAGGGGGACGGTCCACCATCGTTCATTCTTAGGGGTCCGAGCGTCCACTGGCCCTTGGATCCGCGCTACGTCCCTCTTCTACGGTAGGCGGGTCTGTTGTCGTTCGCACAGATGATGGACATTGGTCGCTGCTTCTCTTTGGATGGGGCTCTACTGTCCGCCCTCGTCAATCGTTGGAGGCCGGAGACCCACACGTTCCACTTCCGCTGGGGCGAGATGACGGTGACCCTGCAGGATGTTGCCATTATTACCGGTTTGCCTATCAGGGGCAGGCCGATAGTCCCGCTACCGAAGCGGCCTGATTGGAGGGTTAGGTTGCAGCACCGATTCGGTCACGCGGTCCCAGAGAATATTCGGGGGGTTCCACAGTCCTAGCTTCGGCGGTACATGGAATGTCCCGCTGATGCGCCAGTGTATGTAGTACGGAGTCACCTTGTGGCGTACCTGTTGTTTTTGTTCGGCTGGATGTTGTTTCCTTCCACGCAGGGAGACTCCGTGTACCCCAGCTTGATCCACATCGCTGAGGCATTGGTCGACGCCACCGGACGACGTGCCACGCTTTAGCCGGATCGCGGTGCTTGCGCGACATACAGGGGTTTGTGCGAAGCATGCCTGAAGACTACGGGAGATGTGCCCGTGCTTGCAGTTTGTTACTATCTGCTTCAGATATGGTCCTGGGAGCACTTCCCTGTGGGGCGACTGTACTTTAAGGAGCCCGTGCACCCGTATCCATCGGAGGCTCTATTCTACGGTGAGGGTGGGGACCCGGTCGACCGGCCTACCATGGGTATGCGGTGGACGGCCAACCGGTTGGGATGGGCTAGGGAGAGGCCTCGTCGAGTCTATCCTGAGTATCATAATTACTTCGAGACCCTACACGAGGACGACATCATATGGCAACCATGGACTTCGCATTTCTTGTTCACTACTGGCCAGCACGGATTGTCACAAAGAAGTGGCGGGATATTTACTACTGGTTGACAACATGCCACATGGTGTTTTGTCACATGGTCGAACCGCATTGCTCTGCCCGAGTGATGCGACAGTTCGGCCTTCATCAGAAAATCCCCCCTCTAGTTGGCCTACCTCTACCACAAAAAGTGCACAGGTTAGTGAAATTCGTACTATTCAATTTGTACAATAGTCTACTTGCCTGTCGGATGCAATCCGAGTTCATAACTTACAAATTTTGTTGTTTCCAGGCAATCTCGGAAGGGCCAACAGAGCGATGACCGGCGCCTCACACAGTTACCGTGGACCACTGCGTGGGAGGAGTCCGCCACAGCGCAGGTAGTGGCCGAGAATCGACCCTACGACCCAGAGTCGTACGTAGCGTATCTGGAGTGGTACGTGCCACGTACGCATGGTAGACTTACTGGACCCACTCCACCGAGGCCCGAGGAGGTCACGCACGAGGACCAGTTGGGCCTCGGCCACCCTCTGCACCGCGCATCACAGTAGGACGACACGGTACGAGCGGAAGGTACGTGATAGTAATATTTGTATTCATGCCTAACCAATATTTTCCTTGCTTGTGCAGTTCGAGCGTGCCAGCCGTATAGTTGACGAGGCTTCTAGTGCACTACGAGAAGGGAAACACAACATAGTTCCCGGCCTGCTAGGGGTACTCCGTTCGGTGTTGGATGATGCGAAGGGAATCGTGAAGACTTTTACGTGCGGCCGTCATAGCGACGTCGCCATCCGGGGTGCTCGCGCAGGGGCGCAACCTCCTTCTCCTAGATCGTCGCGACCGAGCATTGCCGGAAGACGATCGAGCTGTGCTCGCTCGTCTTCAGCTCAGACTGGCCGTCAGGACACGCAGGTATAACATCTAACTTTCGTTCAAAAACTACGTAATACTTACGTAATGTAATTTTACTCGATGCGGCATGTATTTTTCGCAGCGCCCAGCGGGGGAACACTCTCTTCTGCCATCGTCATCTCGACGGCAACATGAATTGCTGCTCCACCGCCGAGGTAAGCACATACCGGACTGGACTCGCTCGATCGGGACTTGCCTCGCAAGTTCACGGAGGAGTGCATCCGCGTCGTTAGTCTACCTCATGATGTTGCATTCGGGCAGACCTACACCCCCCAAGGCAGGCACAGTTGGTCTACGCAGTCGGCACGTGAGGTACATTATATTTCGTTGAAGTCATCACTTCGTATTGAACCTATATTTTTCTGAGTTACCTAACATTTCCATTCATATCATGCTATTTTGCAGGCCGAGGTGGACACGCCAGCTCAAAACCTGCCTCCAGCAAGCTCGGCTTGGGGTGGCTTCGCGCCGCCACGCTTACCACAGCACCCTCCTCAGCAAACTTGGTTGGGCCAGAACTACGCCCCGTACTACACCGACGAATATGGTGCAGGTTCATCATCTGTGCGGCCGACATGGGGGTATGTTTCTCCAGTTGTATAGAACTCCAACGCGGAGCCGTGCTAACAATACGTGGGTGCAGGTTTCCAGGGACGAATTCTCTCAGTGGGCACAACACTCCACGACCGAGCGACCAGCATCGGTAAGTCTTACGTGTACTCTGAGGTACTTATCGCACTCATTCACTGTTGAGCACGGCACTAACATAACTTTGCAATACAGCCTCCTGGGTGGGTCGAAGACATGTTGGCCACGCCACACATGCCACCGTCGCAAGAAACACAGTACGACTTACGGAGCACGACACATGCGCCTGACCGGTTCACGTTCCCAGAAGACCAACTCCGTCGTCCGCGAAAGCGGGGAACAGATCCGAGTTGAGCTACGAGTCAGCGACCGGTTCTATTGCTGTACTAAAGTGCGTATATGTAATTGATGTCGGCCAATTCGTACTGCTTTAAGAATGATAATCCTTCTTATTATGTCACCTTTTGCAGTGACAAGTTGCAACACTCTGCCCAATACTTTTAACTTGTTCCTGACGATTTTTCCCGCATTCATATTTTGAACACTAGCGTCCGTAACGACAAAATTGCATAAATAATAAGACATGGCATGAGAGAAGTAGAGTATTGCGTAGTACGTGGCGAGAAGCGGGAGCCAGGGCGCAGCGGGCAGGGGGGCCGGTGGAGGGGTGGGGGCGCAGGTCCAGACATGTGGCGGCCCTCAGGAGCTTGGGCACGTTGGGCCGGTTTGAAAATTGGTCGACTGCACGACGCGTAGAGAAAGTAGCTTTAATGATGTGTGACAGGTCATGCAGCTTTGATGATGTGTAGTGACAGTCGTGCGGCTTTAATGGTGGGTGATGATCATGCGGTGTGATGAATCACTTTAAATAGCTTACTTATCCGGTGCGTCTCCATCAGACTCCCCAAACACCTCCCCATCTTTGCAGGGACGGAGAGAGATTTCCCATCGCTTCTCCCTGCTCATTGCATACAAGGATCGTTGCCTCCCGCACCCGCGACGAACCTGCAAGGAGGCAATCGCTCCGGCGCTTCATCGCAAATCCGGCGTGGAGGCGTCGTCGGCTTCGTCGTCGACCAGATCCGCCTCGCCATCGACCTCTTCGATCTCTGGTGCCGCCAGATCGACCGGATCCGCAAGGTATGAGCCCTAACATGATTTGCATGTGAGGTTTAAACTCAGAATTGCAACAGAATAGGGCTTGCACGCTCGAACAAGCAGCACTTAGGTTTGTTAATTACACACTTGTAATACTTGTAGATGGACAAGGATTCGGAGAAGCTCAGCAAAGGATTGGCATGGACAGTGGAACAAATAGAGTGCATCGCATCTGACCTAAACAAAATTGCCCAAGACAATTTTAGTCCTAACACATGTCCATGTGGCAATGCACACAATGGTTTTGTGATTGATATTGAAGCTATAGCTCGCAGCCTTGAGCAAGTTGCCATACAATTACGTGAATCGATGCAAAGAGATGAAGTAGAGCCGAAAGAGGATGCGAAGCCTGAAGGGGATGTAGACCCTGATCTGTGTCTTCCTTACGACTACGAAAGCGATGACGAGGGTAAGCACGATGATTGGCAGTATTGTGAAGATGAGGGTATCGACATTGAAAGTGATGGTTCGGGAAAAAACTAGTCCTGTTATAATGTTAAGCCTTGTTAAGTTATTGTAATGCTTATGCATGTTCCTAAGAGTTGCTATGTTATTGTAATGTTGCTAAGACTTGTTAAGTTATTGTAATGCTGATGGATGTTGCTAAGACTTATTAAGATATTGTAATGCTGATGGATTTTAGTGCTTATCTGAGGTATTGTATTCATTGATGAGAAGGCTTATATAGCATTAAAGTCTGTTGTACAAAATCGGCAAACACATGAGTGTACGAATTACCTCATCACCCAAGGGCTATTACTTTATAATTTGTCATCTAAAAATGTTATTTCACTGAGTGTTCGGCGTGGATAAAATATTAACTCCTAGCAATTTGATGAGGATAATATCCATTAATAACATAGTGATCGTCAAACTGGTCATGTTTTTGAAGTGCTTGATGGTTTGATGAGGATAATATCCATTAGCACGAACACCCTAAATCATCACATAACTGTGTAGTAAATCAAAGAACTAAGCGCAACCCGTTTATACAGGAATCCATCATTCAACATCAAACCATCAAGCACTTGAAAAACATGTTAAATATGTAGATATATACGTATTTTTATGAGTGTACATTTTTTTATAGATAGAAGTACATAGATATATATTTCTAGGGGTCTATGTCCCGTCGGTACACTCAGTACGCACTCAACACACACCGCACAGTCCGAAATGACCACTCACTACCTACTTTTAACTCTGAAGTGACCCTTCAGTGCACAACATATTTGTTAGTACTGACACCTTGCATGCATGACTGTTTTTTCAGCCCGACTTGACTACACACTCCAGGCTTTTTCAGCCCGACTTGACTACACACTTCCAACAATAAGTCCATACACCACCCCGTCGAGTCTACAAAAGGCCAAACCCCAGGCACACACACACAGCTCCCACTCAGAATCCTCCATGGCTGGATCCTCTAGCAGAGCTTTCCCGTGGACACCTCAAATGAGCAGCGTAGCCCTACATTACACGTTGAAGGCTACGCATAATGGGAAGCATGATCCATTCAAGAAGAAGAACCTAAGTAAGGTGCTGTCCAAATTGCAAAAGTGCCATCCGACATTATCGAGGAATAACGTGACAACCTCCGCCCTTAACCTTGTGAACGCCGACGACCTCAAGGCGCACTTGCAAGAGTGGCGTCAAACATATTTCAGGGTGTGCGAACTAGTCGACCACCCTTCTGCTCTTGGTTTCTCTACGAGACTTTACAGGGTAATGATGCTCCCCGATCAGTATGCAGAGCATATTAAGGTTATATATTTTAGATTTGTTCACCCAACAAGTCTTTTTACCATTATATCTAAGTTAACTAATTTGCATGCTCGTCTTGTGTGTTAGTCATTCCCGGAGGATAAAGATTTGCTGAACAAAGATATCCTGCAATTTTTATGATGTACATGCTCTTCAAGGGGTGTGATGCCCGGTTCGCGCAGAAGACGCAGAAGAGGATCTAACTTGAGGTGAAGAGGACGTTCAACCACCACCGCAGGGGGGCTTGCTCCTGACTATGCAAATGATGATGACGACGATTTCGTATCGCCTAGACCTCGACGTTCAGAAACTACCACAACAGGCCGTTCAAGTGCTACTACAACAGGCTGTTCAAGAAACAATGTAAGAGGGCGTTCAACCACCACCATAGGGGGGCTTGCTCCTGACTATGCAAATGATGATGACAATGACGACGACGATTTCGTATCACCTAGACCTCGACGTTCAAGAACTACCACAACAGGCCGTTCAAATACTACTACAACAGGCTGTTCAAGAAACAATGCAAGAGGACGTTCAACCACCACCGCAAGAGGTCTAGCTCAAAACCATATAATGACGATGATGACGACGATTTCATGCCACCTAGCCCACGAACCTTACATCCTCGGAGTCCTCCAAATCCTGACGACGATATTCCATCAAGCCCTCTCGGGTATCCATACGTAAGACCTCGTCTGCCACCAATATACAATTATCCTTGTTTTGACCGTCTATTTCGACAACCATGACCATAAAATAAATGGATTTGTTACTTAGTCCTTCACCAGAGACATATAACTATGGAATACGTTGTATCCTAGTTTTATGAATTTTCTAAGGCATGTGTAACTGCGTTGTATCCTAGTTTTATGGGCCACGTACCTATATTGTATCCCTGCACTTCGTAATATCAATGTCGGGTTATATTCAGTAATTAACTATAATTTTTCGTCTAACTTGTCGCACACCCAACAGAGAATGACAAACAACAAAATTTGATTTTTTAATCAAATCTATTAACTAACAAATAAATTTGTACAACACTACAAGAATTAAGATTATCACAGATAAATATGAATTCTTGAATTTACTTAACTCTAAAATTCTAGCAACCGACAAAAAAACTCTGAGATGTAATGATTCATACTTTACAAAAATTTAACACTGACTTTTAACAATGAATTTTCGGATAAAGTCAATGCAGAATAGCGAGCACCTGGTGATCGCGACAATCCTTTGCAGCGCTTGCCGTCTGCGGAATCGCCGTCCTAGGGGCTACAAATAGAATACGGTTGCCGTAGTAGCCAAATCCGTTAAATCGACATTTAAAATGGATAAAAACTCGAAAAAATTCAGTTAGCAAAACGGATAAAAAAATCAGTTAGCATGGTAAGCGCAGGGGGGAGCTGCACCTCCAGGTCGCGGCTCGGCGGGCCCACGGGCCTTGGCGGAGTTCTGCCAGGCACCGCTCGAGCGTGGCAGTGGGCCTTGCGGAAAATTTTTTCCAAAATTTTGCCGCTGCTCCAGGTCGCTGCAGCGTGGGCGAGGCTATTTCGAAATTTCACATCGCAGCGGTGGCTATTTTCGAAAATACGAATGAACAGAGAGCCAATACAGCAAAAATTTCACCACCGGGCATACCGAGCCATGGAGAAGCGATGTTATGTATTATGAAGGTACCCTTTTGGATTGAGACTATTATGTATGCTTAGCGATGACTCTATGCTCCATTCTTGAGAGTTGAGACTAAGTTCAGGGGTTCTCTTTTGGACCAAGCTCCCCCGGTGCTCCATATCCACCGACGAGGCGATGAGCATCCTGGTCCTGAAATCGATTACATATTTCTCTTTGACATGTACGTAAGCAAAGATCAATATAGTAGTCTCTCAGATTAATCAGTTAGTATTACCTGGTTTGCTGAACAAATTCTCTAGAAAGCTATTGGATTAACAAACTCGTCTCAAATTAGCCAACTACGTAAGGGGTATGTAAGTTGGGAAAGAAGATAATGAAAAGGAAGGGCAAAGAAGTCTTTTCACATACAAATTTTGGTTAAAAGAAAATTGCCAGAATACGAATAGGGTAGCAGATTATAACTATTTTTATGAATTTTATGATATATCACAAGTATAATCTTTGTGGTGGCATTTTACGAAGTGGTAGTATTTACGGTGACAAATAATCGATTTTCCCTTTTATCTCGTGGTAGAAAACATGTGAACAAGAAATATGTGATCGATTCCTTTGCAATGTGTGGACTTTTGGTGTGAAAGAAAAGGCAAACATTTCCTTTTGAGACCGTGTGAAAGAAAAAGCAAACATTTCCTTTTGAGACCGTGATTGCACCTTTGAAACTTGAGAGGATATAGGTACAAGACGCTAACTTGTCAGTGTCAGGTGCATTTCAACACTGCTACGGTACCACTTAGTACATGCTTAGGTAAGTGATAACATCTCACACAAACTAGTTGGGATGTAGTGTTCGTTCAAGGTTTCAGCTGCACGAGCACGAATCGACCTTGACAAGTGATTTCCGTTGCATGAATTAGTTGATCTTGTCATCTGGTTTTCTGACGATCACTTTGTGCATGTTTGACATCTTCACGTGCAATTACAACTTCCCTCGCAGCCTACTTAAAAACCAAGTTTACATTAAGCTGTAACTACCGTACTTACTGCTAATGGGGCCCGATTGCTCGTCGACCACCTTCCTTGCGAATAATAGTAGCATTGCATTGCATTGCCCGGTCGGTCCTCTCTGACTACATTGATTTCTCCGGTGTATTCCAAATTCCCTCATTTGTCTCCATTACTTGTTGTCCTACACTGCTACTACCGCAATTCTTTTCTCTACTTACCCTTTTCTCATCTTGTCCGTTTGCCTAGCTTGAACTGTAGTGGTAGGAGTATTGCAAAAACAAAGAGATAAAAAAAACGAGTAGGAGATAAACATTGGTAGGGAACATTCTTCAGGATGGCAAGCTACTATTAGTATATGCTAGAGCTAAAAGGTGAGCGTACAAACTACTGCAAAAGCGAGTAAAGTAGGTGAGCCTGAAGCATGTGTAGCTCACGAATGGCGTAAAGCAAAGCCCATGGATTGCCGCCTGATTGCTTCAAAAGTGGAGCTAAGCATCACTCATCTTAATTACTTGCTGCTTCGTCCTCAATTCGTCACGATAAAAGTCCCTCTGTAGTATGTACCACAGTGCCATTGTTGTGCACTTGATGGTCTGGACTGTGGACTCTGGAGTGCAGCTCCGTTGTTCACCAGCTGCCGCCTTGTACTGTGCCACACTACTGTTTCCTCCTTGGCAGCTTCTCAAGCAGCCAAACAGTCCCGCAAAAGGCATCTCTGTCACGGACAGGCAAAGTGTTTTTTTAGAGCTACAGTGATCACCTATGATCAGCAGCTCATCAGCCTCCCGACTCCCGAGGCAGGCAGGGCCTCCTCCTTTCCTAGTTGCCACAATGCCACCCCATGTGGGCGGTGGCTCACCAACTTGGTACTCTGTACTGCAGCTCGACCCCGCTTGACGGCACCCAAAACCCAGCCCAAACCGGAGAAAAACACGATCGGTGCGCACGCGGCCGCATCTGCCACGCCGACGCGCCGCGCCGCCCGCATTAATAATGCCACCAACCAGAGATCTGCTCCATCCGTCCGAGTTTCAAGTTTACAAGGGTTATTTCATTGTGTATATAGATCAAGAGGATATCTGAAGTAGATTTCTCTAATTATTACTTTCTCCGATCACAAATAGTTGTCGGTTTGAGATGCGTACAGTCAAATTTTTAAAACTTTAGCTATCGATATCTTTTTAAATATTTAGATTGGATACATGAAAATCATATGTGTAGATTCGTCTCGAAACGTACTATCATAATATTATAATTTTATTTGATTTTTAAAATATATTATAATAGAAATTAGTGATCAAAATTGAGTTTTGAGGACTCTATCGATGTCCAAAACGACTACTATTTGTGACCGGAGGGACCTGGGTTCAAAAAATCGACGAAAATCGCTCGATTTTGGCGATTTTCGCCCTTATTGCCCCGGTCTGGTTTTTAAAACCGCTCGATAAACCGGTCCAATTCAAAAATTTGGAAAAATTTATGCGACGTAAACCGGTCAAAAATAGGTGAAAATCGACGAAAATCGCTCAAAGAAATCGACCGCAAAAAAATCCGCTAGTTCGCGCCGATTTTCCATGAAAATCATCGATTTTTTATTTTTTTAAAAAAATGATTTTGAAACTCTACGAATCTTAATGATTTTCGATCGATTTTTTTGAATTTTGAATTTTGTGCGATTTTCGAAGTTTTGAAATTGATAATCCTGGGAGGGACTATGACTAAGCACTATATTCAATCCATTCATGTAGAAAATAGAGTAAAAGTGGATATTTATTAGGGGTATAAGAGAACATCACAATAATTTTGTATTGGAATATAAAATATGCATCATATTTATGAATAAAACTATTAAAAACAACATCTTATAAACTTGAACGGAGAGAGTAGATAGGTGAGGCGACGCAGGTTTTGGCTTGCCCCCAATTCTGGTTAGGGCGAGGTGGCAGTATATGTAAGGGTGGTTTTCAGTACTTCAAAAGTAAGAAATATGTTATTTACTCAATTTAATTGGCATATTATTGAAGAACCATTGATATTCAAAGACTAGTAACAATGGTAACAAATGTCTTTGAAATAGCAAATGGTAGTTAGTACTATAGTTTTTTTTGCTCGTCGTTTTGAAAATTGACACGATTAACACGCACATTTGACCATCACTTTTTATAGTTATATGTTACTAAAAATTATAAAAAATATAAAAATGATACAAAAGGTATTTTAAATGACTAATCTAGTGATATCATTTTCACATGATAAATCTAAATGCTTTTGTGCATATTAACGGTGAAAGCATTAAAAGGTTTTGAAGTAGTAATTCTAAAACAACATCTAAAAAGAGCGGAGGGAGTATTGCATTATAGTTTCATGTATTTAAAAGAAGGTAATAATGATATTATTTACTAAACTTAATTACATATTAGCATAAACTGTTGACATTTAAAGACCAACATGTAACAAAGATAGTAAATGTCTTTGAATAACAAATAGTACTAGTTAGTATTGTACTATCAGCGTAGCTTGTAAAATAATATTAATGTATACGAAAATAAATATTATTTATGTGATCAGGACCGGACGGGCGGCCTTTAACCCGCATGGGCCGCATCTTTCCTACCCCTAGTGCGGGGCGGGGCGTTTTGTCTCGGGTCGGTGTGGGGGTAGGACGGAGATCTGGAAATCCACGACCAAACCCAGGCTCCAGGATCTCTCCCTTCCCCCGACCGAGTGAGAGAGAGCGCAACGTTCGGTTTTGGTGCGTGGCACCGCCGCTCGGGTCGAGTCGCGTCGCGTTGCTCCAATGATTTCAAATTTGAATCACCGGTCCGGTCGCCTTGTGGAAAGCCGGGTGCCCCTCGCAGCCGCAGCCGTCGCCCCGATTTATTTATACGGAAACAATTCCGTTTCTACGAGAGGGGTGTGGACTGGAGTGGAGAGACGGGACTCTGTTTGCGCCGCTGTACCGTGCCGCTAGCTTCTGCCTGCCTTCCCATGACCCCATCTCTCGCGCTCTCGCTCTTCTGATCCTAGGACGACCGACGCGCTGCGCAAGCCGAGACGAGAGGCCGAGCGGACAGGGCAACGAGCGCCGGCGGCTACTAGCTCGCGGGACGGAACATGCCGAGATCCAGGTGCGTGCTGGGAGCCTGGGATCGAACTAGTGGAGTTTACCATCTAAGGTTCGTGGGTTTGGTTCCTTTCTTACGTGGTTGGTGCGCATTTAATTCCAGGGGCTCCGAGCTGCCGCAGCGGGCGTCGCCGCGCGCGCCGCTGCACCTCAAGACGACGGCCTGCTCGGAAGCGAATGGCGCGCACCACCGGCCCGTCGTCGACCGGAGCAGCCCCAAGCTCGCCGACCGCCACTCGCCGCGCAGTCCGCTGCATGAGGTAAAATGTTGAAGGACTTCTTTTTTGCTCTGTTTTTGTTAGGGTCAAGGAGGTGTGACTTACTCTTTCGGCGGTGGTGGGATTTGCAGAAGAAGCGAGCGGGGACGCGGGTGGCGGAGCTGGAGACGAAACTGGGGAAGGTGCAGGACGAGCTCAAGAAGCTGCGGGAGCAACTCGCGTCCGCCGAGGCCGCCAAGAAGGATGCGCAGGTCGCGCTCGAGGAGGCCAAGAAGCGCGTCGGCACTAAGGGGAGCCCCGCCACGGCCGAGGCCGCATCTCCTCCCTCTCCCCTTCCTGTGGCGGTCGAAAGCGAGAAAAAGACGGAGGAGCTGAAGGTGGCGGAACCGGCGGCCGAGGAGGAGGAGAGCAGCATAAACTCCCCGGCGACCGATGTGTTTGAGGTCGTCCGGACCGAGTCGGGGGACAAGGAGAACCAGAGCGCGGTCGTCGCAGAGGATAGCGAGGAGGTGAGCTGCGGCGAGAAGGCGGCGCTGGCGGAGGAGGTGGAGGTGGTGGAGACCAAGAAGATGATTGAGGAGGAAAGCTGTGCCACTGCGGCCATTGACGGTGGGGAGAAGGAGATCCCGGAGGGCGCGGAGCTGAAGGCCAAGCTGATGGCGAAGGAGATGGAGGTCGCCGTCCTCACAGCCGAAAATGCCGAACTCAAGAAGCAGGTTGGAGAGACCGCGGATGCTGTCAATAAGGCCCACAAGGAAGCCGCGGCGAAGGCTTCCCTGATCGAGCAGGACCTGAAGGAGAGCGCGGCGCGGGAGGCCCGGATGGGCGAGCAGCTGAGGGCATCCGAGGCCGCGCGGGAGGCGCTGGAAGGCGAGATGCGGCGCCTGCGCGTGCAGACCGAGCAGTGGCGCAAGGCGGCCGAGGCAGCCGCCGCGGTGATCGGTGGTGATGCCCATCTCATCGGTCACCACGGCCTTACCGGCAATGGCAACGGATGGGGGTCCCCCGCAACGATGCCTGACGACGGCGACGACGAGGGGTTCGGCGGCAAGCGGAAGGGCGCCGGCATCCGGATGCTCGGGGACCTATGGAAGAAGAAGGGGAACAAGTGAAGGCGGCGGCATGCATGGTCATGGCTATGGCGAGCTTGTTCAGCTCGCCAGCTCCAGAGCTCCATGCCCCCATGCACTAGCTAGCACCATCGTTTACTGCATTTTGGTTTGGATTTCACTTACGTTTGTATGAGATGAGATGGTCTTCGTCAGATTATACTATGTTTGTAGTGCGGGATGTTCGATGCTGTATTGCTCCGCGCCTCCGCCTACTTGCTACTCATTGTAAGGAGCAACCAAGATGGTTTGGTGTTTTCCTGTAATGCTGTTGATGCTAGAGTGCTGTTCTTAGGGGATCTTCTACGATTTTTGTCATGAAATTGAGGCATGGATGGTGCAGACTCTGGAATATTTCGCTGTTTATAAGCAATTCTAAGATATTGTGACGAGTGCTGCCAACTTGCTGTGCGTCCTGAGATGAGATGGAACTCATTGTGAAATTTTCAAGGACTTAGTCCTATTTGTAAGTTGTAACGAATGAATTTCACAGAAAACAGCTTAATTCTTGCAAGAATCGAGAAATAACGTAAAACAGGTTTATTACCACAGTAATTGGGATATTGGAAATGTTAAACATTAGCGGATGAATGAGGGGATAAGATGAAACAAGGAGCCCATTACAACGTTGGCTTACTCCATGATTGTTGGTTGTTCATGTCTTCAAGATAGCATCTGAAGAGAGGACTTTTCGGGGATGCAGCCAAAGATTTTGAGCAGCACTCTAGGGATAGCATTCGTTTTGAAAACCCCGAATGACCGAATAAAGTCGTCTCTTGGACCACCTGATTCTACTAATTTGACTGTAAAAAAGGCCGGCTGAAAACTTGGAGTTACAAAACTAAAGTAACCCTTTTCCCCTCTTTATTTTTTTGCAGCGCTAAACTGCAAACAATGAAGGGCTGTGTGCCACACGAGGTATGGAAAAGACGTGCATGTAGGGGGGCGCACGAATCATCGAGTAGGTTGTTCAGAAAAAAAAGTGCCAAACCAAAAGTCTCGATTAGGATTCACTATACGAACATTAGCCACTCTACACTCATCTAGAAAATCGAAAGAAAAAATAAAAATCTTACTAAAATCATGGTAACAAAGAAAGGAAAGGATGGCAGTACACCTAGCCAGCAAGAACGACGGGGCGCCGCGGGGGGCGAGCTAGCGGCCAGCGGGTAACAATAGCATGTGCGCGTTGGACTGAGTTCTCTCCGGCCCATGGCACGCTGCTGCATCATGAAAACTGTGGAAACTTGCTGCAGGCACTGTGTGCTCACAGGGGCATGGCAAGGGCAAAGCTAGCGAGGCATGCAGAGGTGTAAGAGGAGAGGACGGCACGCAGCACTTTACTTTGCCCGTTGCATGCAATGGCGGGCAGAGTGGCATGTCGCTAGCTGTTGGAGCCCCGTTGCTGCCTGGCTGGCCCACGCGTCCTTCCTCCTCGCTGGCAGTCGCTCCTCCTCTCTCCCCCATGGGCTCTCACCACGGCCGCGCGCATACGTGTCTGGACCCCTGGATCCGACTCCCCTAGTCGCCGCCATTGATGTGGACAGACTGCGCTGGCGCTGCCCCGGGTCAGTGCAGGTGGTCGCATCGCATGCGTGGCCCCGAAGTTCGGACCCGAGGCATGCACCGCGTGCTGCTGCCATCGCCCGTGGATGCGTCGATCCAGTGGCTCGGGACGGTGAGGCGCCGGGGCCGCGCCGTTGATGATCGATCGAGAGGCCGGTGGGTATGAACCGTGTGCTGCGTTTGAGGCTCTGAGCGCTTGGCTTTATAGTTGGTAGCTGCCTTGGTCGTCCGAGTAGTTGCGCCATTTTATTGGCATGACATCTGTCTGTACGACGGAGGAAATGTGCGCTTCCTGCATGTGACGTGCCCACAACGAGCTTAAGGACTAAGGAGTAAGCTCCTGTTTAACCAAGTGCATGTTGGTGATGCCTGTATGGACCGTATCACGATGATAAGCTAGGTCTCGTTTCTGCATTTGGTGTTAATTTGTACTATCAGATTGTTGTTTTGTGTGTGACTAACGACAAGGAATTAAGTTGCAACTTGCGACAGCTCATAACTACGTATAAGAAAACAAAACGATTAACGTCCTAGTTATATACACCACCGCGCGTTGTTCTTGCATGGGTGCGGTAGTAACGATCAGAAACATACCACACTAGCTAGTTTTACCTCAGGTCGAATTTCAGAATGCTAGATATATACATGCAATCGGAGATCCAAAATGCGGGGGATCGGGAGACACCTCTGGATGCCATGCCAAGGTGAATTGGTTGGTTCTTGGCACGACGAGTTAGCCAGATTAGATTCCTAGATACCCTGGGGGTAATGCGCGCACTGTAACATCTGTAGCAGCGTATAGTGTGCGTGGTCGCGACTGTACGTAGCAGTTAGGTCGTACAGGGCCACCAATTTCTTCAGTTCGTTCAAATAGCTTCGTATTGATGTCGTCGTGTGGTGTAGCCGTGTAGGGCACAGTCACACACACACACAGCGCCGCTGCCACGCACAGGTGGCTCGCTGGTGTCGCTACAGAAGTACAGATCATGCAAGGTTGCCACTTGCCACATTCAAGTGTGGATCGGATCGGAAGGCATCTTCCGCCTCTTTCTGTTTCTGAAATGATTGCTCAATCTATCTATTGTTTCGCTAGTCCGGTGCTCACTGCATTAGGGGCCAGTGCTCATTGGGCATGCATAGTAAGTAGTAACCGAGTAAAAATGTACTCTTGCCCACATAAACTGAGGGAGTGCAAGAGAGAAAACCGGAAGAGCACGATAAGGCAAATGCTATCATGTACTCCACGTTACATTTTTCACTTACAACTTACAAATGATACTACAACTCCATATTTTTGTTCTCTCACTAGTCACTATATATGTACTTTCTCTATAGTTGTTTCTTGTTGTCTTTTTTTAAGGGGTACTTTCTTGTTGTCGACCATACTTCTTGATTTATTTGATTTACCTTTTATATAAGTGTAAATTTGTTTTTTTTATTTCTTTAGCATTGAAGCCTCTCTTCCAAGTTCCAGCATATTCAACTCCGACTCCTAAACCTACACGGCTATGTTAAGGAACCTCGCTATCGAATAGTCCTGGGTTCCCAAACAGATCTGAAGTGGAGAACAGAGAGGGAGAAAGATGAACACACGATATAGGAGGAACTGCGAGAGAATACTTTATTGCTTTTCTGATTCCTTATACAATGAGGGGACCCCCCCTCCTCCTTATATAGTAGTCGCCTAGGGTTTCGGCTAAGTGACCATCGTGGGCCTTCGTGAGCCACGTGGTTTCCCAACACTCCCCCTTGGGCCCTTTGCCGCGAGATGCATATGCCTCATTAAAACTCCAGAAAAACTCAGTGGGAAAAAAATTTGGAGAAAGAGTACATAGCATACGCTTACTGCGTTGCACGAATTGCCTCATTAAAAACTTATGCAAGAAAAACTTCATGAAAAACTTGCTAAGGAAAAAGAGTACAATTTACCCGAACTTCCATTGCTAATCTTTGAGATTCATATTGAGTACTCAAACCTCATGTTTAAGATTTATGTGGGAGTATGTGAAATATCCCCCTCTGAAATCTGCACTTCTCTAAGTCTCATCATCCCAATCCCTTTTACGCACCTTTCAAAGGTAGATGCTGGGAGTGATTTAGTGAACAAATCTGCAAGATTTTCACATGACTTAGTATGCAGTATCTTGATCTCGTTCATATTATGCAATTCGTGAGCATAGAAGAACTTGGGGTTGATGTGCTTCGTGAGATTGCTCTTCACATAACCCATCTGTGCTTAAGCAACACAAGCTGCATTATCTTCATAGATGATCGTGGGAGTTTGCTCAATGTTCAAGCCACATGAATTCTGGATGTGGTGAACCATTCTTCGGAGCCATGCACATTCACGAGAGGCTTCATACAAAGCAATGATTTCCGAGTGGTTTGTCGATGTTGAGACAAGAGTCTGCTTAGACGACTTCCAGAAAACCGTTGTTCCTCCACATAGGAAAACATACCCAGTTTGGGACTTGCCAGTATGCAGGTCTGATAAGTACCTAGCATCGGCGTAGCCAACCAAATTCAGTTCATTGTTTCTTCTGAAGAACAAACCGAGATCTTTTCTTCCTTGGAGGTAACGGAAGATGTCCTTGATCCCTTTCCAATGCCTTTTGGTGGTTTCTGCACTATAGCAGGCTAGCATATTCACGGCAAACGCAATGTCTAGCCTGGTGCTATTTGCGAGGTACATGAGCGCTCCAACTGCACTCAAATATGGGAATTTCGCTCCCAGGACTTCCTCCCCCTCTTCTCTAGGCCTGTATGGGTCTAGGTCTGCTTGGAGTGACCTTCTGACCATTGGAGTCTTTGCAGGATACGCCTTTTCAAAACCAAATCTTTCCAACACTTTCTGCGTGTAGGATGATTGGTGTACCAAGATTCCTCCTTAGACATGCTCAAGCTGCAAGTCTAAACAAAACTTGGTTTTACTCAAGTCCTTCATTTCAAACTCAGACTTCAAGTATGAGCATGCTTCTTCAATTTCTTCATTCGTCCCAATGATGTTCAAGTCATCTACATAGACAAAGATTATACAGAATCCATTCGGGGATCGCTGTATAAACACGCACGGACAATCTTCGCTGTTCGTGTAGCCTTTCTTGCAGAGAAAGTCGCTCAAGCGATTGTACCATATTCTTCCTGACTGTTTTAGCCCATACAGTGATTTCTCCAATTTTACACTGTACAGGTTTTTATTTGCTCTGTCTTGATTCGGGATATGAATACCTTCTGGTACTTTCATGTATATCTCTGAATCCAAGTTTCCATACAGATATGCTGTGACGACATCCATTAGCTTCATTTTAAACTTCAAGTTGACTGCCATTGAGATCAAATATCTAAAGGTAATTCCTCCCATGATCGGAGAATAGGTTTCTTCATAATCAACCCCAGGACGTTTGTAACGACCTGAAAATTTGGAACAGTAGAAAGTAAATAATTTAAATCTTAATATAAGTGGTTTTGAAATGCTAGCTGTTATTTGATCCAATTAGAATCTCTTAGACTTTTGTGCTATGTGAAAAGATTAAATAAAAAGGGAAAAACAAAGAAAAAGGTAAAAAGATGAAAATAAAATTTAGAAAAATTTATCATGAGTCCTATTTGGGCTATTCATAATGTTTGGCCAGTAAGTAAGATTTTTATAAACCTAGGGTCAAGATAAATGAAGTATGTATCTACCTTTTGGTTAAAACCGTGAATCAAAAAGTAGAAAGAAAAATAATGAATGTCAAGAAAATCCAAGAAAATTTATATAAATCCCTGGAGATATGATGCATCACTGGTAAGATTTTTGTAATTAAATGAATTGAAATAAGCCTCCTAAAAATTTAAAAACAGTGGGTCCAAAATGTAAGGAAAACGGTTGTCAGAATTTTTATAAAATAGTGGCTCATGTTTTCGATTTGAAAATTTTACAGTGAACCAATTATAAGGATTGGAACCTATCCAAAAGTTTCAAAAATAAATTCTAGAAAATGAACCTGTAATTAAATCAAAACCGAAATCGAAATCCAGAACCAGGGTACAGTGTCAGAATTTTAACAAATCGCACAAAAGGAATTTTTGTCTCAAAATTTTGCAGTAGACGTGTGACTCTCAGTAAGCTTTGGTCAAAAAGTTTGGAAAAATCTGGAATTAATCTAGTTCTTAAACAAATCCAAATTCCAGAGATTTCCGTTCTGTCAAATCGCATTAAAATCAACCATCTCGCCGACAGGTGGGCCCGGCCCTGTTGACGCGTTGACGAGCTGTTCAGTTGAGGCGAGGTTGTCTCGCTGCCAGTGGGCCCCGGTCCCACATGTCGATCTCACATGCGTTTTGCTCTCCCCTTTCTTCTCCTGGCCGAGGCGAGTCGCCGAGGCGATCGCCCTTGCGCCCGGTCATCACCGCTCCCGTCCGTGCGAGCTCGATGTCTTCCACGTTGCGTAGAGACCTTCCGTCCCTGTGCTCACTTGATCCCGGCCGAGCCATCTCGAGACGCCTTCGCTCGGTTTGAGCTCGACACGAGGAAGCCGACCGAGCATCGCGTGAGGAAACCCGAGTCCAAAGACGGTTTGGTCGCGATCCTTAAGCTTTAGGCCTTGTGTGCGTCGCGATGCTCTCACGCACTTCATTTTCCCATTTTGCCGAATCGAGAGCTTCAAAGGCGTCGTCTTCCTCGTTCGCGAAGGAGCTCAAAGGGGGAATCGTCGATTCGGTCGATGTCGCCCAATCTTCCGAATCGACCTCACCCCAAGCTTCTCTAGCACCCGAGGTTACCGATCACTCGCTATTTTGGCTTCTTTTTGCTCGTGGCGCCGCGCCCGCCACTCTTCTTCCTCACGGCCGGCGCACGGTGGCAGGTCATCTCGGTCCTTCTCCGACCCAACCGCCGGGTAAGCTCGAATCCCTTAGTTCCACTGTTGCTCATCTAGCCCTAGTTCGCCGGAAATTTGGCCGTTAACGAAGGTTTCGCCGTCGCGGTCATGGCGCCGCCGCACCCTCGCGGTGGCAGCCTTGCTCCGTTTCTCTTCCGGCGAACAAACGCCTCTCCTAGGTTCGCCTTGGCATGCTGGTGCTCAAACCGCAGCCCATTCCGCCGCGGCGAGGCTACTTCGCCGGCGGCGAAAATCCCGGCCGCTCTGCTCGAGTCAGCGACCGGTGGGACCCAGGCGTCAGTGAGCTCGCGGGTTTGAACTCAGTTTTGGCGCGCGCGTGAAAATCCGTTTTCTCCGAACGAAAGCGTATTTTTAATTTTGAATGATTTTCAGAATCCGACCAAATTTCAAATGCTCATAACTTTTGAATCATCTGGCCAAATTGAGTGAAACAAGTTTCTAAATTCGTATAAAATACTGTAGTTTCAGAATATGCAAAAATTTCTGAAGATGAGTCAAATGTGATTTTAGGAAAAATGAAATAGAAGCTTAAGTGTAATTAAGGTATGAAGAATAAAATATTTTTGGGATGATCCAGTTAAGGAAAAGTAAGTTTTGTAGAATCCCTGAGTTATGAGTATTCCAAATAAGTAAAAATTTCCTTGATACTTTATTATATGCCACATTTGCCCAAAATGAATATTTAGCATGAAAAGGAAATTGAGTAAATGAAAGAAAAGACTAAAGTTTGAATGTTTAAAAGTCATCCTGGTTAGCTATAATCATGGGGAGTTGCTCTTGTGAAAATTCTTAAAGAAAAGTATATGTGGTAGTTGGTTAGTTTAAGAAAAACAATACTAGTTATAATCAAAATAGATGTAATTTGCCTTGAGCAAGTTCAAAATAATTCAAATTCACTTTTAAAATGTTTTTAAGATCATGCCCTGATTTCAGGAAGAAAATGGATAAAAGATGTTGAATAGTTTAGTAATGAATGAAAATGAAAAATTGAAAGGTTATAAGTTAGTTTTTATGTTCATATAGCCCTTTTCAACATATGGTAAAATGGATTAATTGAATGAGGAGAAATGTAAAAATGGTATAGAAGCACTCTACAAAGTATATTCTAGTAGATTCTGGAAAAATAATGACTTTTTGTTAAGGTTTGTATGTAAAACAAGTTAAGGGAAAGAGTCAACTTTTATGTTTTGTTGAAGGATTGAAACAATCAAGCTTTTTCAACCTTATGTGAAATAACTCATCCAAGTAAGAAATTTTGGAAGAATAGTGTAGAATTGATAACCAAAGTTTGTTCTACCAGATTCCAGAAAAATATTCTATTTTAGAGCTTTGGTTCACTTAGTTTTCATTAGTGCAATAACCTTAAGTGATATTTCCACGGCTTGGGTGAGTGTCTCTGTCTTCAGGGCAAGGGTTAACGTCCCGGGCTGGTGTAAAGCCACGACTAGATAATGTAACGGTTCTGTATGATCTCCTTGCCGACACACCAAAGGAAGTGTGTTAACTGGCCTGGCGAAAGAGGTTGATCATTCCTTATGGGTAAAGCTGTACAACTCTGCAGAGTGTAAATCTAATCGATTAGCGCGCCATGATCAAGGGCACTTGGTGACGTTATTCCATGCTAGAATTTTGGTGATTTCAAAAGGGGTCGGGGCTTTGGTAACTGTTTTGCAACCTTCTTTTGTGTCAAAGGATCGACACCGGGGTTATATGCAATCGGGTAGATGGTTGAAATCTGGAATAATTGCTTACAATTGTCTTTTCAATTGCTTTTATTAAAATGCGATGTTGCAATCTATTATGCTTATTTATTTAATGTTTTATGCAACTGCAAAATAACCATAGCCTGTCATTTGCTCAACCTGCATAAATATTTATATTTGCATCTGTGAACCAATATAAGTCTTCTTTGAGTACCAATGTACTCAATCTTGCATCTATTGTCTCGGAGGAAGAAGATTGTGATCTGCGGACGACGCGTTCTTTCAGAGGCAGTCTCGGGGTTTCGACGATAGCCTCTTCTAGGTAGCCTAGTCGATTACTCGAGGGTTTAGTGGGCAACCGCAAGGCTTTTGGAGTTTCAGTTTCTTTTGGATTTCCGCTGTTAATGTGGTTCAAAATTGTATTGAACTTTGTATAATTATTTCAGTAATGTAAGTCTTTGTGTGTGTTTGCGTGTATGATTTTGATACGAATGTTGTAAACATGTGAGTGCTAGCTACTGATCCAGGGAATAGCACAGTAATCACATGGAGGTTCCTGTTCATCAGAACGGGGTCTCACAGCAGTGGTATCAGAGCCATACTGACTGTAGGAACCTTGGGGAGAAATGGTCGCTAGTTAGAAGTGTGAAAACTTAATTTGGGAATAAACAAAAATCATCCACTACTAATAATGAAATTTAGCCTAATGCTAATTTTCTTGTTTGTAGTCCCTTAGCTCTTCCTAATTATGTTTATAAGCTTATCTTGTCTTGTATTTTGTAGATGGCCCGATTTGTTCCTTGCCACGAGTCGAGAGTCCCCGAGCACTCAGGTATGATGGGAGTCTTTGCCCTTGCTTGAGAGCTGTCAGTTTGAGGGGTGCCCGAGATACGTGGTGTTCCAGGCGTACTTGAGCCCAGTGACCAAGGAGTACGCCGCTCGTGTATTTATTCCTCCTAGGCCGGCCCACAGTGAGGGAGAGAGGAGCTATATGGGTAGTGGGTCATCGATAGACGCTTCTATGAATGAAGCGGCATACCTAGCCATAGTACGACTCGAAGACGTGCTACCCGACTTGAGCCCTCACCATTACTACCTACCCGGGAGACCGTTGGTAGGGAGTAATGTGTATAGGGATCACGTTGGAGTGGGAAATGGCAACTTAAGGGTCATGGTGGAGTTTATTAATAGGTTAGATAGCCACTACGTGAAGTTGGCGCAGGAGTTGCTTGAGACTCGGCGTCGTGTGGCATTCTGGAGTCCCGGTGACATTGTGTGTGGCAAGGCGCCTTACCACGCACGGTGTTAACTAATGAGGCTCCGAGGATTCCGGCGGCGCAACGCCTCCACCTATGTCCTATGTGCCTCGCCGAGTGGGTGCAAATGCCATGATGTCTACTATTGGGAGTTGCCCTAGGCTCATTAATGACAAGGGCATCAATCCATATAGTATTTGCACCTACCGCCCTAGCACTCCACGGGTGTATCGCCGAAGGAGATGTGTGGTTAGGAATGTGGGAATATGAGATAGTGGAATGGAGTGTAGAAAAATCTAGTAGTATGTAGTAATGAAAGGAAGAAGTATTTTGGTTATGTATTGGTAATGTAATTACTAAGATGTGATTTTGATGTAAGATAAGTGTTGCAAGAACTTTGTAATTAATGAAGGTAGTGCTGAAATTACTAGCTAAAGTAATCTCATTTTGGTAACTAGGAGTAGGATATGTAAAAATGTAAGTGTGGAGTTAAATCTTGTGTGGGCAAGCTAGTGATATGTATATGTGCTTATGGAAGAGTGCATTTAGTTCCTTCTGTGTTCCTTGTGCTGAAATTTCTGGTGCTTGATGATGGGAGCGAAATTTCAGAAGGATGAGGTCGACAAGATCCCTTAGCCAAATTTTGGGGTCTGGCGCGGCTCAGGACGCTCATGATCCTAGAGCGAATGTTTCCACGCCAGCCCAACCGAATCCTCAGCATCCTACAACGCGGGCCTCTGCTTCACGAGTTGCTCGCCATGATGTTCCAGATCCGCCGCCTACCTGTGGAGATATTCCGAGGATCGCTTGCGCAGACCACCTACGATGGCGCAAGTCCTGGCTATGATCGAGCAAGGAAGGCAGGCGAATGCCCTGTTGCTTCAGCAGATAGCCCAGAATACGGCGCCTCAGAATGTGGTGCGTGGAGGAAATGGTGGAGCACCTCAGGTGTCTAAGTTGAGTGAATTCCTAAGGACACAACCACCAGTTTTCTCTCCTACTGCCGAGCCTCTTGATGCTGATGACTGGTTGAGAGCTATGGAGAGCAAGTTGGCCATTGCACAGTGTGATGACAGAGAGAAAGTCCTGTATGCCTCCTACCAGCTGCAGGGGACCGCAGCAGTTTGGTGGGAGAATTACCAAGCAGTGCTGCCTGAAGGTCAAGTAGTCTTGTGGCTCAATTGAGTCGCTTCACGACTCTCATCATCGGCTAGTGTGATTGAGGTGAAGAAGCGGGAATTTCTGGACTTAAAGCAGGGGTCAATGACAGTAATGGAATACCTGCATCGCTTCAACCAGCTGTCCAGATATGCCACTTATGAAGTAGCTGATGAGGCGAGAAGAATTGAGAGGTTTCGAGAAAGCCTAAATGAGGAGATTAAGTGGGCCTTGATTGCCCAAGACATCGATGATTTCCAAACCCTCGTTGATAAGGCGGTGAGGGTGGAGCACGGCACCGCAATGTGCCGGAGAGCCGAAAGCGCAAGTGGCTTGCGCGTAGTTCTTCTGGTGCGGGATCGTCTCGATCGCCGGGGTGGCAGTCGACTAATGTTCGTCGACCACCACCAATTCAAGCCCAGAGGGTCCAGCGCCAGGCTCAGCGGGTTCAGAGTCAGACTCCCCGTTTTGTTCGTGGCGATCGTCACGGTAAACCCGGCCAGGACAAGAACCGAGATCGGCCTTTGTTGTTCGAGGTGCCGCTAATGTTACTTGCTTTCACTGCAACGAGCGTGGGCACTACGCCAACGCTTGTCCCAAGAAGAAGGCTGGGCAACGGCCTCAAGCCCAAGGCCGCTCTCAGGATGGGGCGAAGCGGCAAACTCAAGGATCAGCTCCACCACCTACTCAGGGTGGTAATGTTGGACGACTTCACCATGTGACGACTGAGGAGGCGCAAGACGCGCCAGATGTCGTGCTTGGTATGTTTCCCGTTCAATTCATTCCTACCTTGGTTTTATTTGATTCGGGAGCTTCTCATTCTTTCATCTCAAAGAAGTTTTCTGAGCAACATAATTTGGAAGTCTCTCTTATGCCTGTTCATATGATTGTGCAATCACCTGGAGCTACTATAAGAACTGCTAGTTTTTGTTCTGGGGTTAGCATTCAAATCAAGGGGGTTATGTTCTATGCCGATCTCATCATGATAGAAACATCTGGTTTGGATGTGATTCTAGGCATGGATTGGTTGGCTAAAAATAAGGGTTGCATAGATTGTGCTAAGCGATCCATAACCCTTGAAAATCAAGAGGGGGTGCATGTAGAATTTACCTCAAATCTCAAAGTTCAACACCTCAAACGATGCAGTATTCGCATCTGCTTCTAGTATAAAAGAAGTGGCGCTTGTTAGTGAATTCCGGATGTTTTCTCTTTGAGTTGTCGGAGTGCCTCGGATCGCGATATGGAGTTTGTGATTGATTTGGTGCGGAACGCACCAATATCAAAACGACCATATCGGATGCCTCCAAATGAATTGGTAGAATTGAAAAGCAACTTAAAGAACAGCTTGATAAGGGATTTATTCGTCCCAGTTCTTCGCCCTGGGGGAGTCCGGTTCTTTTTGTGAAAAAGAAGGACGATAGCCTGCGTATGTGCGTAGACTACCGTGCCTTAAATGAAGTGACCATTAAAAATAAGTATCCGCTTCCCCGGATAGATGATCTGTTCGATCAGTTGAATGGGGCGCAAGTCTTCTCCAAGATAGATTTGAAATTGGGATATTTTCAATTAAAAATCAGACCTTCAGACATTCCAAAGACCGCCCTCACGACGCGTTATGGGTTATTTGAATACACCGTAATGTCGTTCGGGCTGACAAATGCTCCGGCAAGCTTCATGAACCTAATGAACAAAGTCTTTATGGAGTATTTAGATAAGTTTGTGGTGGTCTTTATAGATGACATCCTCGTATATTCCAAAAGCGAGGAAGAGCATAGGCAACATTTGCATTTGGTCCTTAGCAAGCTTCGGGAGAACAAATTGTATGCCAAGTTTGAGAAGTGTGAGTTACGTTGAAAGAGGTTGCTTTTCGGGGCATGTTCATCGGAAGGCGGAGTTGCCGTCGACCCAAGTAAGGTTGAAGCGGTGTTGGCTTGGGAAAGGCCACAATCGAGTGCCAAAGATTCGAGTTTTCTAGGCTTCACGGTTATTATCGCCGGTTCATTGAAAACTTCTCTAAAATTGCTAAGCCACTAACTCAACTTCGAAAAGGAAAAGAAGTTTGAGTGGACTCGTTGTGAGGAAAGTTTTGAAATTGAAAGAAAAATTAACCTCTGCTCGGTGCTCATCTTACCGATATTCATAAGAGTTTTGAAGTATCTTGTGATGCATCGCTTCACGGCTGGGTTGTGTGTTGATGCAAGAGGGTAGGGTTGTCGCTATGCTTCTCGACGACTCCGTCCTCATGAGCGTAATTATCCCACACATGACCTAGAGCTAGGCTGCGTGGTGCACGCCTTAAAATCAAGCGGCACTATCTCATTGGAAATGCAATGTAAATTTACACGACCACAAGAGTCTTAAATATTTCTTTACTCACCAGATTTGAATCTAAGGCAGAGAAGATGGCTAGAACTAATCAAAGACTATGATCTCGGCATTCACTACCATCCCGGCAAAGCCAATGTTGTGGCCGATGCTCTTAGCCGCAAGCTTTATTGTCTGTTGGGTTCAAATCGATGCGAGTTAGTTCGCGAATTTGAAGCTCAATCAATTTAGTTGAAAGTGGTTATGTGGCCGCTCTGCGAGCTTGCAACCCACTCTGAAAGACCAAATTAAAGTCGCACAAGATAAAGATGAAGCGAGAGTTGAGATTCGAATCGATTGAAAGAAGGCACGAATTCGAGTTCTTGGAAAGCCTCAAGAGATAATCATGAGAGGAACTCGAATATATGTGCCGAATGATCCGGAGATCAAGAAGTCGATTTTGGCGAAATTCATGAGTCACCATTATCTATTCATCCCGTAGTACAAAGATGTACCAGGATCTTAAGAAAGAATATTGGTGGCGGTATGAAGAAGGATGTCATTGAATATGTCGCAAGGTGTGATGTATGTCAACGAGTCAAGGTGAACATCGGCGTCGGTAGGACTTCTTCAACCATTGCAAATTCCGAATGGAAGTGGGATGATATCGATATGGATTTCATTCTCGGTCTTCCTCGAACTCGAAGGAAATGATTCCATTTGGGTTATCGTCGATCGATCGACAAAGGTAGCCCACTTCATTCTGTCAAAACCACTCATCTTGGAGATAAATTGGCGAGTCAGTACATTAATAACATTGTACGCCTACATGGTGTCCCAAAGACGATTGTGTCGACCGTGGGTCACATTCACATCTCATTTTTGGGAACAATTGCACAAATTGTTGGGAACCAAGTTAAATTTTAGTTCGCCTACCATCCACGGTGATGATGGGCGATCAAAGAACGAATCGACTCTTGAAGACATGTTGCGGGCTTGTGTGCTGTCTTATAACACCACTTGGGAGAAGTGCCTCACATTTGCGAGTTTTCTTACAACAATAGCTTCCAAGCTAGTCTGCAGATGTCGCCATTTGAGGCCCTTTATGGAAGAAAATGTCGAACACCACTTTTACTGGAAGTAGGTGAAAGGCAGTTCTTCGGTCCTGATTTGATTAATGAAGCCCAAGAGCAAGTGGATTTAATTAGAAGCCGGTTGAGGGAAGCTCAATCTCGCCAGAAAAGTTATGCCGACACTCGTCGACGTGACTTAAGCTTCGAGGTTGGCGATTATGTTTATCTCAAAGTTTCGCCTCTTCGCGGAGTTCGTAGATTTCAAGTTCGAGGCAAGCTTGCTCCTCGGTACATTGGACCTTATTGCATCCTGGAGAAGATGGGAGAAAAGGCATATAGATTGCAGTTGCCTACTCAGTTATCCAGTGTGCATAACGTCTTTCATGTGTCGCAACTGAAGAAGTGCCTCCGTGTTCCGACTGAACTTACTCAGTTGGAAGATCTTGATCTTCAACCTGACTTAACCTATCGAGAGCGCCGGTGAAGATTCTTGAAGAAGCGGGCGCCATATTCAAATAAAGCTCATAAGATCTTTGAAAGTGCAATGGAGTAATCATTCGAAGAGGAAGCGACGTGGGAGCGAGAGGATCGCTTTAGAGAAGAATTTCCAATTTCTTTTAAACCCTTTTGCCCTTCTACTGTCAAATCTAAAGGCGAGATTTACGTAAGGGGGAATCAGTAACGACCTGAAAATTTGGAACAGTAGAAAGTAAATAATTTAAATCTTAATATAAGTGGTTTTGAAATGCTAGCTGTTATTTGATCCAATTAGAATCTCTTAGACTTTTGTGCTATGTGAAAAGATTAAATAAAAGGAAAAACAAAGAAAAAGGTAAAAAGATGAAAATAAAATTTAGAAAAATTTATCATGAGTCCTATTTGGGCTATTCATAATGTTTGGCCAGTAAGTAAGATTTTTATAAACCTAGGGTCAAGATAAATGAAGTATGTATCTACCTTTTTGGTTAAAAACCGTGAATCAAAAAGTAGAAAGAAAAATAATGAATGTCAAGAAAATCCAAGAAAATTTATATAAATCCCTGGAGATATGATGCATCACTGGTAAGATTTTTGTAATTAAATGAATTGAAATAAGCCTCCTAAAAATTTAAAAACAGTGGGTCCAAAATGTAAGGAAAACGGTTGTCAGAATTTTTATAAAATAGTGGCTCATGTTTTCGATTTGAAAATTTTACAGTGAACCAATTATAAGGATTGGAACCTATCCAAAAAGTTTCAAAAATAAATTCTAGAAAATGAACCTGTAATTAAATCAAAAACCGAAATCGAAATCCAGAACCAGGGTACAGTGTCAGAATTTTAACAAATCGCACAAAAGGAATTTTTGTCTCAAAATTTTGCAGTAGACGTGTGACTCTCAGTAAGCTTTGGTCAAAAAGTTTGGAAAAATCTGGAATTAATCTAGTTCTTAAACAAATCCAAATTCCAGAGATTTCCCGTTCTGTCAAATCGCATTAAAATCAACCATCTCGCTGACAGGTGGGCCCGGCCCTGTTGACGCGCTGACGAGCTGTTCAGTTGAGGCGAGGTTGTCTCGCTGCCAGTGGGCCCCGGTCCCACATGTCGATCTCACATGCGTTTGCTCTCCCTTTCTTCTCCTGGCCGAGGCGAGTCGCCGAGGCGATCGCCCTTGCGCCGGTCATCACTGCTCCGTCCGTGCGAGCTCGATGTCTTCCACGTTGCGTAGAGACCTTCCCGTCCCTGTGCTCACTTGATCCCGCCGAGCCATCTCGAGACGCGCCGCTCGGTTTGAGCTCGACACGAGGAAGCCGACCGGAGCATCGCGTGAGAAACCCGAGTCCAAAGACGGTTTGGTCGCGATCCTTAAGCTTTAGGCCTTGTGTTCAAGGTCGCGATGCTCTCACGCACTTCATTTTCCCATTTTGCCGAACTGAGAGCTTCAAAGGGGCGTCGTCTTCCTCGTTCGCCCGAAGGAGCTCAAAAGGGGGGAATCGTCGATTCGGGTCAGTGTCGCCCCAATCTTCCGAATCGACCTCACCCCAAGCTTCTCTAGCACCCAGAGGTTACTGATCACTCGCTATTTTGGCTTCTTTTTGCTCGTAGCGCGCCAAGACCGCCACTCTTCTTCCTCACGGCGGCGACGGTGGCGAGTCATCTCGGTCCTTCTCCGACCCAACCGCGGTAAGCTCGAATCCCTTAGTTCCACTGTTGCTCATCTAGCCCTAGTTCGCCGGAAATTTGGCCGTTAACGAAGGTTTCGCCGTCGCGGTCATGGCGCCGCCGCACCCTCGCGGTGGCAGCCTTGCTCCGTTTCTCTTCCGGCGAACAAACGCCTCTCCTAGGTTCGCCTTGGCATCTTTGGTGCTCAAACCGCACCCATTCACGCCATGGCTAGCTACTTCGCGGCGGCGAAAATCCCGGCCGCTCGCTCTGAGTCATCGACCGGTGGGACCCAGCGTCGATGAGCTCATGGGTTTGAACTCAGTTTTGGCAGCGTGAAAATCCGTTTTCTCGAACGAAAGCGTATTTTTAATTTTGAATGATTTTGAATCCGACCAAATTTCAAATGCTCATAACTTTTGAATCATCTGGCCAAATTGAGTGAAACAAGTTTCTAAATTCGTATAAAATACTGTAGTTTCAGAATATGCAAAATTTCTGAAGATGAGTCAAATGTGATTTTAGGAAAAATGAAATAGAAGCTTAAGTGTAATTAAGGTATGAAGAATAAAATATTTTTGGGATGATCCAGTTAAGGAAAAGTAAGTTTTGTAGAATCCTGAGTTATGAGTATTCCAAATAAGTAAAATTTTCCCTTGATACTTTATTATATGCCACATTTGCCCAAAATGAATATTTAGCATGAAAAAGGAAATTGAGTAAATGAAAGAAAAGACTAAAGTTTGAATGTTTAAAAGTCATCCTGGTTAGCTATAATCATGGGGAGTTGCTCTTGTGAAAATTCTTAAAGAAAAGTATATGTGGTAGTTGGTTAGTTTAAGAAAAACAATACTAGTTATAATCAAAATAGATGTAATTTGCCTTGAGCAAGTTCAAAATAATTCAAATTCACTTTTAAAATGTTTTTAAGATCATGCCCTGATTTCAGGAAGAAAATGGATAAAAGATGTTGAATAGTTTAGTAATGAATGAAAATGAAAAATTGAAAGGTTATAAGTTAGTTTTATGTTCATATAGCCCTTTTCAACATATGGTAAAATGGATTAATTGAATGAGGAGAAATGTAAAAATGGTATAGAAGCACTCTACAAAGTATATTCTAGTAGATTCTGGAAAATAATGACTTTTGTTAAGGTTTGTATGTAAAACAAGTTAAGGGAAAGAGTCAACTTTTATGTTTTGTTGAAGGATTGAAACAATCAAGCTTTTTCAACCTTATGTGAAATAACTCATCCAAGTAAGAAATTTTGGAAGAATAGTGTAGAATTGATAACCAAAGTTTGTTCTACCAGATTCCAGAAAAATATTCTATTTTAGAGCTTTGGTTCACTTAGTTTTCATTAGTGCAATAACCTTAAGTGATATTTCCACGGCTTGGGTGAGTGTCTCTGTCTTCAGGGCAAGGGTTAACGTCCCGGGCTGGTGTAAAGCCACGACTAGATAATGTAACGGTTCTGTATGATCTCCTTGCCGACACACCAAAGGAAGTGTGTTAACTGGCCTGGCGAAAGAGGTTGATCATTCCTTATGGGTAAAGCTGTACAACTCTGCAGAGTGTAAATCTAATCGATTAGCCGCGCCCGCGGTCAAGGGCACTTGGTGACGTTATTCCATGCTAGAATTTTGGTGATTTCAAAAGGGGTCGGGGCTTTGGTAACTGTTTTGCAACCTTCTTTTGTGTCAAAGGATCGACACCGGGGTTATATGCAGTCGGGTAGACTGGGTTGAAATCTGGAATAATTGCTTACAATTCTGTCTTTCAATTGCTTTTATTAAAATGCGATGTTGCAATCTATTATGCTTATTTATTTAATGTTTTATGCAACTGCAAAATAACCATAGCTTTGTCATTTGCTCAACCTGCATAAATATTTATATTTGCATCTGTGAACCAATATAAGTCTTGCTGAGTACCAATGTACTCAATCTTGCATCTGCTGTCTCAGAGGAAGAAGATTGTGATCTGCCGGACGACGCGTTCTTTCAGGCAGGTCTCGGGGGTTTCGACGATAGCCTCTTCTAGGTAGCCTAGTCAGTGCCTGAGGGTTTAGTGGGCAACCGCAAGGCTTTTGGAGTTTCAGTTTCTTTTGGATTTCCGCTGTTAATGTGGTTCAAAATTGTACTGAACTTTGTATAATTATTTCAGTAATGTAAGTCTTTGTGTGTGTTTGCGTGTATGATTTTGATACGAATGTTGTAAACATGTGAGTGCTAGCTACTGATCCAGGGAATAGCACAGTAATCACATGGAGGTTCCTGTTCATCAGAACGGGGTCTCACAACGTTGAGTGAAACCTTGAGCTATTAGCCTTGCCTTGTACCTTACAACTTCGTTGTTTTCATTCCTCTTCCGAACAAAGACCCATTTGTGACCTACAGGGTTTATATGGGGAGGTGTGCGACATACGGGCACAAACACCTCTCTCTTGTTTAGAGAGACTAATTCCGCCGTGATTGCCTTCTTCCATTCTTCCCAATCTATCATTTTCTTGCATTCTGCGAGAGATGCATGCTCGGGATCATGATCAATGATCGAGGCAATCTTCTTTGCAAAGTATGCATCAACATTGGCTGTTGCTCTATTCAGGGATTCTCCTGTTTTTACAAAATTTATGGCCATTTCATCATGGGGTGCTTCATGCACTTCTACTTGCTCTTCGCTTCCATCTCCCATTGCAGGGGCAAGTTCCTTTAGCCTTTCATCGCCCATGTGTGCGCACACATTATTTCCGGTGGCTTCCTGCAGTGGAAGATTTAAGTCTGGAATTGCCTTTTTTGTCGGCTTCTTTCCAGTGCCAGGTCTCAACTGGCTCCCCTTCTTTCCTTGGGGCATTTTCGTGATTGGTTGTGGTAAGTCCTCTCGCCTAGTTTTCTCCAGACGTCTCTGGGTACTTTGGGTTTGAGGAGCCATATTTCCTGTTCTTTTACTTTGAGGCCTCTGAACAGGATGAGGGATACCTTCTGTTTTCTTTGGTATTTCCACTCTCTCTGGTGCATTTCTTGCGGGTACATGCGACTTAACCACGCCCTTCAGATCACAAAAATGATCAGGCAGTTCATTTGCTAAATTCTGCAAATGGATTATCTTCTGGACTTCTTGATTTGCTTCATTAGTGCGGGGGTCATGTGCAGGGATCCCGGTGGAATGCCATATGATTTCTTGGTATTTTTCATCCAAAGGTTGATTTCCTCCTCCTAATGACGGGAAACGATCCTTGTCAAATATGCAATCAGCGAATCGGGCTGTATGCAAGCCTCCAGTCATGGGTTCAAAATACCTGATTATGGATGCACTCTCATAACCAACGTATATCCCAGACTTGCGGAGAGGGCCCATTGCAGTCCGCTGTGGCGGTGGTATAGGAACATATACCATACAACCAAATTTTCTGAGATGGGAGATTTTCGGGATGACCCCGTGCACTAGTTGCATAGGGGAATAGATGTTGTAGGCCGAAGGTCTGAAATTGATGAGAGCTGCTGCGTGTAGGACTGCGTGTCCCCAACAAGTGTTGGGCAAGTTACAACTCTGCAAAAGCGGTCTGACAATGAATTTAATCCTCTTTATTAGTGATTCGGCTAGTCCATTCTGCGTATGGACGTGCGGTACGGAGTGCTCAACTGTTATCCCTGTTGCAGTGCAATAATCATCAAATGCCTTTGAAGTAAATTCGTCAGCATTGTCCATTCTAATGGACTTCACGTGATGATCAGGGAAAGCATTCTTAATTCTTATGATCTGCGAGATCAGCTTTGCAAAAGCATGGTTTCTTGTTGACAATAAGCATACATACGACCATTTTGAGGAAGCATCGATGAGCACCATGAAGTACCAAAACGGCCCTGATAAGGGCTGAATTGGGTCGCAAATGTCCCCTGGATGCGTTCCAGGAATGCAGGCATTTCACTTTGCACTTTCATGACAGAGGGTCTAGTTATTAATTTTTCGGTGGCACATGCAGGGCACACAAAATCTTCATGATTCGAAAAATTCTTAACATTAATGCCATGACCTTATGAGTTGTTCACTACATTTCTCATCATTCTAAGACCAGGATGACCTAATCTACAGTGCCATAAAGAAAATAACTCAGAGCTTCTAAAGAGAGTCTTCAAGGAAGTATACACTTCGGGTGTATGAATTTTTATGCTGATAACGTGTTAAGGAACCTCGCTATCGAATAGTCCGAGGTTCCCGAACAGATCTGAAGTGGAGAACAGAGTGGGAGAAAGATGAACACACTATATAGGAGGAACTGCGAGAGAATACTTTATTGCTTTCTGATTCCTTGTACAATGAGAGTACCCCTCCTCCTTATATAGTAGTCGCCTAGGGTTTCGGCTAAAGGACCATCGTGGGCCACGTGGTTTCCCAACAGGCTATACCTCCGACTCCTAAACCTACACCAGTCACCAAATGCTCTAGCACACGGAAGCGGATTATCTGCCTTTACGTTATAAAGGTAGATAATGCACAGTAGTTTGTTTGCCTTTGCTCCAACGACAGCCGCTAGGTCAAAGAATCAACACGCTGGATTGAATGCTACAGTATGCATAGGTGTTTACTGTATCTGCGTTAATTGCTGACATGCCCCGATGGATCTCGTGCGTTCGATTTCGATTTGACAACTGAGATTCATTAATGCACGATGCCTTACAACGCTAAGGTAGAGGATTTCTTTCCCTAGCACACGTACGAAGAAGAGTAACAATCTCGAGTTTTTTTGACTAATCATGTACCCGTGCGTTGCAATAAAAACTCAATTTGTGAGAAAAAAATTCTTTGCAAAAAGCACTAGCCCTGTCTGAATGATACCGTTCACTCTGAATGTGCAATGGTTGAATGTTTAAATCAATTCATCGAAACATAAAAATTCCAAACACCTGTTTACAAACTTGAGCATAAAATTATCTTTAATTTTATAATCTGAATGCCCTCATGTTATAAAATACTTTGCAAATTTTATATGCACATAAGTACTGCTTATGTACAAACACAATGAATAGTAGACAAGGTTATATAAAAATATTTCATTTGAAATGCATGATTTTTTTTCATGTGAAACAATGTAATTCCCAAAAGAATCCTATAAAATTCATTGTCCCAAACGAGCCTAACATGACATTGTTTGCTAGACAAGTAAGAGATTTTGGTCAAAAACATACAGTACTACGAAGATAAAGATTATACCACTAGAAAGTATACACTACTGAAACCAAAGATATATAAGATGAATATATGAGAATTACTATTTTAATTGGTCTTAGGGCACATAGGGAGAGCATGTTCATATTCACCACAGCTATAGCATAATTTCTTTAAATTCCCTTCAAATCTGTCACAGGGAGCAAATTTGAAAAGACACAATACTATTATATTATTAGAAGATAGCAAATTTGAATCTTTAAAAATCAAGGAATTAGGCATTAAACTAACTGACATTTTTCTTATGAGAAAGTGGGAGAACCCCCTATTTCGTCAAGGAAACCGGATAATAACTCAAACAAATAACATGCAGTGATCGATAAAACTGATGAACACTTACTTGTAGAGGTATGCAGCAATACCAAGAATGACGCAAATCAAGATGATATCAATTGTGAAGTTTCTTGTCGATCGAAATTGCACAGCACCCAGATTTGTCAGTAAAACTAAAACACTGCAACGATAGTTAAGTTGTAAATTAAGACTTTAGATTTCAACAAAACTAACTTCTCACCTGGTTAGAAAACCAGATAATAAATCAAACAGATAACATGCAGTGATCGACAAAACTTATGAATACTTACTTGTAGAGGTATGCAGCAATACCAAGAATGATGCAAATCAAGATGATATCAATTGTGAACTTTCTAGTCGATCAAAACTGCACAACACCTAGATTTGTCAATAAAACTAAGAACACTGCAACGGCAGTTAAGTTGTAAATTAAGACTTTAGGTTTCAACAAAACTAACTGCTCACCTGTTTGGCGGTTTCTTTTAGCCTAACATTAGTCTTTCTTAGCTCTGCATTAGCTTTATCCACTTGCAAAAATTGTGCACATGCATTTCTTTCAACTTTAACTATAGACTTTATGATAACAGTTATTTTGAAAAGATAAAAAACTAAAAATCAGCCTTGAGTCAATCTCATCCATCAAAGGGACTTGCCTATCCAGTTTCTATAGAATTACATGAATAATTTTTGTTCTTAATGCCAGCAAAGAGTTTAGGTTACATGAATAATTTTAGCTTTGACTTAATGCAAGCAGATAATCAATCTAATTTAATCAATAAATAAGCTACATGTATCTACAACAAACCTCATTCATGTCCTCTGCCAGATTTTTCAATGTGCTGAATTGTTGTAGTCATTTGTGTAGCATCTGCCACACAATTTTTGTATTCGAGTGATTCTTGTTGTAAATGCTGATGCTCTGACTTCAACGCCTGCAGATCATCATAATAATCATAAGCCCATTCGTGCTTCCAAGCTCAAGCCTATGTTCTGGGTGGTGGTGTTTATATAGCATTGTAGTGTAGACAAAAACTAAGATTTCGGGTTGAATACCTTAAATTTCTCACTGAAGTCTTTCAGTAGTTGACACCAACGACTCTTCTCTTTCACTTGCTCTTCTACTGCAAATGCTGCATGATCAACGGAAGTTTCATAAGTGCTCCCAATAGGACAGGAAAGCCTACAATTCTATTAGTAGCAATCAGCAATCCTAACAGACTTATTAACTTAGATTGCTGCTATTGTTGTTGAATAGCTACAGTTGATTTTCCGTACAAGTTCTTACCCAAAGAGCCGACATGCATCGACTTCCGCATCAGCTCCATCTTTAGTTCATACAGGGACGTCTGAGCTTCCTTGCATTCCCTACTCTTCAGCTCATTCTCCCTCATCAAATCCTCCAAAAGTCTCCTTCTTTCTCCCTCAGAAGCAATTGTACTCTTGGTTTAGCTGGTCACAACAATTTCAATTGCCCTGCAAAAAATACAATAGCATTATGCACCGAATCCACAACAATAGCATCCCTTGGAAAAAATTGAAGTTATTACCTACTCTATGTGCAGTGTCTCATGCACATCTGGCAACCCATGGTCTCCTGCGCATCTCCTGCACCGATGCTAGCTATGGCTTCACCGACCTCTGGCAAGGCCGCGTCTTTCGTATGAGATGGCTCTTGCGGCTAGGGGCCGAGAAGAGCTTGAGCGACGCGATCGCCCCTCCTGATGTAATCGGGTGTGTCCTGCATCCCCTCGCACGAGACGTCTGACGAGGCAGTGCAGTTGACGACGTCGAGCGGCTACGTCGACAACGACATCGCCGCACCAGTAGACCCCGAAGATTTGGAACCCCCAGCGGAATGCTTTGATGACACAGACCAACAAAATCCAATCCAATGAGATTTTTTAAAACCATGGCAGGCTAGAACTGGGGGAACCGCAAGACAAGCGATCGAGATCTGCGAACGAGCGTCGGGCGCACATACCCGCGCTGTTGGTGTCGTCGTTGTCGCCGTAAAGGATGAAGTCGCAGGTCTCCTACATCTTCACCGTCTTCCTGGCCGCCTCCTTGTCCTTCCCCAGCTAGGAGGCGCCAATCAACAGCAAGCCACACTAATCCAACGCAACACAAGCACACAGACGCGGGGGGGGGGGGGGGAGAGAGACCTATCCGGGCATTGGAGCGAGCTGTGTGATCGTGGTTGCTCCCCTCCTACATGGATTGCGTTCCCCAAATTCGCCACACATACAACCTCCAACCCAAAGAGATTTGCAGAGAGAGACCGTGCCAATGATCTCTGACTCCCACGGAGATTAGAAGTAGATCCGCTTTTTTGGGAACTGAACATATTCGGGGTTTTTTTCTTTGAACGTGAGCACGTGAGAAGCGCGTGAGGAGGTGGAGAACGAACGACCACCACCAACTCCTAATTAGAAGTAGTAGAGAAAAGAAAATAAGTGGGTGAGCGCTTGAAAAGAAAAAAGTTACAACAAAAATACATTATCCTAATCAAGTATATGTACGATGATGCTGTGACTAATGTCAGAGCATGTGATAGTTATACCGGTGACTTTCCTATTAAAATAGGACTACATCAAGGTTCAGCATTGAGCACTACATTTTTTCCCTAGTGATGGACAAAGTTATGTGGGACATACAAGGAGAGGTTTTATGCTTTTTGCTGATGATGTGGTGCTAAGTGATGAGAGTAAGATAGGTGTGGATAATAAACCTAGAGATGTGGAGGAAGATATTAGAATCGAAGGACTTTAGACTTAGTATGACTAAAATTGAGTATATAAGGTGTGTTTTCAATGGTGCTATGGCAGATGATAGAAATATTAGTCTAGACAGAAAAGTAATACCCAGGAAGAAAACATTTCAATATTTGAGATTGATGTTACAAAGTGACGGCAAGATTGATGAAGATGTGAGTCATAGCTAGGATGTGAGCGGGGTAGTGAAATGGTGCCAAGCATGTAGTATTCTATGTGACAGAAGTCCCTTAAAAAATAAAAGATAAGTTCTATAGGATGACGATCACATCTGTAATGTTGTATGAGGTGGAATGTTAGACAACAAAAAGACAACATATACATAAGATTAGCATAGTAGAGATACGGATGCTACGGTAAATCTATGGTTATTCAAAGCAAGATCAAATCCGCAATGATGATATGTAATAGGGTTGGGTAGCACCAATTGAAGTAAAGCTTGTGCAACATCGTTTGAGATGGTTTGTTCATCTCCAATGGAGTGCTCCCGATGCATCGTGCATAGTAGAATTTTAATCTAATAAAAAATATAAGAAGAGGTAGAGGTCGACTGAGAATGATATGAGAAGAAATAGTTAAAAAAGACTGGGGGGAATGTATCCAAAGAGTTGGCGTTCGATAGCAGTGCATGAAAGTTAGCGATTCACGTGCCAGAGCTATGACCTAGGATCGAATGTTTAGGGTTCTTTTGACTACCTCAATTTATTTTTGATAAAAGGCTTGTTGTTGTTGTTGTAAAAGTAAACAATCTCGGTTAGGAGCCTAACAGTGAAAAACTTTGGGCCCGTAGCGAAAAATGGGCCTGGATTCCATGCCATGACAGCCCAGCCTTTATCTCCTAAGGCATACCCCTGTAAACTCGGTCTGTGATCTCCGACGAGACCCAAAACTCGACACTCCGGCCCATTGTTCTCCACGATATGGTCGCCTGCTGCTCCTCTAGAACCTTCTCCTGCCTTTTGAGTTTTGAGACCCAACCTAAACCCTTTGTAAGCCGCGAGAGCCGAACCCATCTGCCCACCGGAAAGGAAGGAGAAGAAGAGGAAGAAGAAGAAGAAGAAGGAGAAGAAGAGAGGATAGATGTCGGCGGACGATCTGCGGCTGGACCTGGAGGAGTTGCAGCGGCTGGAGGGCCTCGCCAAGCGCCCCCGCGTCCTCTACCTCCTAGCCAACGAGATCCGCAGTGTCGACGCCAAGGTTGCCTTTTTATTTGGTTTCCTCCGCGTGGCTTTGTTATGCGCTGATGTTGTCTTATTTATTGGTAGTTGGCCGAAGTGGCTGCGCCGGCACCGGCGCCGCAGGCGGTCGCGGCGGCTTCGGCACCTCCGGCGGCGGTCCCTGCCCGTGTGAATTACGTCACGTTGGGGTCGTTCAGCTGGGACCAGGATAATGAGAAGATCAGGGTACGTTGCTGTGAGAAATGAAGCATTTATTCTTGTAGTTTGTTGGCTATACTGCAGTGCTGATTAATTCGTCTTATCTCCTTGTGCTATAGACTTTAGTCCATCTGAACTCAGTATCTCAGAGGTCCATAAAACAATTGCATTGTTAGAAATTACAATGTTTGACTAGGGCAGTTTTTATTTAGAAATTAGAATCAATAGTTGGAAGATCGCATTGGCTCATAAACTACAGTGAAACACATAAACGAGGATGCAATGTACCTTAATTAGGATTAGTTAACTTGACGGGGAAACAACATATTCTTGTTCTCCTTTCTCTGAGAAAAATATCTGCTTATCCAAACTCCAAAACCCTTTACAATTTCTTCCTTCGTCTTGTGTTGTGTCACAGAAGAACAATTAGAAATATGAAAGGCGATTTCTTGAATTGGCATTGAACAAATTATTCATTGTGCCCACCTATTAAAATGCGCCTTTCCTTTTTACTATTTTCTTAATAGCGATTCACAACAATAACAACTTGTGGCATTATGCTTGGCATCAAGCGAGAACCCATAACATTGTATCCTGCCATCCTGGTACACTTATATGATGTGTGCAAATCAGTTCTGTCATTCATAAGGTTCATCGGTGACTGGTGAAAACTGAGTACAATTGATGATTTTAAGCTTTTTCTCCTTTTGTTAGTTAAACTCCTATGAAATTTACATTTGAAGATTGTAGGCATTTAGATAACGGCCTTGCTTTGTGTTTTGTCCATCTTCAGATTTATGTATTCCTTGAGGGTGTTGAGCAAAGAGAAGTTGGAGACTACTTTTAAGCCGCTGTCAGTAGATATTAAGTTTCATGATGTTAAAGGCAAGAACTATCGGTGTGCCATACCAAAACTGAACAAAGAAATAGTTCCTGAGAAATCTAAGGTTGTGGTCAAGCCTACAAAGATTGTTGTTACCCTTTACAAAGCTTCTAAAGGCAACTGGTTGGACCTGCACTTCAAGGAAGACAAGGTAATCACTGTGTCAAGTAATTAATTTGATGTGTATGCCCAATAATCAGTATTTTTTGAATTTCTCGAAACCTCCAAAGACATTTATTTTTCAAAAGAAGAAGAAGAAGTGCATGCTTCCGACCGGTATTGGATTCTCCTTAATCCTGATAAATAATTTATGGTAGTGATAATCTCCCAATTGATGACCAGAAAATCCCTGGGAAGAATTGAGTTAATAGGAACCTCCTGAAAGGACAATACAAGCAATTTTGTCTACTCCTGTATATCAATCCACTTTACTGATTCATCAGAAGGAACTGGCTGCTTACATCCTTCTGTTGCCTGGATAAATCATATGGTTATTTGTTCCAAAATACAGCTAACATGATTAGCATGCTGCTATGCTACTTCTATTTTCGTTTTCGGCCATCCAGGTTTTGAACCATTGGTACTTTTATACTGTTCTTGCACTTTTTATATCTTGATCCAAGGGAGGAAGAAATCAGTTACTGTATGAATAGATAGCCCCTTCGTAAAATGACAGCAGTACCTGACCAACAAATTGTTCAAGGTGTCTATGTGCCAACTTTCACGGCAATGCTCTTGGTCACAAAAGGGTGTTTATTCAGTCTTTTGTGTGTGAGTAATGTTGCTGATTTCATTTATAAGCCAGTCTGTGCAAATCCTAAAACATGGTTAAGATTAATGTACTATAGCACTTGCCCTTAAAAATAGGTTATTTAACATTGATTATGTTACTACTGGTGATAAATAGATGGGCTAACTTTACTTTGCTGACAGTTCAAACCAAGCATGGATAAAGAGAAGGATCCAATGTCAGGCGTTATGGATTTAATGAAGGTAAATATTTTCTTAATTCTCATTACCAAATCAATAAGTATTGCAATCCTGCTCTGACTGTATATGCTTTTTTGATGTGCAGAACATGTATGCGGAAGGCGATGACGATATGAAGCGCACAATAGCAAAAGCGTGGTCTGACGCCAGATCTGGGAAGACAGCTGATTGAGGGGATTTGCCTTAAGCTGGTCGTTTGGCTGCAGGAATTTCTTATGTGCTGAGCTAGTCCCGTAAAGTAGAATCTACTGAAGTACTAAAAAAATGAATTGTATTTGGATTATATATTTTTATAAAGAAATTATGAATGATTATGAAATATGAAATTAGGGGTGTGATTGAGGTTGTGTTTGGTTGCTTGTACCAAGTGGTACATGTATGAGATAGTTTAAGAAAAAAGTTTTGTTTTTATGGAACCATCTCATCTTAATGGTGGGATACAAATTTGAGAAATATTCTCTATAGATACTGAACCATTTTATTCATCAAATGATACAGGACCATCACATTCTACTCAATCTCATCTCACCAACTAAACACACCCAGTTGTCACGAGAATCTGTACCAGGTGGTTGAAAGCATTTATCTCCGAAGTGTCTGTTTGATAGAAGAAATGCTCTTCTCTAGGTGCTGGATTGTCTTTACATGAACCTATTCCACTCTCTCCTTTCAGTTAAAAATATATGAATGCTTGTTTGTGTGCTACAGTCGCTTCTGCATTTGATGCAGAATTTCTGTAGCAACGACGAATGATTCGACTCACTGTAAAGCCTTCCTCGATAGAAGATCATCAGCCACAGATTTGCAATTCAACGCCGACAGGCGATGGCCGCCTGCGGTGCGGCCCAGAGGCGGAGCCAGCGGGTGGGCTTGGTGAGGCTCCAGCCTCTCTGGTCCATCACGAGAAACCCTATCGCCTGCAGATTTTATTTGTTAAATCTCTTCTTTCAGACGGTGGCAATGAAAAGTAATTTTTTCCTCTTGCATATTTACATACTAATACTATATTATATGCATTTAAATTTCAACTATAATATGTCGGCTTGGTAGTTTTTATATTTAGTATATATACTTGTGTTCAGCCCCCCTCTTGAATGAATCCTGGCTCCGCCTTTGGTGCGGCCTGCCATGCCTTGTTTGTGCACTCGCTCACCCAACCCTCTGTTACGTCTTCCGCGATGCATGAATCATGATGCGGCTGAAAACCTGAAGATGTGATCCATCTATTATGAATTCGGGCACATCCAGCAGTGGTTGAGTGCAGGGTTAACAAAACCGAATTTCGAAATTCGCGGTACGAAAACCGCAAAAACCGCTCAAAAACTGTCAAAAACCGAAGGGTTAGTAAATCAAATTTTTCTGAAAAATTCCAAAAAATTAGAAAAACCGCTCGGTTTTTTCGAAAAACCGCTGTCAACCGGATGTTCGTCGCAAAACGGTTTTGTAAGCGGTTTTCGTCAAAAACCGCGGTTTTTGGCGAAAAACTGTGGTTTTTGACGAAAAACCTAGCGCATAAATTTTTTCAAAATTTTTAAATTTTTTTTAAATTTTTTTTGAATGAACTGGTTTACCGAACGGTTTTTGATTTCGAACCTCAACGGTACGCTCGAAAACCGCGGTTTTCGAGCGGTTTTCGTCGGTTTTGTGAACCCTGGCTGAGTGGCGTCTGGACTCCGGAGGCGACATGACGCCAGTGTGGTATTTTGCGTGGTTGGCCGCGTGCGCACGTCTGCAAGGCGTACAGGTGGCTGATGGCGAGAGGTTACTGGCGCGCGCGGGCCAGGTGATGGCAAACCAGGTCCTGCCGTGATGACTTGCCGAACGCACGGCAGCACCGCCGATGAGGGAACGGTCCTATGCGGAAGGCTCCAACAAGGCCGCTCGGCTGCCACGGCTGATGACAAACAGCGGAGAAACAGAGCAGCGCAGGCGGCAGGCTTGCTTAATTAGCCGGTTAGTGCATGTGCCATGGTGCGTCCAAACCATCGGAGGCAAGCGATCGGCGACGTGCGGGAGAGATCGGTGCCGACCTCGAACGCTGATGGGCGGCAATCATGGGCCGTGCGGCGTGGCTGCCGCCGAGAGCACCGGGAAGACGAGAACCACGGCGTCGTGAGGGAACCGTGCCCGTGTTGCCAGAGGAGACTGGAGAGGGATTACATGACAGCACGGTTGCAAATAGCGTATAACGGCATCTAGACATGGGGTTCACTAAGTGTGTGTTTGGTTGTCTGCACCATCCTAGCCTGTCCAGTATAAGCTATCCAGGCTAGCCTTGGTCTGCATGAGTGAATGCAGGTTGAGTTGTTTGGTTGCTTGTTTATGCATCTTATGGGCCTGCATTAGAGAGAAGTCCAATTTTTGTGTTTTCTTCATTCTGCATGAGTGGATGCAATTGCATCCACCTGGCCTGGATGAAAATGAAACCAAACACTTGTCTAACAGATACAGTTGCATCCACTCATGCGATTCAGGCACCCATACAGGTAAACAAACACACCCTTAGCGTTTCACAATATAGCACGATATATCAGTCAATAAACGTTAAAAATATCATGATTATGATGTCTAAAATATTGCAGAGTGAAAAAAATTAATAGAACACTCAGGATGGCGGGATACATCTACAATATACAAGACTATAATCTTCTATTATTATATTATTAAAGTAGAAGAAAGAGAAGCCATGACGTTCACGTTAATCGGAAAAAAATGAAAGATTTACACCATTCATGGGTCTATATTATAATAGTCTACATTAAAAGAAAGAGCCTGTGTCAACAATCCAAAGATAGCTGCAATTCTGAATAAAAATAAAATATTTCCATATGAATTTATAAGTAAAACACTAAATAAATATAATTAAAAGAAATAATGCCTTCAAAGTACAACAAAAAATAACTAAAATTTTAAGTAAAAATAAAATCAATGATTTGATTTTCATGCGAATTCCTAAGTAAAATCACTAAATAAATATAATTTAGAATACAAATTAAACAAAAAAGTGCAATTTAATCTGTATATGAATTCCCAAAAAAATAACAGAAATTCTTAATAAAAAATAAAAATAGCAATATGATTTCCACACAATTCTCAAGTAAAATCCCAACATAACTATAATTCCTAATAAAAATTAAAAAATTTAGCAATTGGATATGTAGACTAATTCAAACCAAAAAATAATGAAAATCCAAATTAAAATATAAAACTAGCAATGTTTCCATATGAATTCCTAACTAAAATCCCTAAAAAATATAATTCAGAATAAAATCTTAAAAATTAGCAATTTTATTTGTATACAAATTCCAATAAAAAACAACTAATTTTTGGAATAAAAAATAAAATAAAATAAAATAAGTAATTTGATTTTGATACGAATTCCAAAGTAAAATCACTAAATAACTATAATTCTAAATAAAAAAGAAAAGAAAATTTAGCAATTGAATTTGTGTACGAATTCCAACAAACAAATGATTGAAATTTGGGACAAAATTAAAAGAAATTTGCAATTTGATTTCTATATGAATTCCAAAGTAAAATCCTCGAATAATTAAAATTCAAATAAATTAAATAAAATCTTTTTAATACAAACTCTAATAAAAAAATTGAAGTTTTGAATAAAATTAAAAATTGTAACGTGGATAGCACGAATGATATCAGATGGGATCACGAAAGAGATCAATGGTGTTGATATATCCTAGAAGAAGACATTGATCCACAGGGAAGCGAGAGCCAAAGCAGTGACGACGGAGAGGAAGACAATATCATGCTAGTCACATTAGTTGTTTGATGAGGACAATGTTGTGCTGCTCGCTGGAGGCATTGAAGAGAAAAACCATAGTCGAAGGAGCCAAGGGCACGACGACAAGTGGTGAGAGTCGGAGTTATTGAAGAAATCAGTAGTCAAAGAAGCTCGATGGTAGGGAAACCCTAGAAAAGAGGAGATGAAGTTTTGCATTGAAGACGGGTTATGAACAATATAGGGTTATTGGATAGTTAGGAGCGTGCCATCGTTGGTGGGGCATGTTGTAACTGGCGATGGCAATAAGATTCTTCATACAATTAGACAACAACTAAAGTAGACATGTCGGAATCAGTGAAGATGAAGGTTGTTGTGGTTGGTGAGGAAGCTACAACGTCGAAGCGACTGACATGAGAGAAGAGGAATTTGAACATGTATAACATCATATATGTGTATATCCATGTATGAATAGAAGCACGGGTGTACAGAAGCAAAGGACTAAAGAGCTTATAGTAGAGATGATGCAGCCGTAGGGAATGGGCTTGGGACCTCTGGAGAGGGCGTGATAGGTGTCCTTAGTGGGGACCGATGACGGTTGCGGCTGCATACATGTTGATGTCACAGCGATCAGCATTACACAATAATTGAATAGAATTATAAGACGACTATGCGGTAAAGTATTGAATTGGAAGGGATAGTAGTTGAGAGAGATCAATCAAGAATTAGACTTGCTATAGGAGTTGAAGCAGAAAAGCTTTGTCGACGAGAAGAGAGAGAACACACATTGTTCAGTAGGGCAGCTAGTGTGTGTGGGAGGATATGTTCAACGTAGGTTGCCCATGGTTCGTCGGTGTATGTGTGAGCAAGATACCTTAATACCATGTAAACTAATAAATAATTTGCTTCACACATAATCGGTACTTTAATACCATGTAAACTAATAAATAATTTGCTTCACACATAATCGGTACTTTAATACCATGTAAACTAATAAATAATTTGCTGCACATATAATCAACGTATTGATAGAGATTTAATAGAGGTACATGTGCATGCAAACGTTTTGGAAAAGAGTAACTAACAAAGGAAGAGTAATCGTATGTAGCTGCATTATCCATGCATGATAGAGAGTGATTATGTTTTTAAGAACTCCAACAACTTATTATACTCAATGATTTTCTTTCATCAAAGCTTATACTTTAATTACGTTCCTCAACTTATTTTTTTTCTTTAAGCTTCTATTGCCATTTTTAATATTATGATGCCTTAAAAATCTAAATAGCCGACAAGACTTGCAAATATATTCTCAAGCATCTAATTTATATTATTTGATACTAAAAACTTTGAAACAAATCTAGCCGCGCAAATACGCGGGCCATCTTGCTAGTTTTTGTCAATAGTAAGTGTAAAACTGACTTGAGCATACGGCCTTTCACAGTTTCACTAGCAAACTGAACGTATCATTACGAAATAGGCAGATACAGGCTTATTTATAGGTATATTGCCACTGGGCCTTAGGGGGCTAAGCAGTCTGGGCCAAACACATGAAATTTTGGCACTGTGCCTAATTTTGACGATTTAAAGCCATGTCACAGCTATTGGTCAGTCTCCAGTATCTGTGTTGCAGGTGACCATTTAGTTACAAACTTACAACAAGCAAGCAAGCAAGCATATCTTAAAAGAAAGTAAACTAGACCTGATAACTGGGTAATATTCCATTCAATATGCCAAACATTTTTTTTCATCATACATCTTAGTCAATGAATAAGTATTGATTATTTTGGTGTAAGATCATAACAGAGTGAAAATTTCAGTCTGGCCAAAAAGAGCTGCACCAGCAAAATCCACGTGCAATGAGCCCTTCACAACTAATTCAATCTCGTTAAAGATAGCAAACTGCAGCAACAATTTTTCCGTCCTGCTTGGGGGCCTTATCGCTAGAAGGATAAAAATAACGGTGCAAACAAGGCCATTTTGATACCATCAGAACTCATCACCATGTGATCAAACTGACTGTTCTGGGGCAAGATAGCTCTGTATTGGTTGCATGCTCAAATGCACCATCAACATGAATCCACCCAACAAATCTGAAGAAGTAAAAGAAAGTTAAAATCCTTTACCCTCTGCATCGAGGAAAATTCTCAGTTTTTTGTTAAACACATGTTTGGAATGGGCAGGTTTTCATGCAAAGATAACCTGATAAGCTGAAGATGCTTGCTCTCAACAAAGAATCTGACTCCCATAGTCCTGGTTAAACTTTTCATAGCGATGTGCATGGAGATGCGCTGATGGCCTTGTGTTCCTCAAAGCAAGTTCAATGTCGTCAGGTTTGAGAGGGCCAACCTCAGGCAGTTCTGCACCTCAAAAAGCAAACACAAATATGCAATATGTTGATTGGATCTGTAACAATAGGTGGAACTCAAGATATTATGTTTCAGGTTTCAACATAAGTAATATAATATTTTATAGAAGAGTAAAAATAATTTTAGTACAATAGACAAATCAAAACTAACCTTCCTCTGGCACCAACTCATCACTGGATTCAAGAACTGACATAAGACGTCTTAGTGGTTGCATGGCAGCTTCTTTGCACACAAGACGAATATCTGAACCAGAGTACCCTTCAGTCTTCTCAACTAGAATATTATATGGGACATCCAGCTTTGAGGTAGTCGATGGCAAAAGTTCATCAAACATGGCATGTCTTGCTTCAGCCTCAGGAAGTGGTACAAGAATCTGATGAACAAAGACCAAAAGAACTACATTTAATTTATCAAATATATAGCAGGCATTTTTCCTCGGGGCAAGTGATTATTTGCCACACCTAAGCTGGTGTAATTGATGATTTGCCACGCCCTGTCTCATGGACATGTGGCTCTAGGGCATGGCAAATCATCAATTGCACATCAACTTTGTGGCAAATAATCGATTATGCATTTTTCCTATGTGCTGCAATTTGTTTTTTTTACAAAAATAGTCTTGTTCATACAAGTATGTCTTCCTACTTTGTTCCATCCATGGTATGCAGTTGTGAATCGAAGTTTAGTGGTTATGATTATTAATAAAGTAAAGGTTAAAATTGCCAATTTTAGAGTTCACTTTCCCCCCTCTATGCACCTATAAAAATACCTACAATCCAACAAAGAAACTCTGTAATGAAACACGTTGGATACGTCATACATCCATTTTCATAACAGTAAGATACGCCCTTCTTTTTATTTGTTGTTCCTTGTAGAAAAGCATCGACCGAAGGAAATCCAAATAAAAGGGTTAATCAGCATGTTCTCGCCTAGAAATAAATTTCTCAAAATCTTACATATAAGCCTGAGAAATGAAAATTCAACCAAGGCATTGCTTGAATGATATTAACAAAAATGTATTTGTCAAGTTAACAACTTTGGAATGTAAATAATTTACTAGACGTACCCGCTTCTCAAGCCGGCGGAGCATAGCTGCATCCAATTCCCATGGTAGATTTGTTGCTGCAAGTACAAATACTAAGTCGTTCGTCTTTGTCAAGCCATCCATCTGCAGTACACAATGGCATAAATATGGAAATATAATTTGAAATCTGAAGAACAGTTTGTTGGGCGTGTTTCAAGCTGGGAGATCATGAAGTATGAAACCATGCATTAGGATGCTACACTAGCTAGTTTATATTTGATATTAACAAGTAGAAACCTGAATAAGTAGCTCAGTCTTCAAGCGTCGACTAGCTTCATGCTCACTACGAGCTTCACCGCGTTGACTAATAATAGCATCAATCTCATCAAGAAATATTGTGGATGGTGCATGATGTCTAGCAAGCTCAAACAGAACTTTGACTAGCTTCTCAGAATCTCCTGCACTTGCACCAAAAAAGAAAACATTTACATTAGTTTTTCCCTCCTAAAACAAACATTAATAGTTTGATTCCGTCATAAATCAATAATAAAATATATGATAAAATGATTGAATGAACAAAGTTTCTAATTGCACTACAAGCATGCATAAATTCCATGATTGAACTTAGGCAAATTGAACTATATAAGAGGATAGGAGGAAAGAAAAAGATGGGGTTGGTGTTATGGGATGCTTCAAAAAACCTACCACGCCATTTGCTGACAATTGATGAAGCTGAAATGTTGAAGAATGTAGTTTTGCACTCGGTAGCGACCGCTTTTGCCAGCATTGTCTGAAAATTAAAACTGCTAGAAATTGGCAATCCAAAGCATATCTTAATAGCTAAGGACTAAGAGAGAATAATAGAAATAAGAAATCCATAAGGAAGTAACTACAACTATAGCATGGAAAACTACTGCCAATGTTCATTAAAATAATAATTTTTTTGTACCACAGTCCACAGGGCCATTGATAAATGTAGTTATTATCAGAATGTTATCTCTATAAGACATCTCTTGCCATAAAATACAGCAAAGCAATGATTTATAATGTCCCAGGGGAAGATCTAAGAGTTTGAAATAACATAAATATATCAAAAAGAAAACAAAATGCGGAAAAGCAAATATACATGTATATACTTTGTATGCGAAGTGCACCAATTTGAAGAAGTAGCATCTTAAACAAGTATGCATGTACAAACCTTCCCTGTTCCTGGGGGACCAAAAAGTAAGATGCCTTTCCAGGGTGACAGGAGACCAGTGAAGTATCTGAAAATAGTACAAAATATGATTAATGAACAATTGATTGATTGATCATTCATATGCCATATGACACATCTTTTATATATTTGCAATATCGAGCTAGACAACTGGAAGCTGGCCCATTCAGAAAACCTCTAAACTCATACCATCTGAGCCCCCTAAACCCCAAACGACCAAACCAGCTCAGGTGGAAATGGATCAATTGGACCAGTGACCTCTTTGCATAATAATGAGTGGTCACCAAGGTTCCACTGGATCCTCTTTAGAGAAAAATCAGATATAAAATCTGATAAAAGAGTTTAGTTGTAATTTGATCCGATCTCAAATATGTTTAGCTATTTCAAAGATGAAAAACTTAAAGCTGATAATTGACAGAGGAATCAGTGTGATGATGGGTAAGTGAATATACACAACAAGTGGTCCATAATCCGTAAGAATCAGTATATTAGTTCTATTTTATCTGAATCTGATTTGGTTCAAATGAGAAATCGGCATTCTGAAATCTAAAAATTAGTTTATCGTATCTGTGTTCTCAAGATAAAGTTTCAAAACTCTTCTTTCCTTTTATTGTTGATTGATCTTCGCCACTCTCAGCCTACTTTTTTCATACGATATTTTCATGAAGACATATATTTTACTAAAGCATTTATATGTTTCAAAACGTTAAAAAAAACCCTGAAGGCCATTACAACTCCTTTCGTTTAAATATTATTAGGACGCACTGAATATGTCAGTCTCTTCCAATTTGTACAGGAACTTGCAAGCAAAGTTGTGCAAGTATGAAAAATGAAAATTAGCATTTAGTAATTAAGCAAGCTGTCATATTGCAGATTCCGGAATATATGTGATGGTTCTTGGCTAATGAATCAAAAAGGGTAAACAAGAATATGCAAATTGATACAGCACTAGGCATCAATTCAATTCAGCAAATAGACCTTCACTACCTTTCTTCTCTAACTTTGTTATTACAAAAAGAGAAGATCGTCACATGAAGAAGGCAAGAACTTAAATACTCAATGTTACCACTAGCAAAGGGCAACACACTAAAGAGACTATGCTGAAAGATTAACGTCTATCTCAGGAAAAATAAATTAGCAAACTTACTTTGGGTACTTTATGGGCATGACAACTGCCTCTTTTAGAAGGCGTTTCGCATTCTCTAGTCCTTTGATGCTTTCCCATTTCACATCTGGGCTCCCACGAATAATATCCCTAAAAGGTAAATATAAGGGAATAAATAGTAAACAGCTAGATTATGCAATCCCTAATTATTCGAGCATTTGTGAAGCTTAGATTACCGCAACAATGTCTCTGCTAGATTACGCATTTCAGCTGACTCAAATGAAGGTAGGAGGGGCTTCTGGCTGCAAAAGTTACCACCAAAATTGTAATGTTCAAGAAAATAAAAGCGTTCTGAATAACTCAAAGTTGAGCATGAAAAAGCATCATTTCAGGCATAGTAAATGTTCAAATTGAAACGCCAGTCAATCAAAAGAATAAAACTTTAGAGAGCGGCAACTTAGTGCTTCCCATATGCTAGTTTGTCGTGCTTTTTAAACATCTTGGAAGACAATGCTTGTTCTTTCCTTTCATAGAAATTTACCATATACTGAATGGTACTAAGATATAAATAGAATCGGTCCTGTGTAGGTATTATTTTGACAAGGAGACAATGTGCATAATTCAACTTAAACTAGCCTTGATTAAAGCCATTCCCGTTAGCATCTGATGAAATATGGGTGCCATCTGATATTACCTACCACCTTAAGACGAACTGCATTATGAATTCATGCATTTGACAAACTAGACGAAGAAGTATGAGTTGGCATCCCACTCGATATCTATATTAATTGGCCATATAATTCCAACCCAATTAGATCTCTCTGCCTACACAATCCACGCCAAACACGTTCAAACAAGATTAAAAGCTTTCACTTAGCCAAACCCCTTTCGTTGCGCACCAAAGCTAATGCTCAAACCTACCGAAGAACCCCACCACATGCTGCATCAAACACGCATCGATTCAAGACTCCAGAACCTAAAGAATGGACTAAGATAGGTGAAACAAACAAACAAACAAAATCCTCACATCGCATCAGCATTGCCATCACGAATCTCGGCGGCGCGCACCTCCGTCTGCCTGGCCTGAAACAACGAAACTGATCGGGGATCAAGGGAATAGGACCAGCCAAGAACACCTGCACGCATTGATTCAATCACCAAAGAGGCATCACACGGAGGGCGCACAGACCTGCTGCTCGAACTGCTCGTAGACGGCCAAATCGGAGGTCCTCTTCTTGACGCTCCCGTTGGCGTGCCCATTCTGCTCCGGCTCCTCCTTTCCCCCGAATCTGGATTCCCAGAACCCCTTAAAATCCTGAAAAAAACACGGAGAAAAAGGAGTTGATCGCACGAGCTAGGGGCGCAAGGAATGCAGCGCGAAGGAGAGCAAGCGAGGTATCTCCGTGACTCGCCATTGCTTCGCCGGCAGCTGTCTCTGCGGGGGAGAGCGAGAGTGAGCGAGCGAGCGAGCGAATCGACGAGTGGGTTGGTGAGCTCCCTCGGTGACGTCTCCCCGGACCCGGAGACTCGGGAGTTGGGAGGGGACAGAGAGAAATCATCCCGTTTCTAACGACTCTCGTCTCATTTTTTTTCACAAATCTAGTAACTTTATAAAATTATTTATAGATTTTATATTTTTTTTCACCGTAAAAGAGCTCTCCTACCAGATAAAACCGTAGCTGGTGAGCCACGGTACCAATAACTTCTGCAGACATACAACTCAGGAGGAGGACCAATACCGCAGTTGAAGAGTGTGGAAGGTAGGCTACCGTGGATGGAGAGCACGAAAAGCTCTATCCATAGAGCAAGAAAGATAACAAATTCCATGCTCCACTATCACAATAGAAACAGGTTAATTCTGTAAATACCCTTGAGAGTGCTCTAGATTAGAGAGGGAGGGAGTGGAAACAGAGGGCTAAAAAAACGTTTTCCGACAGAGACTAGTACCCGGGTTCGGAGGGTGGGGCCCGCAGCACTTTGTCCAGATGCCAACGAGATCGAGGAGGATCCAGATCCGTGGGGATACAATTTGCTCTTGTTTTGCCTTGCCTCCAGGCCCTCCATGTTGCATTCGACCCATGGATTATTGCAACTGTTCCACCAACGAAACGTATAAGAGTACCCACTTTTGACTCACCTGTCACCGAGCATCTACTGTGGTACTCCTACTGTTGCATTGCATTTGCTGATTTGCATGTACCATGTGCTCTATGATCCCTCTACTTCTACCATGTAAGAGCTCTCCCCTTGAACAGATCGAATAGGTTGTGGGCAGGGTTCAAAAATTTCAGGTTTTGGCCTTGGGTGAGATCTCAAATCTCGGTGGGATAAAAAATTTACAAAATTTTAAATTACTATAGTGATTTCGGTGAATTTTGGCCAATTTTATCGAGATTTCGGTTTTTTGGACCCGGATGATTACAAATTCGACTGTTTTTCATGTTTTTTGGATCGGATTTCGCCCAACTTTTTTATGGCGAATTGTAATACCTTTTATGAGGAATATATGTAAAAAATTTGTAAAAAATACATATACAAATTATGTAACCCTAAACCCTCGTGTAAAATGTTACATTATGATGATTCAATTCAGAAGTCTGATCATATATGGAGCTAATATGTCGACCTAAACTCCTTAACCATGATCGATATAAGAAAAGATCATCAAAACCAGTATCTATGCTTGCTTTACATATTTGAATTTGCATTGATCACCTCAGATACGTTGATGGAATAGTACTAACTTATCTTTCAGTAACTCCATCAAGCCTCTAGACTATGGTGCTGTCAGGGATCGGTACCCTCGCCATGTGTAAGCGTCCCCCCAGGGCCCGTGGCCAGGGTTCCAAATCTCGTCGAATTTCGGCGAAATTTTGGATCACCCCGAAATCTAAAGTACCAACCGGGAAAAAATTAAAAAAATTTGAAATTGCTACAGTAACCCGAAATTTCGCCAAATTTCACCGAAATTTCATATTTCTTGGCCGGTTTTGAACGTATTTGGTCCAATAACCCTTAGGAAAGTCATCTCCTATGAAAATTTGTTGAAAAAACGAATTTTTTACACATTTTAAAATTTTGGCATAAACACTGTCAGATTTTTATAAAATTTTGAAAGATTGATAATAAGCTAAAAATTTTATTATACTATCCTTAGTAGTTTAGGATAATACAAAAAAAATTCAAAATAATTTAACTTAATTTGTTATCTTTAAAAAATCAAAAACAGAATGAACATAATTGGGACAATTACATTGTTAGAATTTTATAAATTTTCTTGAGTGTGATTATGATCTAACATTTTTGTGAGAGATTAATAATTGACTCATTACCATTATATAAATTTTTCAAAAAATTTCAACTTTGTTTGTTTGGTCAATTAAATCTAGGTAAGCATTGAACTTCGTTTGTTATATTATATTTCAAAAATCAAAAAGAGAAAGAACATAAATGGTATTGTGCCTTGTAAGAATTTTATAAATTCACTGGAGTGTGATCATGATTAAAAAAATTTGTGAGATATTAAGGATTTCCTTATCACCCTTACATAAAAAATTCAAAAATTTTAAACCTTTTTTATTGCTAAAGCAAATCTATGTATTGATCATCAAGCTTTTATCAGGACGTAGCACTGTATGAATTTTTAAAAAAATTTAAAGAATTATTATAATATAAAACTTATAAATAAACACTAATATTACATCAGGACCATCCACAAAAAATTTGAAATTTTTTTAACGTGGTTTAGATAATTTTTCATTTTGTTCAAGTTTGTCGGTAAGCCTTTTAACAGGGTAGTAGTACTGTTCGAATTTTTAAAAATTTATGAAGCTTGATCATTATCTGAAAATTTTATGAAAACATTAGTGATGCATCATAACCATGCAAAAAAAAATTCAAAGTTTTGTAACGTGGTTTGAACCATTTTGCATTCGGTTCAAAATTATGAGTCAGCGTTTTATCAGGATAGTAGCAATGTTTGAATTTTTAGAAATTATACAGACTTTAGAATAATCTTAAATTTTTATGTAAATATCATAAATGTGTCAGTAATCTCCAAAACAAATTTCAAAATTTTTTTGACATCGTTTGACCCACTTTTTCAGTTGTAAAAAGACCAAAATTTCGGGTATTTTGCCCAAAATTTCGCTATTTTTTTGGCGAATTTCATTTTTTCTCGGTACAAAACGAACCGGATTTGAATTTTGGTTTTTGAATTTCGGACGAGCATGACTTCGGGCCCTTTTTTCTGCGGTCGACGATCCCGATCGTCGACAGCTGGCGCCCACCGTGGGGCCCGAGTTTCGCTCGTTCAGAGTTCTCTGCTCCAGCGTCACCGGCACCTTCGACTTCGACGATGACATGTCGCGATCAGCAAGGCTGAACTCGGACGATGAACCCGAGTGTGAAGGCTCCACCTCCATGTTCTCTCCTTCGCCGCCGCCGCGCGAACGCCTGGCCTTCATGGCCGGCAGCCGCGAGGCGAGCGCGGGGACAAGTGATGGTGGCCTAGAATCCCCGGAGGAGGTGCGTCGATTGGTCCAAATTGCCATCAACCAGCCCATCATCGCCCTCCGACGGGAGGGGTGTGAAGGGCTCAGCCCCTCGTCCGGGCACCTCAGCACTACTCGCCTGGACGATCCCAGCCGGGAACGTTTACGGGTCATCGCCCGGGTCATGGCTGATCCTACCCGGGCGGGGTCGGCTCTCTTTCGTCGGTCCCTTGTTGAGGAGCTTGGCAGGGCGGTCGATGAGGTCATGCCCTCGCAGTAGGAATAGCACTGGCCCCTCGAGCCTCGCTCCCTAAAAAGCGACGGCAGTTCATTGCACGGCCGCCGCTGCTCTCGCCGGCCGACTCCATATCCACGGGTCCGGAGCCCGCCGCAGCCGTCCCCGCCTCACCAGGCCCCCGGCGCCTTCCGGTCAAACTTTCAGAGCTGCGACGAGCGCCCTAGACGAGAAAGGGACCTGGATCGCATCATGCAAGGCAAGGGTAAACCTCTTCGCGACTTCGTTCGTCGGTTCACCCGCGCAAGAAACTCAATCCCGAACGTCTCCGGCGAGGCCGTCGTCAAGGCCTTCAAGTTCGGCGTCCGGGACAGGCGCCTCACCGTGGACCTGGAGATCGCCGCCAACCTCAATGTCCACGGATTGTTCCGGATAGCGGAGTGTTACGTGGACGCGGACGACGTCGTCCGCTAAAAACACGACTACGATCAGGGCAAGCTCGGCCGCATCCTTGGCGAGGCTGGGCCGTCTGGCACCAGGGACACTGGCCCAGACCCACGCAGCAAGAAGCGAGGGCAAGGTCGTCGCGATGGTGGCGGCCAGCTACGCGTGGTCGCCGCGGCGGACGCCGAGCGCAAGGTGATGGAGGTGTGGCAACCCGACCACAATGAGCCTCGGCCTCATCGCGGTCAGCCGGGCGTCCGCAAGCACAACGACAACCCCAGCAAGGCCAGCGTCGCGCCGCGTCGCAGTAGGGACAGCAGCGGGCCGACCTCTAGCGGGGCGTCGCCCGACCTCACGCCAACGAGGCTAGGCCCGGGTATGACCCGGACAAGTTCTGCCTGTTCCACAGGGCCCACGTCCACGACATGTGGAGTTGCAGAATGTGGCAGTTCAATATGGACGCCTTCTACGACGGGCATAGAGAGATGCCCACGCTCCCGAAAGGGGACGAGCTGCCCGACGGGGATGGCGCCCGCGAGGGCCTAGAGGGCCTCGACCCGCAATTCCAGCAGGGCGATCGCCGCGTCGACATGACCTTTGGTGGTTCGTCCGCATACCAATCCCGGCGCGAGCTCAAAAATGCCGCGCGCACCGTATATCAAAGCTTCGGCTGGGAAGCTCGACGACCAACCTTGTCAATGGGACGATGTTCCGATCACCTTCTCCCGGGACGATGCTCCCCCGGGAATGTCCAAAGACCTTAAGACCGCCCTGGTCATGGCCCCGACCATGAGCAACACCGTGGTCGGGAGGGTTATGGTTGACGGAGAGAGCTCCCTCAACCTGCTCTTGGCTAGCACGCTGGACCGGATGCAGATTCCCCGGTCGAAGATCAGGAGCATAGTGGTCCCCTTCTTCGACATCGTGCCGGGAAGCTCGATCACTCCGCTCGGGCAGGTGATTATGCCTATCACCTTCGGCGACTCGGTGAACTTCTGCACCGAGCTGATCACCTTCGAAGTGGTGGACGGGGATCTCCCCTACAACGCCATCCTCGGGCGACCGCCTTTAATCAAATTCATGGCGGCGACCCATTACGGCCGCCGCTGCATGAAGCTTCCCGGGCCCTAGGGTGTCATAACCGTCCGTGGTGACCTCAAGGTGACGCACTACTGCGAGGAGAAAGCCCTGGCGATTGCGAGCATGCTCCCTCAGCGGGGCCCCGAGGTAACACTAGATGACGCCCGCTGGAAGGCGGTGATCCAACCCAGTGGCCCGACCAAGGCCGTCCAGCTCAGAGAAGGCGACCCGGACAAGCGCGTCCACCTCGCCGCCCAGCTCGACCCGAAATAGGAGCTCGAGCTCGTCACCTTCCTCCGCGCCAATAAGAGCATATTCGCGTGGGAACCGGCAGACATGCCGAGGGTCCCGAGGGAGGTGATCGAGCGCAAATTGCAGACAAGGCCTGGCTGCAAGCCCGTGCGCCAGAAGCTACGACGTTTCTCCCCTGAGAAGGTGGCAATAATCAGGGAACATCTCGACCAGCTCCTGAAGACCGATTTCATTCGTGAGATTAATTACTCCGAATGGCTGGCCAACCCGGTGATCGTGCAAAAGAAACGCGGGAAGTGGAGGATGTGTGTCGACTACACGGGTTTGAATTCGGCGTGCTTGAAGGATAACTTTCCTCTTCCGCGCATAGACCAGATCGTGGACTTCACTGCCAACGCTAAGATGCTAAGTTTACTCGACGCCTACTCCGGCTACCATCAGATCAAGCTCACGGCAGGCGACGAGGACAAGACGACCTTCATCACGCCTTTCGGAACGTTCTACTTCAACACTATGTCGTTCGGCCTCCGCAACGCGGGGGCGACGTTCCAGCGGCTGATGTCTAGGACCTTCGACCCCAGATCGGGCGAAATCTTGAGGTCTATATCGATGACATCATCGTCAAGAGCTATTCTAAAGCCGACCACGTCGATGATCTCGCGGAGACCTTCGCCAACCTGAACAGGCATGGAGTCAAGCTCAACCCCAACTACTTCTGCTTGGCATCAACGGCCTTCGAGAGCTCGAGGTCGTGCTCCGCCTACAGCTGCTTGATCTCCTCCTCTGCCTGCGCTGCGCTCTCCTTGAGGCCGAGAATATACTGCTCCCGTTCCTCGACCAAGGAGCACAGTGCCCGGAACTGGTTGGCGTGGACGCGCATGGTCCCGAGCCCGCTGGCGACCAAGTCAAAGCCCTGAAGAGGCACGGAAAGTGTCACGGCGACCCCACGGGTGCAAAGTGAAGCAAAGAAGCATGAAGATGAGCTCGAACTCGACTAACCTCCTGAAGACAACTTTCGAGCCTCGCGCGGCTGCTGCTCAGAGACGAAGCACTTTCCTCGGGGGCTCCCTCCGGTGCCGGGTCAGCGACGTCGGGGGAGGCACAAGCCCGAGCAGACACATGCGAAGCGCGGGGCGACGCGGGCGGAACCGAGCCTGCCAAGAAAAAACGAAATTACGAAGAAAGCCGAAGTACAAGGCAAAAACGACAACCGACGAGGAGGATCGGCATACCTGATGCTCCGTCAAGTTCGGTGACAATCGCGAGCGCCACCCCGACCTCGGTTGCACCGAGCCCAGCAGCGTCAATTTCCGCTATGGCCCCGCCCGGGCCAACGTCCGAGCCAGGGAGCCCCTGGTCGGGCCCCCCAGTTGCGCCGCCCTCCGAGGGCACCGTAGTAAGCTGGGCGCGCTGCGGCCTTGCTCGGGGGGCCAAGAGGTAGTCCCCCGCGTCTTCCTCTTCGTCCTCGGACTCGCCCTGGACAACAATCAGAGTCTATAACGCAAAAGGTCTCTAAGACTTGTAAGAGGGGAAACCTACACTCATGACCTCGAGCAAGAGATGGGCGCAAACCTGGGTGACGAGTCTCCATCTCCTGGGTGGCGGGGGCGTGGCCCGATGTCCCGCTCCCGCGGCAGTTGGGGAAGCGTCTTCTCCCTGGGCGCCCTGTGTCCGCGACACCGGGCGCGGGCTCGACGGCCCCCGCAGCCCGCTCTTGCCGCAAGAAGAAGAAAGGAAGGTCAAAGAAGAGAAAGCAATCGGGGCTAACAAGAGGCTGAGGTCGAACCCGAATGTCCTTGGGTTCGACGAAAAATGACTTACCATCGCGCGGTCGCCCCACTCGACGTGGGGCTTCTTGGTGGCCTGGCCTGGGGCATTCGGGGCAGGCCTCTTGGCGGTCTTCTTGCCCTTGCCCAGCTCGGGTAGCGGCAGCAGGCCCCTCGCCGTCTCCCGCAGCTCCTGGCTCTCCTGCGTGGCTCGACGCGGTCAGAGCAGGCCGGAGCCCAAGTCGAACTCGACGAAAGGGGGTGGAAAAAGGGTTACCTCGCTGCTCCGCCTCAAGATGTTCTTGGGGACGGGGTTGTCGAAGTTGTAGATGTGGGCTGCCTTCCCAAACATCTCTTGCATGCGCGCCGCCACCCACGACTCTGTCGGGGCTACAGAAAAATGAAACGAGGATGAAAGGCAATCAGAAGAAGGAATTCACCCGAGCTCGGGAAAAAGCGATGTCGAAGAAATTTTACCTTTGGCGTTTTCCCAGGTAGGGTCGTCCCTCCCTCGGATTTCGAAGAACGGGTGCACCCTCTTCCGCAGAGGGGACACCCGAGCCTGCAGGTAATCCATGGCCATGGCCTGACCAGTAAAGCCACGTGTCGCGTAGACGTGGATGGTGGTGATGGCCTCTTGGTCAGTCGCCGATTCCTCGGGCTCCGGGGTCTCGCGCTTGCTGTCCACGGCAATGCCGTTGTACGCGCGCTCGCTCCACTCGCCCTTCTTCAAATAGAACCACCTTTTCGTCCACGGCCCGAGGGAATCCCGAGTCGGGACTTGAAGAAAGGTGCAAGGGAGCCTGGTCCGCAACCGGGAGTAAAGGCACCCAACGACGAGGTCTTTCGAGGTGCGGAACATGGAGTAAAAACGAAAGAAAAGAGAGGGAGTGGGAAGGATCCCTAAGAATCCCTCGTAGAGATGAGAGAATACAGAAAGAAGAAGGATAGAATTCGAAACCAGGTTGACAAGCTCGATCTCGCATTGCGCGAGAACGGCTGCCATGAAGTCACTCTCCGGGGTCCGCGACCCGAAGAGTGTGTCCTGCTTCGTGCACACGACCTCGTCCTCTCGGGACGCGGCTCGACCTCCCCGGCCGCTGGAAGCCGCCAGGTCGTTGGGTCCAAGAGCCCCAGCTCCTCGAGCTCTTTCATCCTCTCCGTGGTCAAGGTTCTTTTCCCAAACTTGGCCGGCGCTCAGAGAGATCAAGGCGGGTTGGGGGAACGAAAAGGCAACAAGTAGAGAGACTAAAGCGCAGCGCAAGGGTGAAGAACTTCAGAGGTATGCGGCTTCGAGCTTTTAAAGAGGCCCGATCTCTGACAGCTAGCATCAGTTACTCCTCAAAAGGCGCGCCAGGACTTTCGAGCAAGGAACGTGAAGCGCCACGGTCGTGCCTCCTCGAACCTCCCCCCGGAGACCCAAGGCGTCGCATCCCGTGTGAAGGACCATGTGGAGGTCTATCCAGATTTTTGATGAGTATTTGACTAAATTTGAGCTTGGGTTGCTCTTGTTTTAGTTTGATTTGAAATAGATTTTCAATTGGAAGCAATTTGAGGTCTTCTCTGTTTTCCCGGTGCTACCGGTCAAATCGAGTAAAAATGAATTTTAATGAGTGGACTTTGATGGATTTATTGCACATATTTGTGGGCATTGCTATGTGAGGAGTTTCCTTGTTTTTGATGGTTACAGGATGACGGTGCTAGGTCATAGTGAGGCGAAGGATGGTCGGGACTAGGCGAGGAGCGTCGGAGGTCCAGACGGTCGGTGATCGCCGAAAGATGATCGTAGACGGAGTCCGTGCAAGCCGTGAAGGCAAGGAATGGATGAGATGCTAGCTAGACACTGCGTGGATCAATGAGGACCATTGGATCTTGGTCTAGTTGATAGGTTAGCGTGTCTAGTCAGTGTGCTTTGAGAACCGTTCAAGAAAACCCATTATGTGTGGTGGGTTTTGGGTGAACCCTTGCATGGCTGGTTGAGTGGGTTAATCCTAGCCCTTGATGGATGCTCTAGGGTTTAGAGGCTTATCCAAGGGTGGTAGCTGGCCCAAGAGTTGTATAAATAGGGTGGAGGGGTAGTTTTGCCCCTTGAAGGTTTTGAGGTTTTTGATGCTCCTTTGAACTTTGCCCACATGAAATATGAGGCTTTGTAACCTCTCCTTCCATAAATAAAATGTTCTTCATTTATGTTCATGTTTCATTTTCTTTACTCATTTACATTACGCATTTAAATTACGTAATTTAAATTCAGCATTTACTTTCCCGCATTTACATTCTCGCAATTTACTTTATCGCAATTTAGATTTGCCTCTCCTCCTTCTAAATGTTATTCTTCTAGGATGTCTTGAGGGTTTTCATATGGTTTTACATCTTTCTTGTACCCTAGGATAGACTAGAGATCAAGTTTTTATCAAATTGCAAATTTGTTCAGAACTTGTTCTTCACGCATCAGTCAGTTTTTGATTTTATAAAAATCTAAAAAAATTATTTTTAAGTGATTCTTATTGGATAAGATTCATGACTCATATATCCATATCTTTAAAAATTTGTGAGTCCACTGGTTGCACCGTTTGAGCGCTATGAAGTGAAAACCGAGCCTTAAACATTCTGGTTGAAGTTCCTGACTGTCTGTAATGATTGATTTTTCATGTTTATTCTACAAAGCTTTTTGAGGTGATTTTTGGTGGAGTGTTTTAAAACTCAACTTCTCACAGGGAGAACAATTCCCAAAAATTTTAGAGCAACATAAACTCACCAACCACCTGCTCCAATTGAGGACAATTCCTGGAAAATCTGCTTTTACTTTTCAGGAAAGAGACTTTGGTGTTTTAGCTTTATCTTTTTTAGAAAAGTAGTATTTGAGTTGATTCCTCTTTGTTTGGACACTTTACAACCAGGATTGTGATTAAAAAATACCTCACATGATTCATGGTTCTCATCCACGCAAGATAGGGGTACACATAGTTGTCTAATTCTTTGGGTTTTGGAAGGTGTGCGAATCTGAGAAACACCAGTTTGAAGGAAAATGTTTGGGTATTTCAGATTTTTATTGCGAGATTGTTTGGAGTACTTTGAGTAGGGAAAAATTTTATTTGGGATCATTCACCCCCCTCTGATCGCCATTTCGATCTTTCACCGTGTCTGCCGCCCTCCCTGTCAGAACGCGAGGCGTTACAGACCGCCTCCTCGAATCCCCCGTAGGGAACCGAGGCGGCGAAGACCAAATGTCCCCTAGACGCGGTTTCCAATTCAATGCCGCGAAGGCGAAAGGGCATGTCTGAGCGACCACGACAAGGGCCCTTGGAAGGTTCCGGCGCGCGAGGTCGGCCTCGGGGGCTGCCGAGCTCGACCAAAGAGCCGGTTCCTTCTTAAAGAACAATCAGACTCAAGAGCGCCCCGAACTTTAGGGCCGTCCCTTGAGCCTCGGAGCTTGCTGTCAGGGATCGGTACCCTCGTCACGTGTAAGCGTCCCCCCGGGGCCCCGGGGCGGCTTTCCGCGGGCCCAGGGGCTCATCTCCGACCTGGGAGGTGCTCTCCCGATGCCCAGGCTCGGGACCAGCGAACTCGGGCACAGGCGCAAGGGCAGGCACAATCCACCTCGACCTCGACCTCGGTGCCTCGACCTCAACATCCCCACGACCTTCAGAGAAAAGGCATCTGTAACGTTTTATTTATCTCGTGTAAAAACTCTCCCCTGCGTGAGAATCAGCGCTCTACCTGCCCCTGCGTGGGAACTAGGGTTCAACAGCTCCCATTAAGCTCTCAACGGCTATTGACGTCTCTCGTCAGCACCCATCAACTCGCCACGGGCTCCTGACGTCAGCCTCAGGACCAAGCAGCGAGGTTCCCTGAGGGCTACAAAAACAACGGATTGCCCCGACCAAAGGGGCACGGCACGAGACGACCAGAAGACAAACACAGAACGCGCAACACCCACCAAGAAAAACAACAGAGCAACCCCTGGCTCAGGCCCTATTTTTGTATTCTCCCACAGAACCGCATACACACCTTTCGCCCCAGGGCAAGACTAGAATAAAGCCATTACCCGACCCCGGGGGCTTGAACCTGTATAAACCTCGTGTCTGGTGTCTCTTCCTCAACGATCTTCCCACGATGCTAGGTGCCTCCGAACGAGCACGACTTCGGGCCCCGCTCCTGAACAATCTCCTAAGCATCCCCTTTTTTCTGCGGTCGACGGTCCTGATCGTCGACAGGTACCTTATTCCAGTAGCTCTAATGTTCAAGAAGACCAAAATTCTAGCCTAATTAAGGGAGCCTAAACCTACTGATCGAGGATCGCCATGTCCCCTAATGTGTCCCCAACTTGACATGTAAGCACCAATCTAACGAGTCGAACATCAATAACCCAGGTGATCACTAACCACCGCTATAAAACCTCAAGAACCATAAGCTGTGACTATGACTCACTGCTACATAAAAGGCTTATATTAGACGTCTAATCACATACGGTTCTTTATAGAACCGTCTGTGATAAGGTTCTACGACGGAACCGTCTGTGATAACATTTATTATTTTTATATCGTTCTAGGCTTTTGCCTACCACACTTTTCACTCAAACGAATCGTCTCTGATGGCGTTTTTGAACCGTTTGTAATAGACTTTTCTGTAGTAGTGACTTGACTGCAATATTGGTCAGGTGGCTCTAGGTTAGCAACTGACTTGTGAATTGGTTGTTAGTGTTGGATTGCTTGTGAATTGGAGAATTCAATGAGTTGGCTAGTATTAACATGTTGTACTTTATGTTTGTTCAAGAATGTCTTGTTTTGTACAAAGGAATTGTCCAATCTTTTTAGTCATTTCTTCATAATTTCCTTAGTTTGGTAGATTTTATGTGCAAATATTTAGTATTTTGTATTCAAACAGATAGAAAATATAGATAAATACTTGCATAGTTTTTTCATATTTTTTCTAATTTTTTATAGCCTCGGTAGACCATTTCACAGGTGGTTGAAAAGGACTGAAATTTCGGTCAATTTCACTAGATTTTTTATCATTTTGGCCAAAATTTCGATTTAGAGTTCCTCAAATGTACCAGATTTCAAATTTGTTTTTTTATTTCGGCTGGATTTCGACTAAAATTCTGAAATCTCATCAAAATTTTGGGTTTCGGCTACTTCGAGATGTGGTCCGAAAACGAAATTTGAAACCTTAGTTGTGGATTGTTCCAAGAATATAGCTCCATCCAGTCAGCCCTAATATGCCCATTGGGCTAGGTTCAGGCCTAGGCAGGGCGGCCCAAATGAAAGGCTTTTGGCTAATCAAACTCACCAAATGCTCAGACCTAGCCCCGATGATGGTTTTCCATGGCGTACTACTCCAAATGTGTAGAGAACTTCGGTTGAGTGGTAGAAATCAATGTTGCTATAGGAGGTAAGAGTGAGCACTAAGCACTAAGCACTAGAGATTGTCAAAGATTGAGATGTCTGTGTCCAAATACTTCGCATTCCACTCTCTCCCTTCAACCTTTTAGTATGATGATACGAACAGCCCTCAAGGTATTCTTCGTATCAAAGTAGCGTAGTATGTGAAGCATTTCAGTGGCAGAACTTACACCATGTGCTTTGATTTTGACGAGTGAATGAATGGTGATGTTATGGCCAGAATCACAGGAGTAGCTCTGTAGCTGGCTCCTCGATCGATCACATCCAAATGGTAGCGTATGCAACCTACAGACGAGCGTACTTGCGCACGGGCGCTCGGGCCCTGGGGCACTCGAGGAGACAGCGCAACACGAGCAGCGGCGCGACCTCACCGCCGCCTCAGCCATGGCTGGCTCTGACTGTGACCGGGCAAATTCCAGCAAATCTCCGTGAATTCCCGTCAACTTATGGGGGGCGCCGGGTGCGGGAGACTGGAGAGGCCGCGCGGGAAGGCTGCATGTGGAACGCTTGTGCAGTTGTGCTTGCTGGCTTGCTGCAATGGGCTAGTGGCAGAGGAGCCCTTCACTGGACTGTCGACTCAAGACTCCGATGCAAAATACCCCAAATCCCAGATCTGAGCCTATCCCAGTGCATTGCATCTTGCCACTTGCCATCGAACGCACTTTTTTGTGGTGACGACGCCATTTCAGCAATAACGCTTCTGACTGCCACATCAGCGACTTAATTCCTTGACTGCAAATCAATCGTCAGATAATTGTAGGACTCGTGATTAGTTCTCGACTAGGTCAACGATTTACTAGCAACAACGAAAATTGGACGGCTATACGAGAGTTGCCTACGAAAAAAAAACAAAAAAGTTTAAGGGCTCTGGATTCTGGACACAATTAAAGTATTAAAGAAATTTTCTTTCTAATTTGTACTTGGCCGGGAGTATCACCTAAGATTCCATGTCTCTTGGCCCTGATCGAGATCTCCTTGCTACTGCTAGTACCAGTATATTTTATGGAGCACGTTCCTCTGCTTCCCTGGCAGGCAGCTCAGTGAGGTTTTTAGTCATCCAGAATAGTTAAACAAAATATTCTCTGCATGCCCAGATCTTGATCGATTGATTGCAATAGTGTTCTCTGAACACAGCAAGTTGCCATATGGCGCGCTTTGGTGAGGCAACGCTGGCTTCTTTCAGAGAATGCTTCTGTTGGAAACAAAAATGCTCTCGTGTGGCTCAACTCTACCGAGTTCGTTTCCAAGAATTATTAGTCCTAAACGGCATACCCAAATGCAGTGTACTTATGCAACCCCGACCCCGGCTGACCAGGCGTGAATCAGCCAATCGCACTGCAAATTGCGAAGCGATCACGATCTTTATCGCGATGCATGAACCTTAATCCCTTTCCCCCTTTCCGTTCCAGCTTGTTCCAAATCCAGGCCGGGGGGAAAGAACAGGATCTCGCGCTCTGCGACTCTGCCCCTGCCCTGCCAGTGCGCCAGGTTCATAAAAACAATCATCGAGAAAAGCTGGTCCGGTGTCTTTGCTGGATTTAACAACTCCATTGAAGGTACAACTCTGGACAGGCCTAGCTAGGCCCATGCAAAGCCTGCTCGCTGAAACATGCAGGGCCCAAGTAGCCAACCTGTTCATGGGGAAGCGCGGGGCCAGGCCTGACCGGAACCGCGCGCGGCGGAAATTTTTTTCTTTAATATTTATTTTTATTCTTTTTTTCAAAACTATGTATCCGGATGAAAAAATTACAAAACTACCCCCGGTCGCCCGTGTATATGGGGCGATTGCCCCATACACGGACGATAGCTCCCTCGCCGTTTGTTGGTGTTAGCTGCCGTCGGTGTGGGCCCCAATGAGACAGGGGCGAGGCGACGAGTTGCAGAGCATTTTTTTTTAGTTTTTTTTGTAATTATTATATGTCTTTTTAATATGAACCCCATAAATTTTGCTAGGAGTGTCCAAATGAAATGAAACTTGTTTCTAAATTTAAATTTTGGAATGAGGAATATGATTGTAAAATAAAAATTTATGTGTTGTTTGCAGAAAAATAATTTTATTTGAGTTCGAATGCTAGGCTCTAACTATGGATTGTGAAGGAATTACAATGTGTGTTGATACATAAATCATGAAATAAATAGAATAAGTTACTACAACCTTATGCACTTTGTTTTTGCAAAAATATCTAAATATAATTGCATTTTGAATCAAATATGGCTAGTTTAAACCCTTTATAACATTCATTGTTCAAGTAGTTAGAATAATGTCTAAAGGACCTCAAAACTTGACAGAACCAGTTTTGATGCATTCTTGGGCTTGCATAGGTTACAATTATGTAAAAATATTTAGATATCACTTTAGGCTGCACTATTTTATTGTTGTCCAACATGCACCCAGAAAACATAAAATGGCGATATCTTTATAAACGATGGTCAAACTCGATGAAATCAAATCGATGAACTTAAAATGCTATAACCTATCTTGATGGACAAAAATAACATCATTTGGGATAATCGAGCGATGAGGACATATACGAGCCCTTCTGACGTGAGCATACACTTTAAGGTTAGGCCGCACTCTTTATTACGACTTAAAACTGAAAGGAGTACCACGAACAAAGAAAACCAAAATTAACACCAGACATCTACTGAGTGCTTCGAGGCCACTTCCCGTTCGCCCATGCCTCCGGCGGAGCTTCTTTGGCACGCCGCGCCTCTCTCGCTCCTCTCTCTCTCGGCCTCCTTCTCCTCCGCTTCCTTCCTACTCGCCTCACAGGTGCGACATCGCGTTGCTCTTGAAGCCGCCGTGAACTCGTCTGCCGGTTGGCTTGGTCAAGAAGCCGTTGGTCCTCGGGGTTGATCTCCGTATCAAACCACTACTCAAATTCACACATGGCGGGAGGTGATTGCATGAAACGTAAATTAGCAAAGTTTCATTCACAAATATTATGTAACCCAGACGATTGTTACCATGCGGAGATCCTTCGTGCTCTTCTCCTGGATCGAAGGCGAAGTTACGGCACTTCCAATACCTCCTCTTCCAAGTTGAAATTTCCCAAGAGCGGACAAGCCTGCAAAGATCTCCGCACATACACATGGGTGCTACAGCTCCACGAGGTAGGAAGAGATCTTAGTACGCTAAATTGCGCGGGCATGCACTTGCTTCTTCCTTTGCCTTCCCCTTTCCCTTTGCACTTGCACGTCTCGGCATTTTCGATTGATCCTGAATTTTTTTCCTCACCCCTCTATTCTTTCTTCCTGTATTCTTTGCGAGACCGCTTGTGAGAAAGAATGTTATAAAGGCTAGATATCACCCGGGTATGGAGCGATCGCCCCATATTAGGGCGATCGCCTCTACTAGAGGCGATAGGTGCACCGAGACGTTAGTGTGTTGTCACGTCGTGTGGCATAGGCAAGCAATGCATACATGAATTTGAACAATTTAAAGTGATAAGGCTGTCATGTTACTAACTCGGAGAGTTATACAATATGCTGCTGAACTAAAGCCATTACAAAAATACATCCGTACAACAAGTCAATCACGGCCACGCTTCCTGATCTGGCCCGTGGGGTAGGTGAGTGGCGACGGCGGAAGGACGTCCCTCCTAGGCCGCCATGCGCGGCAGCGTAGAGTAGTGTGGCGGCGACGCAGGGCGTGCCTCGTGGCGACGCCCAGAGCCGAGAGGGTCGAGGTAGTCGGTCGAAAGGTACTCCTCCAGGTCGAACTCGTCGTCCACAGAGTCGTCGAAACCACCTGTGGGTCTCGCGGGCGCGAGACGACGAGGAGCCTCCGCAGCCCACCGTCCCCATTGCTTTGCGCGTGGGAGCATAGCGAGGAACCGGCGGGTAGGGTGAGACGCGAGGAGCCTCCTCAGCCCACTGTCCCCACTGCAGCTGAGTGGGAGCGTGACGAGGCACCGGCGGGGTAGAGCGAGGTGCTTTGGGGCGCAGGACGAGGTGTGCTGCGTCCGCCGACGCGTCTCGCGCCCGGCAGTGGCTGCGAGCCAACCGCCTCATCCTATCGAGGACCCGAGCCCAAGCTGTCTCGGACTCGACGGTGGTCACCAGATGCCCCCATAGCGTGTCAACATGGACACAGCCTCCACCTCAATCTCCCCCATGAGCTGAGTCTGCATGTAACGTCAGATTGTTATTACGTAATTTACATGAAAAAGACGTGCCCATGTAGCTTCGGTTGCGACACTTACCGAGGCGTTGTCCCTATGGGACATCTGTGAAGGGTACGTGTTCGCTACCAATGCCTGCCGTGCGACGTACGGTGCTGGTGTGTACCCCACCCTGAGGCGAGTGTGCGGGGCGAACCACTCCATGTATCGATCGTACATGTCATGGTCGTCGGCCGGGTCTCGGTGACCTCTCGTCGAGTCGCGGCGTCCCCACCGCGACCCATGGTCGCATCGATTACACGAATCGAGTGCCCATCGCAAAGCACCCATCCGGTCATCTGCAATGCAAAAGCAGTAAGTACACACCACATTAATTTCGCAAAGATGCGGAGTAGTAGGATCGTGGCAGTACTGTGAGCGCCACGCGCGACAACGTGACGAGGCGGCAAGGGAAAGGATCGAACAGCCGAATCGCCGCGGCCTTTCGGTCGGGAGTACTCCTCGACACATCGTCAAAGAGAACCTTACGGGTGAGCCGTAAGGCCTCATCTCACGTGCAAAGCACGGAGACCCCGTCAGGTGCTCGGGCGTGGACGTCGTACGCGGTGTATGGCGTCCACCGCACGTCCTCGTCGTGGAGGCGATCGAACTCCCGAACGAACTCCAGGTAGGACCTCCTCACCTGTCGGTGCGCGTACCTCCGCCGCGAGGAAATAAGAAATGGCGAAGGTTATTCAAGTGCGTCAGTGGGGAAAAAGATACAAGAGAGCATACCTGTCGTCGGACCCAGTAGTGGCCCATGGTGGGCCAGTCCACCGGGTCGTCTCCGTAAAGGCCCTTGGGGTACGGTGTCGTGTCAACAACAGGCCTGCCGATGGAGAAGCGCTCCCAGTACCACAACTGGAGGAGTAGGACGCAACCCGACATCGTCGCGTCGTGCTCCGACCGAGACGACGTCGTCTGCATGCACCTCGATGCGTCGCCGCTAGCACAGCTGAGGCCCATGACCACTGCATCATCTGTTTACAAGGGTGGAGTTAGACGTGCTCCGCTGAGACGAGATTTGAACTGAGTGTGTTACCTCATCCAACGGGGTGTCGGCAATGTGCTGGGCGTACTCGATTAGGTGACGGTCCACCGTGTTCCCGTGGGAGGACGAGAACATCACCCAACCGAACAACAACAAGAGGTATGCCTCCAAGTGGCGGGCCACGCCCGCCTCCTCCGCGTCTTGGTGGAGAAGCCGAGCTGCAGCTGCGTTCACAACAAACATTATCGACAACTTGGCGCTTCTCTTTAATTCTCAAAGAAAGAGGTACTCACCGTGAATCGGCGACCACGCCTTCGTCGGTCCGTGGCGCCACCTCCCCGAGGGGCCGTAGGGGCTGCCCGGTGCGCCGCACCGCGGCGAAACGCGCGACAACTCGGCGTGCCACGTGATTTGAGGCGTCGTCGCGCACGCATCGCCGGACCCACACGTAGTAGGCCTAAGAGGTACGACACGTCCTGCAGCGTCGGAGCCATCTCTCCGCACGGAAGGTGGAACGTGTGCGTCTCCGGTCTCCACCGGTCCACGAGTGCGGCCAGCAGGGACCGGTTGTACCCGAACCGCGGGACCTCCTTGCCCGCTAACAGGGCAGTCACCTCCTCCACCATCCTACAAAGAGGAAGTAAGCCAGCCGCTCGCAACCTGCATGTAGTGCATTGCGTCGTTAGAATTGCATTCACAGGTAGAATTGCATTCACAGGTAAGTACATGTACCTAAAAGAGTGCAAGCGTTGGCAGCTTACCGTGGAACCCAGCGTGGGTTGATGCGAAGCAGCTCGTTGGGCACCCGAGGTCGGAGTGTCCCTAGCTCTCGGTTCTCCTCTGCGGAGTACCTAGACCGGTGGTCGATCGACGGTCACGCCCGGCAGCTCGAGGGCAAGGTCGCGCCATCGTGGCCTGTTACAAAGCAAGTACAACAAATTTGTCAGTAATTACATGTGCACACAAAATGAAATGCGAAATAACGAATTGTACCATACTCATCAAACAATACAACCGAATTGCAGAGAGCCAAAAAAAATCCCATATTACAAACATACGAAAGACAAGGACATGTTCGACGAGGCACACAACGTCGAGAATTACATTATCCTCCTAGCTACTAAGCGTACATCGGAGAATTACATGATGCGAAAAACAACTTACTAGTACATTGAAAATTACATCGATCATTACAACTTACATCACAACTTACGGTCCATTGAAAAATACAAGATGGGAACAACATGGAAAATTACATTATCCGCGGTTGCGGCGCTACGGACTCGTCCATATCGTTCCGAATGCGCCTTGTCCTTCGACGTCCGACCTTCAGCTTCAACATTCGGATGTCCGGTACCCATCGATGGTCCGGAGGGGGGGCTGTTGTGAACGATCCATCCACTCGGTACCCGTACACCTCGTGATGCCACGTGTTGAGAACGCTCTGCTTGTAGTAGTACGGGGAGACGAACGGACGACATGATTGATGCGTCTCGGCGGCTGCGGCAATGACGCAGAGCACGGCAAGTGCAGCAGACGTGGTTTCGGCGAGAGCACTCGCACTCACCGCCGAGTATGCACGGATGGAAGTCCTCTCCGGTGGCACCCTGCGACCTCGGCCACCGCAGCGCACGTGGTATCTCCGCTCCACGCCACTCTCCGTAACCCGATGTGTCTGCGCCTTTCTTGTTTTCTTGGACATGTAGGTAGACACAACAGCTTGAGTACGACGATCGATTGTCCGACATACATGCCGTGGAGGTCTTGTATCGCTCAATGAAATATCTCTGTGTCCCTAATAAGACACCTTCAACTATACCCACCAAAGGAAGGCATCCGTGCCTTTCATTACCCATTGTAAATCTCCGCCAGTTCGTTGTCATGATCCCATAACGCGAGCTGCCTCGTCATGCGTAGGGACCATTTCTCCAAAGGCTCATGTCGATCCAATCGGTGAAACTCTTTATATCGTACCGCCCACGCCGAGGTTTGGGGGTCTGTCGGCCGCACACAAGGTGGGGTCCTCTCCGCTCATGGTACACCATCGGGTTCCTTGATGAACTAGCGGTACCTCCGGGATCCATTGATTGCTTCTTCGTTAGTTCGCCCAACGCCTTCCAAAGCGCGTCGAACTTCATCCGTTGGTTCTGCTTGCACAGCGCTTGAACATGTTCATAAGCTCCTTGTTCCCGAACCGATGAAAAAATTAGCACCCATGTGCCTCATGCACCACCCGCTCCTCGTGTCCGCCACTTTGTCGCTCCCACGACGGCGGACCCTTGTTGCATATCCACGATCGCCCTTAACAACCCTCGCATGTCGGCCATGGATGACACAAACATCGCCCGCCGAGAACAACCGCCACTTCACTCTTTCAAGGAACCAGCACCAACTCTCCGTGTTTTCCCCACCACGAATGCCAACGCAACCGTAGAACTCGGTTGTTGGCATCCACCGCGATCGCAGCTTAGAATCGCCCTTGTACTTCCCGTGAGGAACGTGCCGCCCATGCAAAGGACCGGCGACAGCGTTTAACGCATTTATGCATGCGCCTGTATTAAGAATGCATGCCGCAATACCCACTTACCGCACACACCACCCGCAGGAAACTCCGCAAGGTCGATGGATGTACCGGTTCCTATGTGCGATTGCCCGAGCAAGTGGGAATATTCTCGCACGAAGCCTCGACGCCCCGAACCGTATTTCCAGAGCTGTCCTTTTGCTCTCCATGCCTTTGCGTAGCTAATCTTGTATCAAAACTCTCCTCCACGATCGTGATAATAGATCGAGGTCGCAGATGGGGATTGTCCACGATCCGACCATAAAACACATTTGCCACCCAAGTGGACGACAGATTGCGATGTCCCTGCTCCGCTTCTTCCAGCTCGCAGTTATGCTCAATCACTATGGAGTATTTCCAGAGTCCTTCCACTTCCCCGGTATGCATGCACCCGCCATGGGCACGAATCAACTACGCACTTCACGTCGTAGTCCTTCTTGGCCGGACTTCACAACCCCGAATTGCCACGAGAGACATTGCCCAAGATTTCACCGCATCCATCACACCTCCTTGTCTTTATATATGGCCCTCCGTCACCTCGTTCTCACGATACTCCCATGCATCAATGTTCCTTCATTCATTGTTAGGTCTTCAAATTGTAATTGGTCCACGCACCGTGGATAGGCACCTCGTGGGCGTTGTCCTCCTCGTCGAGTGCTCACCATCGTGGACTTCCTCATCCGCACGGTCCTCCTCTTCCATCAGTCAACAATGTCCTCCACCTCCTCCCCTCGTCGGCCACCCTCGCGCCTCCATCGCTGTCTCCTCTGCCCCGGTCCCTTCGCCACCGCCAGCCTCGTGCTCCTCGCCTCCGGCTCCTCGCCGCCTTGCTCTTCGTGATCCTTCTACATTTGACGCCCTCCCCGTAATGTCCACCCCGACATCACGAACTTGCGACACCGATGGAGCTACCGGGTAGCACTGCACCAACAACATTAGCGCCAACCCCGCTCTACGGCAAAACCAACATAACTCCTCCATGTTGACGCCGAGTTAATAGGAATCAACTCTCCGTAAAACGGTCTTGCGCTCGGCTCACTCTCGCTCGACCCGCAACCAACACTCGGGCATCCAAACCGAACATCCGAGACATTCACTCTAACAAACCCCTCAGATGTCCTATCGCCGGTCTACAAATGCCCCAGCACGACTCTTGAAAATGATGATAGATCCACCCCATCCGCCCCCTGTGCTATCTCCCCATCTCCATAAAATATTTGGAAATACAATTTCTCCGATATGCTGCAACGTTCGACGGAAAAATATTACTCTAAAATACAATCTACAAAACGTACATTGATCGTACTACAAAATTATTTACATTGCCTAATACATTATTTACGTAATAAAATTAGTAATACACAACCCTAATAAATTAAATTTCTAAATATTACCTATAGTTTCTACTGAACTAAATTTCTACATACAAAATACTACATTAAATTTGCATATACTGAAATACTATATTAAGTTTCTAAATACTAGATACTACATTAAGTAACTGCTACATTAAATTTCACGAGAGCTATACAATTCTAAAATTCTAAACACTACGCATTCCTAAAATTTCTAAATACTACAACAAAGTCCTAAATATTAAATGATACTTTAATTACGCAACCTATAAAACAATTCCTACAGTTATCTCTAAAAAAATTCTTACAGATAACTATACAAAAATAATCAGAAATTTACCTTTTTTCCTTTTTTTTCCTCCTCTCTCTCTCTTTCTTCCTTTCTTCTCTTCTTTCTTCTTTCTCTGCCTCGCTCGTCCTGGAGCCAGCCGTTTTAAAGGTGCTGGTCGCCCCTACATGGGGCGATCGCCCATGTAGGGGGCGATAGGCGCCAAAAGACCGTTTTGCCCCCACGTAGCCGTTAGGCTGCCGTGAGCCAGGGGACTAATCGGATCGCCCCATACACAGGCGATCGGCGTGCAGTTTTGTAATTTTTTCATCTGGACGCATAATTTTAAAAGAAAGAATAAAAATAAATATTAAAGAAAAAAAATCCGCGCGGCGCGGCCACCGCAACTGCTGCGACATGCGAGCAGCTGTGCATATATTGAGGCTTGCGAGTTCGCATGCATGCACGAACGTTATCCTTCCGTACGCGTACGTGAGACAACTAATGAGCCCTCAGACAGACGGACGGACAGCCACTGCCCGCTGCCCAAGAGCGCATGTTGCATCGATCCGCGCACGGCTAGAATGCTAGCCGGCTAGCTCTCACCGGCCGGCCGGCACGAATGGCCACCGTGCATGGTTGCATTATTGGCACGGCGCCTATGAGCCTATCGATAGGCCAGGTCGATCTCTGATATATTCAGGCGTATTCGGGTTTGGATCGAACGTATGCGTGCTCATCCGGCCGGTCCTACGCATGTAGTTTGGGCGACGTTCCATCAGGCGTAATATATCCCTCTACACTCTACACAATGCATGTCAATGCCACAAGTGTCTGTAGCTTTTTTTTGTTTATCGAAGAGAGCACCAGGCATGCCAATGGTCAATATACCACGGGTGTTTTCACTAGTTCTGGTCAAACTAAAATGCATGACACGGGAGAAACCGATCTCACAGTTGCAAATTCGAGGTGAGCATGCAAATCCGTGCTGGTCGTTCGGAGAAAGCAATGCATGCAACTGTGGATCGAGTAACCTGCTTTCTCTTCGTGCATGTGCCCGACTGCCGGTTGCGTATAGGACCAGATACCAACCCAGTTCTTATCTAGCCGGTACCAGCGGTGAGGTGATGAGTTGGTTATTTTGATAAGTGGTTGGGACACACCCCCAGCAGGAGACGATCGATCAGACGAGCGGTTTGGTCTGACGGTCGGCGATACTCTTTGAAAATTCGCCAGTGTTAAAGTACGTGTGTTCACATGCGCATACTTCGTATGAATTGATCGAAGTACTGTAGTGTGGTATAACCTTCCGAGAATAAAATAAGCTCAGTTCTTACGCTTTTTCTTGCGGTTTATTATCATAGCATGCACTTGTTGAACCGTCAACGCAACAGGGGTTCGGAACTTAATAACGATCGACCTTTGCGACCAATGCAATAGCTAGGCCGGGCAGGCGGTTAGAATGGACACCAGTTAGCTAAGCTAGAGCTAAGGATCGATAGATGATGGAGCGAGTGAAGACTATCCAAAAATGTTGCCCGCATCTTTGCTGTAAAGGGGATTGGAACAGTGGTTCATTAATAGTGGACACAAAAAGACCAGCATGTCACTGGCCCCCAGCCCAGCTCAGTAGTATATATATGCTAGCAGTGGCGTAGGTAGATAAAAATAGGGGTGCTAGTGCGAAGTTATCATTAAGACAAGTATATCAAAAATATATTTGAATGTCATATGCAATCCAAATTGATACATAAATCGATGAGTAATAAAAGTTAAAATGGCAAAAAAATAAATAGCATATTAATAATATATTGTGCATTTCAAAAACTAAAAAAATATGTACAAATAGCAATTTAAAAAATAAAATTAACTAAATTAGTAATGCACATAATACCATAGATAATAAAAGAGTAGCAAGAATGCGATGAACGAAGTTGGTGCTTGAGCCCCCTCGGCCCTCGCACTTCTATGATAGATCCGCCACTGCACTCTAGCAGCAGCAAATGCATACAGTGGCATGCAATAAGTCCCCGTGGCCCCCTCCAAATCCAGAACCCCAGAAAGGAAAAGGTCCCCGGCCGTCCGGCCGAGCTAGAGAAGCAGCAGCATGCAGCAACAGTAGTAATGGCCAGCGCTGCCATGCATGCAGGCATCAACGACTGCCTCTCGCACTCTAGCAAGCTAAAGACGTTTTTACTACACTATGGTTAGCTAATGCTGCACTGCACACACATGCATAACATAGTAGGATCGTACGAGTACTACTCCCATCGGTCACAATATTTATCGTTTTGAATATAGATATAGTTAAACTTTTTAATTATCAATGTCTTTTTAAATTTTTAAAAATTGATATATGAAAATCATATAGGTAGATTTGTCTAAAAAAATACTTTCATAATATTAAAATTTTATTATTTTATAAATATATTATAATAAAAATTAACAGTTAAAGTTATATTTTACATATCATATCGATGTGAAAACAACAGCTATCTGTGACTGGGTACTGGTCCTGCTCCTACTACGACGACCTAGAAAAATGATCGATATGCTTGCGTGGTACGCGCGCCCCAATTAAAAGCGCGGATCGAGCTCCGAGTTTTGACCACGTAGCGGTGGCCCTCCGGCAGCAGCAGCGGCAGTACCACCAGTCCACCACATGCGCGCGCTTCATTCGCCTCAGTTTCGATTGGCCGTGGCGAGCGCGCGGGGGCCCGGTCGCGCAGGCTGGAAATTCCCCGGCCCAGTGGGCGCGCGCGTGTCCGGGCCCATCGATCAGACACGAGCGATTAATTTGGACGTCGCCTTAATTTATTTTACGTACTACACCTTTTATTCCCGTGGAGAACCCAGGGTCGTACGATGTGGTACGCCGCTGGTGCCGACTTTAATAGGCGAACGACAGGTCGACAGCCTGTTGGTGTTATTGCCATCTAAGGGAGAAGGAAATGAGAATAGTCCGTCTTTATGACAGGTATAATAAAAGCATCTCAGTTCATTATTAATATGTATATATTTGTTTTGTCCTATATAGAACAATGAGAATATAAGAAAGAAGAGAACCGACTCTTATTTAGCAGACAGTATCGCATAGGAAACAACGTGCTATAGTCAGCCAAAAGCCCGCGTTGAAGTCGTGTGAGCTACTGTTAGTGTTGAAATTAGTATTTTGCCAATAGTCACAAAGATAAAGTTAGTGTTGAATGCTCAAATTAAATGCTTTAGTGTTTATCTAGAGACAACCTTTAGAGATAATCGTACAAGCTGGCTTTATTGTTTACTCTAAATGATATGGATGGGAGATGAAGTAATTAGTAGACTTTATTATTGTACATGTTCTGAGAAACTGTGCCAGTTTGTAGAAACTAAATTGTTTTTATAAGAAATTCTTGCGAAATTCATGCGTCGCCAACACGACCTACATAGTGAAGTGATAATATTAACCGTTAAGTCCTTACTTGGAACACAGAAATTTAGAAATTAAAATGTCTCATATAAAACTTATGGGTTCTAAAAAGGCTCATACTAGTAGTAGACAATATTCCCTCTAGACACAAATAGTTATCGTTTTGGGTATAAGTGTAGTTAAACTTTCGAAGTTTTGACTGTCAGTATCTTTTTAAATATATAAATTGGATACATCAAAATGATACGTTTATATTTGTCTCAAAAAAATAATTTCATAATATTATAATTTATATTAGGTTTTATAAATATAATATAATAGAAATTAGTTATCAAAGTTGTTGTAGAGACCGTATCGATATCTAAAATAACAACTATTTGTGACACAACGAAGTAATAGAGAATTCAGAGAGGAATACAACTATAAAAGGCCCAGTATATAGAAACTAGCCCGCTAGAAGAGAGGGATAATATAGGAGTACTTGGCTCGATCGATATTTGATTGTATCGTGACTTTGTAACACTATAAATCCAATATATATATTTAAAATTTTCTAAAAGTACAATACAAATAGTTCTTAAAAATCACAAACCACTTAAATCAGAATGAATTTAATTAACAAATTTAGCTATTGAAAAAGTAAGCTTATAGCATTTTACAAATTTTTAAGGTGCCGAGACATAACCTGCACCCCGCTAGTTCCGCACTTTGACCCTGCCGACCACCGCCCACGTACACCACAATAAACATACAAGTGTTCAGCAAGAAGAAATTAGAGAAATGCGAAAACAAAACCAATGAATGGGAGAAAAGAACCCATTTGCTGCGCTTTATTTGGTTAACAATAACTATCGGAGGCTGTTCATCATTCGTCCAGCATTCCGAAATAGGAAAGGAGCCCACCTCACCACACGTCATTAGCAAGTTGTAGCAACCATGCGCACATACACACACACCACAAAAATCTAGCTAGCTCCCCAGCTGTACATGAGGTGCATCTTGAAATTATTTTCTTCTTCCTCCTCCTCTTTTTTTCCTTTTGTTTTCTCTTTAGCAGCTTCAATTCCTCTTCTTCATGGTGTCTGACATGTAGTATATAGATAGCTAGCAGACTTGTAAAGCTGTTGCTTGACCGGCCTGTTCTGTTGCTAGGCAGCTAGCTGCTACTTCTCAAACTGGGCCAGCCTGTTGTCACCAAGCCTTGATTTGTAGGCAGCCTTCTTGTACTCACCCCATGTGAACTCCTTGTACAGGCTCTGCTCTCCATCCCCCAGCAACTGTGGCAATGGTGCAATCCTCTGTGCCAATGGTGGACCTCCAAAGTAGATCAAGGAAACCCTAGACTTTAGGCTGTTGGCCACCACCCTGTGCTTCACACTCTTGAACCTCCCATTGGTCAGCACCTGTACACATCCAAAAAAACCACACCATGGACATCGGTATATCAGTATGTGTACCAGTCCACACGCAAATAATGGATCAGTGTTACCTATCCTATCCACAATCAGGTCAAGATATATCTAAGTGCACAGCGCTGTTTGCGCGCCGCAATCTGGCTGTGCATGGTGATGTAATTAGATGCCATGCAGCCATCACCAAGTTCATGCCTAACGAACACTATGTTCATGTGCCGAATCTGCGAGTGGCGGCAGTTATTGGGTCTGGCTTGGGAGTCGTAGTTATCTACGAAACTCCTGTTCCTGCCGTGGCAATCGTACCATCACGAAGAACAGCCATTTCCTTCTCCTTTTTCCAGTCATAATTTGTTATATTAGTAGTTCAGGTGATGAGATGGCGAGCAAATGCTTCTTTGAATATTGATGTTAACCGAATGCGCTAGCTGCCTAGCTCTGAATTGACTGACGGGCCGGCGTCTATGTGATCTTCCAGTAGACTTGTAAACAATGTGTACGGTTCTCTTCTCCATTTTAATCTGTTCGCATCATTTTATTACGGAGTATAATGCAAATTGTTGTAGAAAAATGAAATAATAATAGTAAATAAAGAAAAGTACATGTGAGAGGAGAGGGAGGGAGAACAAAAAAAAGAGAGCGCCTCGATCGAATTGGTCGTGTGACTCACGTGAGTCAGGAACGGACATACCTGCAACGAATCGCCGACGTTGACGAAGAAAGCGTCGGGGTCGGAGGGCACAGACACCCATTGACCGTCGCAGAGCGCGATCTGCAGGCCTGATGTACCGTTGGAGCGGAGCACGGAGATGAGCTGCGGATCGGTGTGCTCGCCGAAGCCGGTGGCGCTGCAGCCGAGCCCCTGCAGCGCCTGGCACGGCGGGTAGTGGTTCACCCGGAACACCTGGTCGCTCCCCTCCTTCGTCACCATCGCGCTCAACGTGTCCACGGGCGCAATGCCCATCCCCTCTGCCATCGCCTCCAGCACCCACACCGCTAACTTCCGCACCGCGGCGATGTACTCGTTCAGCGCACCCCTGCAACGCAACACCACCAGTTCACCACGACCGATCCGTGTCACGTCAAACGGCTCAAGTAAAACCCAAAAGGCACGCGCGCGCGTCGTAGTAAGGTAGCAGCAGTAACTGCACTAGCGTCCTTGCACGGACACCACAAGATTAACAGGGAGAATTTGGACTCACCGCAAGCCCACGCAGGACGGGACGGTGCAGGCGTCGGAGAGCGACACGGAGTCGACGGCGAGGAGGAGGTACTCGAGCCACCCCATGTCGCCATTGAGCCCGATCCGCTTGCTGCCGTACCCGAACGGGTAGGACGGGCCGGAGCGATCCTTCTCGGCCTGCGTCAGCGAGAAGAACCTGACAACCTCCGACTCGAGTCTCTCCATCGTGCCCACGGGCACCCCGTGGCCGACGGCCTTGAAGAACCCGAAGCGCTCGCAGGCGTCGACGAGGGCCCGCGGCGCGCCGAGCCTGGAGAGGTCGACGACTGGCACGTCGGAGAAGTAGTCCCCGGGGTTGGGGGACCTCAGGAGTGGGATGTTATTGACGGCGGGCGGGCTGGCGAGAACCACCATGGCTGGGCGTGCTACTAAATATGGAATGTGAGAGCCAGAGGAGCAGAGCTCCAGAGGAACAGGGAAGGGCAGGCAGGCGAAACAGGGGAGAGAGGTGGTGCGTTGTACAATGTAGACTTGGACTACTGCAAGTGCATGTGGGGGAGAAGTGGGAGAGTTCGTGGGGGCATATATATAGAGGGGGGCACCTGCCGAGAGGGGCGCGGTGGGGCCCAGTGCTGCAGTGGCCACCGGCAGTGGGAGGAGGAGCGATGAATCGGGGTGTTCGGAAGTTGGGTCGGTTCGGTGCTCTGTTGCTTGGGCCTCGCCCTCGCGGATGGATGGGCACGTCCTGATCTTTGGTTGGCAATGGAGCCAGACGATCGTGGCGGGGTCGCGACGTGTCCGAATGAGATCCGGTGCACGGCTCGACGATAACGTCTATAGGGCGATCGCACATTGCATTAACCATGTCCCACGACAAAACCCTCCTTGTGTTATATTTCTGGGACCGCCACTGGAGCCTACAATGTAATGCAACCTGATTGTCAATGTGGTTTAGGGAGGTCCCTCAGACGAGCCTGTCCGTCCGCCTCCAATAGCTTTCTTCTTGAGTTTGGTGGCTCGCGTAATAAACTGCCGTGCGTGCATGGGTTCCGAATCACGCACCGTGATCTCGCTGGACTTTCCTCCCCAGCCAGTTTCCGTGCACCCACCCATTTACTCCGGTTGTCGTCGTTAGTTTCACTCGATTTGGCAAACACAACTGAGATCCCCAGGGATTAGACCGTTAAGGAGAGTACGTGGTGATCCGGGTCCACGTACTTTAGTCCACGCTTCACACCATATATATAGTATATATGTACGTGCTTAGTTAGTCCACACTTTCACACCACACCCCACCATCCGTGTTAGTTAGGCCAGCATCATGCATGCATCTTTTATTGTTCTCTTCGCAGATAAGCATTGCTCTCTTCTCCCAGTGGATAAACGATGGAGCTAGTGAATTTCATTGGCTTGACGAGAGTAGGTAAAGACGTAAAGTAAATCGACGATTCACAGATAGATCCGACCATTGTTCCGCTCAGTACCATCTTGTAGTTCCAGCTCTGAGCTCACCTAGTCTAAGACTATGGCGGCATTGGGAACTGCGAAGCAGTGCAGATTTGCCGAGGGATGAACAACGGAGTCAATAATAGATGGATCGATGGTCCAATCACGGGGTCACGGCCATGCAGGCTCGTGATCTACACTTGCATATTCGGCTGATTCGGCACATACAAAGCACAGGTCATGAGCGGCCCCGGGCCTGACACTGCTTCACATATAGTAGGAGTAGTTAATCTCGGTCTGCACATCGGTGGCTCGCCAGTTGGAATTCTATTTCTTTTCTGGCTTCCTGCGTCTTGTTTTTTTTTTCTTTTAAATCTAGCTCCCTCACGTATAGATTTGTAAATCTAACTTGCTACCGCGTCCGAAGAGCGTGAAAGTCGATGTTCTGCTACCGGGGAGCGCGGAAGCCGGCAGAACTTGGCCGATCATGGGATCATCGCAGTTCACCGTGCAGGGGCGCTTCCGCACTACTCGAACACGGTATCACGCTTCTGCCACGCTAGCCGCCGCGTGACCGGGCTTGCCCACACCCTGCAACGCATGCCCGCTAGCGCGAGCGAGCGGCGGGGGGCACGTTTCACCTTTCGTGCCTTTCGCGGTGGAGAAGGAGATCAAATTTATAAATTCGCACGTAAGATGAACATAAATTAGTCCTGGTACCCCATTATTGTACTTAAATGTACACGTACCTGCCAGAAATGCATGTCTAGGATACACACATGCAGTACAACCAGATACATTCTATAAAAACTAATCCTAGAACTGACTTCATTTGAGATTCCGATGGTACAGAGAGAGGAACCTCTTATTGACCATAATCCATTTCGAATGCTTAGACCTGACCATAGGAGCAGAGGACTGGAAAAGGCCGATACTCATGTAGTCATGTGTAGGACTGTAGGAGTATATATACTACCTGATCTCCTGACGTGGAGTCCTTGGATTATGTGCGGTCTCATGTGTTCATCCGACTCAGCAGTCTAAGTATACGACGACGCACTTCATTTGTGGTTCATTTCCTTATAAGTACTTCCACCGGCCACAAATAGTTATTGTTTTAGATATAGCTACGGTTAAACATTTGAAACTTTGACTATCAGTATCTTTTTAAATATTTAGATTGGATATATGAAAGTCATATGTATAATATTATAATATTATACATATATAGATTTGTCTCGAAAAGTTCTTTCGTAATATTATAATATAATTGGGTTTTTATAACTATATTATAATATAAATTAGTGATCAAATCTGTATTTTATAGATCATATCGATTTCCAAAACAACTATTTATGACCAGAGAGAATAAATGGTGGAGTAATTAAGGCTCGTTGGCTTATTCAATATGTACCATTATACTCTCTCCTTCCCACAGTACAGGTCCAAAGGCCACCATACATATAAAATGAATGAGATATTAAATCTAATAAAAAGTAAAATCGTTGATGTATATTCCTATTAAATGGCATGCTACAACTAATCATCCACTTTGTCAGAATTAACATAGTGTATGATGCAAATATTGCAATAACTATATTTTTAATCTCCGTATTGAACTTATATCATAGGACGACACTTCCTATAAATAGAGACATATGGCAGAATGAAAGGAGCAATTCAATATGGAAACTCAATAAGTAAGGTGCTTCTTGTCGATGTTCAAGATCTAGGCCCTCTTAATCGAGCTTTATGAAAATATGATTGTGGGTCCCTAGTGAACAAGATGATATAAATGATATATGGTGATTGCTTCTTTATTAGCCAAGAGGCTCAATAGAGCACACAAATTTATAAAATTTGAGGATTATGATTACAATTTCCTATCTCAATTGCTTATTCTGGTTGCGAATGCCTTCAACAGCATGGATCTATTTATATCGGTTGAAGAGGCGACAGTTGATCTCCAAAAAGCATCGTGGAACCGAGGGGTGTCTTTCCGCCAAACGGTGTCTTTTCTAGGGATAACTTCTAGGTAGTTGTGCGTATTTGTCAGACAACTGTCCACACGAAGATATGTACGGGTACAACCGCTTATCTCCAACCAGTTCTTTGATCGGGATGGCTGTTTCACTAGTCAGGGACGACCAGTGTGAAGCAATGCTATAGACCGCTTTGATTGAATTGGTCAGAGGCTTGACCGTCCGAATAAGCATGGGATTCATTCTATATTATGGGCTTTTAATGTTTGTGGACCTATTAATAGAGTATAGTTTTTATCCCTTGAGGGCCTAAATGGAAAAAGGCTTTTAATCCTCGTCACTTCTATACATTACTATTTTAAAGTTGCACAAATATTTAAATATGAATGAATAAATAAGTTTTTATACTCTCTTTGCTTTAAAATTTATATAATTTATATCGGAAGAATCATATGTAGAAGGACCGCTCAATAAATAAATAAATAAATAAGGATGCGATGAAAGCTAGCCTGAAACTTGAATCCAAAGTCACGTTCGGGATCTGAAAAGTTGGGCTATCTTGCCGTCGCTGCAGAGGAAATCGCGGTGTGTATGCTGGAGCTGGGGTGCGCTCTTCGGTGTCGTTTATGCGGTTCAAGAGTGTAAAGGTATATACAGTGATATAGACAGAAGCTATTTGTAATATATTTTTATGTCATTTATGAACAACACTAAAAATAACTCGTACAATAGATCGTCTATATAGTTTTCTGTAATTGCCTCTCATCCAATTAACAGACTGTATATATAATGGTACACAAAATAGAAAGCTCTCTATAAGACCATATGTTAAATAGTAGATATCAATTTTCTATCCCCTTCACATCACCAAAAAATCCTACGTGACGTAATTTTACAGATAGCTGATATGTACCATTGTACATCACTAAAAAGCACGAGTGGATCTAGCAGCATGCGGCGTACTGCACGTACTCGTGTAGACAGGTAATGTTGGTTCTTTGGTCAAACGCGTGGCCAGCCGGCCGTTACATCCCTTGAAGAGTCACTAAACAAAAATGGAGCGACCAGCGTCCACACCTACAATAAAGAACATTCTTATAGTACGCTCATTTTAGCCGTTAGATCGCATTTAGATGGACTTCGGCCGTCTGACTTTGGCTCAAACGAAAAATCATGAAAACTTTGTCTTATGTGCCGATCTCTTGCCGCCAATAGCTTGCCCGAGAAGGAGGAGGCTGTGGTGGACGACCTCCCTTGAGTACGAGCGGCGGCGACCTTAGATCAACAACTGGCGTTATAGCTTAGGATATCGATGACAGGACTTCTAACATATGTGGTCATAATCTTCTTCTAGGGAGCAGGGCAGGGAAGGAGAGGACAATCTTATGGTGACCGCAGGCTCACCGGAGCCCTATCTTTTTGGTGGAGCTGGAGGGATGGAGTAGGAGGAACTCGGTCGATCGCAAAAAAATTACAAAAGAAGCATAGCATCGATACAGTGAACATACAATAAAAATTCCCCATGATTGCAATAGCCAATCATAAACAAAAATATAGTTGCAAAAAAAAATTAATAAAGCTTGCAATAAAAGAAATATCCCGTTGCAACAAATATTAATAAAACATGTAACAAAAAAAATCCAGTTGCAACAACTGATGATGACAAAAAAAATGCAGCAACAAATCCACAAGCTATCGCAACAAAAAATGATGCGGGTGCAATATTGAAATAACTGATAAAAGGGGTTGCAACAAAAGTGAGTAAATACACACAATAAACTAGATCTAACCAAACTCTCGTAGTCACGGTGGTCTCCTGCATGGTATCACTGCCTCCTCGCCCCCAACCGTGTTGTCCTTTGCCTAATTTCTGCCGCCACAACTTCTCTGGCCTTGGTTCTACCAAATCTGGCGAGCTTCGGTCTCGACGGTGACAAATCTGGCTAAGCTTTGGCCGCTGCGTGGAAAGGAAAATTCATGAGCTTAAGCCATGGTAGGCTCATGTGAGCCGGAATGACAGCACCTTAGGAGACGGAGATCGAGATAACGATATAGCACTTACAGCGATCGATCGAGAGAAAGGGGGGATAAGAATGAGAAACATAAGATAAAGTTTATGTAATAGTAGGTGATAGGCGGCAAACTGAGCATCCAGTAATAACTTTCGTTGGTATTCTCATCGTATCATTTCCCAAACTATAACTATACACCTTAGCTGCGATGTTTCCCACCAAGGTTCAGTGACCTCAACTCGATCGATCACACGATGCATGCCAGCTACGATTGAGAAGCTACTCAAGTTGCTACAATGCCAAAACCACCTGTTTGATTACAATTATTCAGGAAAGAATTAAAACCGTCGGGATCGAGGTGTGCATGGCGTGTTGACTATAAAGACTACGTGCGCCACTATATATGGAGTACTACATAACTCCAGTATACCGCTAGTCTGGAGTACAAGTTTCAGTGGCGATGTTGGACTGATGAGCCAGCTAGCAGCGATGTACCGTACCAACTAAGGCTTGCAAATTCTGATTACTCGAGTAGATGAAGTCTTGAAACATGGCCATGACATGCATGGCCAATGCGGCGATATATGGAAAAGTTGCACGCACCATGCACGGCACCAGGCGCTCGAATGGACGGCTGACAAGTAAAGCTTGGGATTTAAAGGTGGTGCATGTGCATGCACCATGCAGGGCGTCCGTCCGCAAGTCCAAATCATCTAGAGAGCAGTGCGATATGGGATTTGACAAACCTGTCATTCGCTGGTCAAAGAAACAAGAAACAAATTAAGAAAGCGAGGATGGATTGACCAGCTTGTTGACGAGGCATTCAATCAATCGACTAGGATCGCCGATCGATCTGAGTAGATAATTCTGGATTTAATTAAGTATAAACATGTCTATTGGGTCATTGGGTGGCCGTGGCAGTGGCAGTGGCATTGGCTTGTCCAATTATCCGAATTAGTTTTCGACTGTTGGTTGCGTGGTCTCTTGGCTGGTGCTATCTGGTTCCTAGATGGACTAAGTCATCCACTCACCCATCACATAAGAAGAAGATTACAATAAAAATCACCATTATTTGGAAAACTTTGTTCTTTGGGCAAACATTTCTTTAGTGCTTTTCTCAATCTGCCGCGTAGATGCGTAGTCGGTGTGGACATACGCCCCTGCCCACGCGGTGCTGCATCGTCCGTTCCTCGCACCTTTTTCCCACGCAACCGGCTATGTATTGCTGCACTTCAAATGTAAATGCGGATCGAGCTTTAGCAAAAGTGGCTCGCGCCGCAACTGATGAGTGGCTGATTTGGATTTCCAAACTGAGTTACTGTGACCGGCCCTTTTTAAAGATGACTTTAGGGTCAGTTTGGTTCGAGGAACGATTACTCCTACGGGTTTAGCTCATGTTGAATGACCTCGTCTTGGCCAAAAGAGGTCACAAATTTAACCTTGTTTATGTACGCTTTACAGAAAGTTAAGTTGAATCTATCTACACCGAACAACTGACAATGTGGTTGCATGTGTGCACGGATCTCAACAGGGCGTGCACCATCTGGAATCAGAAATTCAGAAGGCAAGTGGGCAATGTACAGAGCTATCGCTATCTCATGGTAATAAGCATGTACACTGTTGTGATCTTTCCCACAGGATACGCCGCAAGGCCCGCAAAAGAGGATAGATGTAGCTAGAGCCGGGCACTTTCCTGACTAGACACCTGTCGCCTCGGCTAATGGCCTCGCGGGTTAGTGTGCTGTGCTGCGCACGCCATGCCATTTACGCTTCACCGGAGACAGTGCTGCGAGCGCGTGCAGCAGCAGTAGATCAGCGGGAGCTGGATCGTCAATGTGATGCCGATGATGCTTACTAGTAGTGAGCAAGCTATGAGTACATAATTGGAATCTCGGCGCATGCATGGAGATGGAGACTGATAGATATCCATGGATGACAAGACATCTCGCGCATGATCCTGGCACCTGGCTATCATTGCCTTACCTACTATAACCTACAGCAGCTATCTAATCAGGTAGCCTTACCTACTGTAACCTACAGCAGCTATCTAATCAGGTATCTCTCTGTTATTATGTGCTGAGACGCACGTATCCCATAACGATCTCGTCCAACAGTTGCAGTTTGATTAGCCCGTGCAAGCTGGCTTAGCTAGCTCAAGTGGAAACTCATCGGTCATCAAGTGGATCAATAGATAAGTTAAATGAGCTCACGGTTCACTAAATCGACGAAAATCGAGTGTATTTAGCCGGTTTGGCTTTTTAAAATCACTCGGTAAATCGGTGGAATTCAAAGTCAAATTTGAAAAATTTATGACAAAGTGTTAAGTTTTTTTGAAATTTTTTGTGTGAGGTCCTGAGGAAATTTTAATGACTCTGCAAAAATTTTAGATTATTATCAGATCTTTGTAATTTTTTTAAAAAATTCTAACAATGATACTGTCAGAATATATGCTCTTCTGTTTTTTATTTTCTAGAGGCACTAAATTAAGTCTAGTATTTATGAAAAAATTTATGTGATGTCCTAAGGAAATTTTAATGATGTTGTAAAATTTTAGATGATGATCAGACCTGTGTATTTTTAAAAAAAATTCTGAAAGTGCTACTGTCATTTTATATGCTCTTCTGTTTTTGATTTTATAGGAGCACTAAATTAAGTCCAATATTTCTCAAAATTATATTACATGATCCTTGGGCACTATTTATGATTCATTTAAAATTTCAGAGAATGATCAATCCTGTAATTTTTTTTTATAAAAATCTGACGGTGTCTCTATTCCTTTTAATTAATTTTTGTTTTTGATTTTCTAGAAGTAATAAATGATTTCATTTTTTTTTTAAATTTCTCTGAGGTGTTTTATACATTAATTGGGATTTTTGGGCAAGTTGTTAGAATTTTTCTTTAGGGGCTGAAATCGAATAAAATCGCTCAATAATAATAATAATAATAATCGCCAAAAATAAAAAAAAAATTGAAAATCGGTCAAAAATCGAACAAAACCGATCGAAAATCGTAAAATCGCTCTCTTTTTTTGCCATTGTTTGACCACAGAGTTCAAAATTTTTTAATTTAAACTTCTTCGGTTTCAAACGATTTTCAACCGGTTTTTGCCATTTTCGAAAATAAAAAATCGTGAACCCTGAATGAGCTAGGGGAGAGAGACATGAAAATGAGAAGTTCAGATTGGTTCGCAAGAAAATTATGCACCGAGGTGTGCACGAGCTGCTGATCCTGGCTTCCTGGCTTTTAAAAAAGGAGCTCTTATCTATCAAAGTTTGATCCCGACCACTTGAAAGGCGCTATGAATCCGGCTTCAGAACTGTCGTGCTGAGCACTGAACGAGCTAGCCAAGGAAAGCATATCCACTGCACAAACAAAAGCAGAGTTTAGGAACTATTCCGCTTGCTTACACTTCATCCAGTCTTGTTCCCTGAAACTAAGCTACTAGCTATATAAACCTACCTCGTCTGTACGATTGGAATGCTTAGGTTAAGTACAAGCCTAAGCACCAGCTAAGAGTGAAACAGCCCTAAAGATTAATCATGCAAAAGAGATCATCAACAGATTAATAGCACATATAATTAAAACAATAAAGTCTGATCATCATTCTCGTTCATTAACCAAATGTCATACAATTGTATATATTACAATGTACATAATCATTCAATTACATAAAAAAAAATTAAGATTACAAGAATGATTGAATACAAGAATGATTGAATTCCCTAAGAACTAAGCTTCAGTTGACCTTTGACCTTAATTCATGAAATATGTCGGTCATTCATGCATATAGAATCAAAGGACAATAAATTAAAATGTATAAGATTAAAAGGAGTTGCCGTCAGACCCGAATGAATTGGCGTCGCTCATCGAGATACCAGATTGTCCGAGGCTAGTCGACACCTCTCACTACCTAGGGTTTTATCATTCGGCATAATACAAACTTGTTTTTATCGGGTAATCATAGCCATACATAAATAGTGCTCAGAAATATCACATGATAAAAAGTAAAATTTCATATAGTAAAAAGGGTAATCACAACCTCAGTAAAAAGGGGGAAGAGGCCAAGCCTCCCCAGGAAGCACATCCCCAGGCCACCAAATCCTGCAAGCATCGGGTAAAAAGGTTGGAACCAGCTCACACCAAGCTAACCCATCTCATTCCACCACACCCAAACCAAGGAGCCAAGCAAGAAGACCACCAGAAGCTCAAACAAGAAGGCCACAAGGAGCAACAACCGAGCCCCAAGTCATTCCCCATTTCCTCACATACCACTCAAGCCAAAGCCAGGAAGCCAGGAACCAAGGGAGCAACTAGCTAGGGCAAGGAGGAGGCCCAGAGCAAGGAGTCAAGGAAGCCGAGAGCAGGAGGCCAAAGAGCAAGACCACCACTCCATTAACCCCATCAACAGCTTTACATCCCCAAAACCTTTTTGTTCCATCCTCTCAAATCATAGGTAAGCAACCATCCATGGCCATTAGCATCAATATAGGAGAATCACAGTAGTAAACCGGTATAGAGACTAATGATAGTAGCAAATGTTATTGGTCTCAGTGGGGATCGCCATAGAGGTGGCGTCGTGCGTGCCCAACAAACCATTGCACTCCCCGACATATAAGACTTCAGCAGGTATCGTCACCGCACCGCCAAATCCAGCATTCAACCCACATTCATCATTAACCCATATGACAAATCCCACATATGAAATCATCTAACATCGCATAACAAAAGCAATAAAGAATCAGAAAGCAAAATGGGGAAAAAAGGGAAGTGGTAACCATAAGAAGGTAGGAGGATGTCGAGTAGGGCCAGGCGTAGGCCAAGGAAGAGGCCAACGAGAGCGTGGCCGAGCTCAGGACGAGAGGGACGACTGGCACCGAGCCGAGGTGCGGGCGAAGCACAAGGCGCGGAGCACGGCTACGGTCGGGATGGCGTGGCGAGGGGCCCAGGCGACATGCGGAGACAACCCTGGAGGAGCCCGGGAGGACGAGGCCTGGAGCCCGGTAAGCGACGGCTGGGGGCGTGCGGGCAGGGGGCTATTGGAGGCAGGCAGCGGTAGCCAGGGACCGACGGGGCCGAGGCGACATGGAGCCAGAGCAAGAGAGAGGGGGAAGAAATGGGGGAAGAATAAGAGAACCAAGAAGATGAGGTCAGCTAGAGAAAAGTTAAGAAAAGGAGAAGGGAAAAGAGAAGAAAAAGGATAAAAAAAGGGAGAAAAGAACTAATATATAAATATAATAAACCGCAATAACACATATACAATGTTGCAGTAAAAATTTAGGAAGAGAATAAATACCGGCGAATTATTAATTAAAGAAACATATAAAATTAGCAACCGCCATAATATTTAAAAAGGAAAATAAAAACCCTGTTAAGATGAAACCACCACCCAAAATTTTAACAAGCCACGCAAATTAAAATACGCTAATTTAAATTACAGCAACGTAAAATATATCAAATTAAAATACACCAAGTTAAAATGCGAGAAATTAATATACCCCAGAATTAAATTAAACAACATGCATGTATCAATTTAAACCAAGTCATAGAAAAGTTAGGCACCATAAAACATATAAAAATCTACTAGCCACCTAAAATATGGTATTTTACAATTTCAGGAATTCAACTCAATCCGTCTGGTGATCTTCAGTAGCAACCATGCGAGGACGATTATTTTTACCAAAATCCAAGCAAGCAATCTTTTGATCATATTTGATTAATTTCGACCAATATATCTGCTTATATGTGATATCACCAATGCATTGGAAAAATCCCTTTGTAAGAAAACCATAAAAACATGTGCGGTTGGAAAGATGGTTTGTTGATAAACTGCTGAAACAGTAATTGATTCTGTGAACTACTGCGGCAATGGTTCATATTGATGTGTCGAAATGGCTCGTCCAACTAATGGAGCCGATGACGTGTGTGTATGAGGTGGGTAGAGGGGGCTCGGGGTTGTGGATATTTATGTTGCTAATGGGGTCCTCTACATATGCTAGAATATAAGGTCGAACAAACTACACTCGGTCAATGAGCCGTATAATTTCATATCAACCATAGTGTGTGGGAAACAACTAGAAAAAAGTTATCCTATGGAGGTGTATGATCTCCACAACTGGTATGTATTATATAACTAGGTTGGTAAGACTAGTGTAGGCCTAATGAGACATATTGGTAAGGCTTGTTGAAGCAAGATCGGTAAAACTAGGGAGTCTCGCAAGGGCAGTAAGGCCCATGGGGCAAAACTATTAAGGCCAGGGGCACTATATTTAAAGCCATAGGATGAGTACCGCTGATGTGCATTAAGGTCGGGGTACAACTGGTACACTAAGAGTCGGTGGCGAACAATCGAGGACACCACGGCGCGTTGGCTTCTAGGGTTGGAGATCTAATACTTGAGTAGTGATAAACGACGTTTTGGGTTCTCAACTGAGATTGGGTTTATTATAGCTAAAGTGGTACAAACTTGCATAGGGTAAAATCATGAATTTATGCCTGTCTTCTGGATTGAAAGCTACAAAAGCTAAGTCTGCCTTATCTACGAGTGTTAGTAGCAATTTCAAAGATTAAAATCAGAACCCACGTTTTCCTAATAAAATCCTATTTTCCTAAAAATGGAATTGAGAGAGAGATGGATATGTGATGACTGATAGAACAATTCATACGATGTATTTTGTTATTAATACTTGCTGAGTACTTTTATACTCACCTTTGCATAACTCCCCCTTAACTTAGAAAACTACTTCGAAGATCAGGTGTCCGGTTGGGACACAGATCTCTATGGATTCGCCGGCGAAGCATGAGTTGAGAATCTTCCGCAGGGTTAGGGTGACAAGGTGGCGGAGGACTACCATGAGGATTGGATGGAGTAGTGGACTGTACGGTAGCGACCGTCGATCCATTAGGTATTTAGTGTTTAGGTAAATCATTTGTTGATGTACTGTGTATTATGTATGAAATGGTACTAATGGATTTGTAGCTTGCGTGGTAGTGGGTTGTAATAAGTTTCTATTTTAGTCTCTAATTTGTGTTCTATTGCAACACTCTGAACACGGTGTATTAACTGATTAACTGTTGGGTGCATCCGATATTTTGTTAGCTAATATACCAAGATCAGTATAATTATCTTAGAGTAATGATGGTGTTATTGTCGTCATCCAGTTAATTATGTGGGTCGTCACAAGAAATGACGCACTGGGTGACTTATGGAAATCTTGATTAAGTGATTCTAATGGTTTGATATACAGGGAACTGGATTCCTGTTCTGATATGGGATATTTCTCCAAGTACTCACCTGGCTAGACTAGTCTGATTGTAAATGCACAGTGATATTTATTCTGACTTGACGTCCCATAAGGCCATAACTGATAGGACTCCTATGCTGTTTGTGTGGTGTAGTGGAGAAACAGCTGATTATTCAGCAATCGTCCGGAAGAAAAAGAGATCATATATGATCTACCTGATCAACCAACCACTATTTATAATATATTAAAAATTCTCTAAGAACGAAAAGCATCAAAGCCTTTAATCTAGTGGATCCTAACTAAGTTTAACTATATTAGCCATTGGATGTTATTATTTAAAATATATATATAACCGTCTATTTACTAGACCTAAGCTATAAAGACTTAGATTAAAAACAAAGTGTCTATACCAAGTACAATAAAAAATAACAAAAAATTGAAATAACAAATAAAAAGAAATTAGAAATTTGATTTTCATACGAACTCAAAATTAAAACATGTACATAGCTAAAAATTGAAATAAAAATTAGCACTTTGATTTGTATACGAATTCTAACCTAAAACTAATATTTGAAATTAAATAAACAATAATAATAAAATTAACAACTTATATTAGAAGAAAGAGTCTATAACAAGTACAATAAAAATAACATAAATTCAGAATGAAAAAATAAAATCAAACATTTAACTGTCATGCAAATTACAATTAAAACTTGTATATAGATAAAATTCAAAATAAAATTAGATAAAGTTTGCAAATTGGATTTGTATACGAATTTTAACCTAAAATTTGATATGCAAAATTAGATAATAATAATAATAATAATAATAATAATAATAATTAACATAAATTCAGAATAAAAATAAAGGAAATTAGGCATTAGATTTTCATATAAACTCTAAATTAAACTTGTACATAGATGAAATTTGGAACAAAAATTAGATGGAAAATAGCAGTTGGATTTGTATATAAATGCTCACCTAAGACATGAATTCAAAATTAAATAAAAAATAACATAATAATAAAAATAAAACAAAATTAGGGATTATTTTTTAATTCCATACTAAGTGAAAAATATGAATTTTGGTTTTATTCATAATTAAATTCTAAAAATACGCTATTCAAGAAAAAGATAAAATAAGGTAATAAATTTGATATATATATAAAAATTATTAACTATTATGTAATAGAAGTCGATTACAAGGCTTTTTTACCATTGCTAAGAAAATATAGAATACGTTAAAAATTCCCAAACAAAAGTAGCATTGTGACTCTTTATTTGTTGAACCTCCACAGAATGGAGGGATTAAGGGGGTGATACATCGATAGGCGTTCACTTGGCTATACCAATATAAGCAATATGATGTGCACTAAAAGAAGTATTAAAAGAATCAGACAAGCATTACAATAATAAAATTAAGAGATGATTATATAAATGGAAAATGTTATGTTATGTTACATTCATTGTTTTGCTATGCAAGTATTTGGGAAAGAATTTTTCGATCACATGTGATTAGGGGTGCAATCGGTTTGGATAATTTTTGATCGACTGGATGTGTTTGACTTGAATTCGGATAGTTGTCGGATTCAATATCGGTTTCGGATATTTTGTTTCAGATTCGAATTCAGGAGAGCACTATCTGTCGGCTCAGGATATTCTGAGATGATTTTTGGATAATTTCGGATCTAATAATTCGGATATCCGGACTCCTTCCCCTTCCTTCCTGAACACCCCGTAGAAGTTGCGCCCGGTGCCAAGCTGGCCCCCTTCCCGATCGCCAACGATGAGGCAAACACTTCCCAGACGAACGCGACGTCCTTCATCTCCCTCCTCTGTCCGGCGACTAACCACCCGCCCCTTCACAGTCCCAGCTGTGCGCCGCTTCCTCTTATTTGCGACCTTTGCCCCGGTCGCCACCTCCATGACCTTCCACCTCTCGACATGAGTGTCCCCAGCATGGTGAGCCACCACACCCCGACCAATGCCACGACGACTTTGAGGACGTGTGGCTCAGCGTGGACGACGATCTCCCTCCACCCATGACGACGGTGACGACCTCCCACCTGATGATAGCGGAGAGGGTGTGTCCTAGGGCGGTGACGGGGTGGGGGAGCCCCCGGGGAGGAGGGCGACGGCGTGGATGGGGTTGCCGGTGTGGATGATGGCGTAGAAGGGGACTAGGAGGGAGTGGGTTGGGTGGGGGGCAGCGCAGCCGAGGTGGCTGGAGGCGGGGTAGCTGCGGTGGCCGGAGGTGTCACAATGCCGACGTTGGAGCAACAGGGAGCAATGGTGGAGTTAAAGAGGAAGGGATTAGAACCTTGGAAGGTGAGGTGGCTTGGCTAGGTGAGGTAGGAAAAGGGGCGCAACGACAGTGGGGCCCATCAATTGCGCGGCTTGACATCGTCTGCGGTGGTGCTCAGGCTCGGACAGGGGAAAGGGAAGTGTGACTGACATGTGGTCTATCACCAGACTGGCATGTTAATGACTATCTGTGGTATCCCATTCGCTATCTTCACTTTCTTTATTGGCCTCGTCTTCGCTTTTGACTGGGCAAGTGAGATTAAAAGCGCTCCCCTACGTGTATCGTAACATCGCTATATGTGTGCTTTACGTGGTATCTATTTTCGCGCGATATCTGACAAAAAAAATATTCTATACCGTATCGATTTCGCTTTGAATTCGTGACCGATATTATCCACACCGTATTCATATCCGACACTATCTGTTCCGACTCTGAGTCCGACAAAAAGTATGGTTTATGATACAGAAAAAGAGATATCCGACCGAATTTGAGCCAATTGCACCCTACACGTGATAAGTATTAGGAAACTGAGTGAGTATATTATCTCCTATAATATATAATTTTAGAGATTTTTTAACATTCTTAGGAGATACTAAAATTTATATTGAGCTAATATTAAAAGGTATCAAAAGTTGTTACTCTTAGAGATGACAAAAAATCTCATAATATTAAAATACTATAAATAGGGTTATACAACGATATATTTTTAAAAAATAGAATCATACGTATATGTATTGTTAAATATGTTTTAAAGATGTTGCGTCCACCGGGCAGCTTGCTATAAGACAGAAGTACGATTGTTTCTCCTCGCATGCGACGTTCAGTGCTGCTCGGAAAAGGCATTAACAGTGCTTCTGATTCCAGTCGGATACGTGAGATTGTGGGCCTGTTTGGAGAGTCAGACTTGATTTTGCTTGACTTTGAGCTAAAAGCTCCCCAAACAAGATATGGTGCAAAACAACGCAGCAAAGCTAAGCCACAGCAAGCACCCAGCGAATACTTATAACAGGGTACCCCAACGGCCCGGCGACGAGCCGGCGGCCTCAAGCACAGCTCAAGCCCAACAGCCGCTCGACCCCTACTCATCGATCGAAGCACTGCAAGGCCACACGAGACATCCCTTCCCGACCGATCGAGGGAAGTGTCACCGACCAAGCAGGGCTCCCGACCTCCGCAGCGGGACGGGGTTCCCCGGTTTCGACCAAGTTGAGCTCCCGACCCCTACAGCGGGTCGGGATCCCCTGACTCCGATCGTGTCAAGACAACCCCTGCCAAGGACCGCGTGTCGAAGCCTCTACCAGCCAACAGCCACGTACCCCACGAACGGGGTCAATCGAAGTGACTATACAAAGGTAGGTGGATCCTTCCCAACAAGGTTTAATAACTGACCGAAGTCGTGCTCCCAGTCCCATCAGCCGGTCACACACAGTACGAAGACACGCCCTCTCCCGAGGCAACACCCACGTCATGCGCAGCAACGTCAACACTCTGAAAGGACAGGGGATGTCGCCTAGAGGGGGGTGAATAGGCGAATTAAAATATTTAACACTAAATGCAGCGGAATAAAAAAATATTGCAGCTAAATAAAATCTCCCGATGATCTAAGTCCGGAGTGTCCGGGATTTTTATCCGGATACTCCGAAATATCCGGACTGTCCGGGTTCTGGAGTCCGGATACTCCGGATTGGATCCGAGGGACTCAGGCCGGAGTGTGCGGGACTTATCTCCGGATACTCCGAAATGTCCGGACTATCCGGGTTGAGGAGTCCGGATACTCCGGATTTAACACCTCGAAATGAGATTTTAAATCTCTGCAATTTTTCAACAATCTACTTGAATACAAAAGATCTAAATGCAAACAGGTACATGGGGAAATTGTAGATCTGGAGCCAAACACAACAAAAGAGTAGATCGGGCAATTTCAAGATACAAAATCAAATGCTAAAGCAAGAGAAAGAAGCAAACTTGGAGACGATGATTTTTCACCCGAAGTTCGGATCCTTGAGGGGATCCTACGTCTCCGTTGAGGCGGCTCGGTCACACTTGAGCCGGGATCTCTTTCAACCCTCTTCCTCCCGGTGTTGCACAAATGCACTCGCGGTCTTCACTCCTTTGATTCCTTCCCTTACGGAGGCGGAACCGCCTTCACAAACTTCCCACGGCCAACCACACAAAGCTCGGTGGCTCGTGGCGACCTCCTAGCCGTCTAGGAGTCCTCAACCTCCAAGAGTAACAAATGCTCACGAAGAACAAGCTTGGAGATGAAATCAAGTGCTCAATCAACTCAAATCACTCACTCCCAAACTCTTCCCAACCCTTCTCACAAGGGATCACTTAGATCTAAGGGTAAAAGCTTCATCAAAGCCCCCACACACCTCTCAAAAATCCACACCAAAAAGCCTCTTCAAAAGAGGGAGGATGGGGCTATAAATAGAACTCCCCAAAAACTAGCCGTTGGGGCCAGGCTGCGCACAACCCGGAGACTCGGACATTACCCGGAGACTCGGATTGGAAGGATCACTCATCCCGAGAGCCAACCCGGAGACTCGGACAAACACCGGACACTCGGACTAATTCAACCAGAGTGTCCGGACTAAACACGGATACTCGGACCAACCGAGAGCAACCACCGAGGTGCCAACCCGAGTGTCCGGACCAAATGTCCGGATACTCCGGACTGTCCGAACAGCACTGAGCAACCCGACGAAAACGAGCATAACTTTTGACTCCGGACTCCGATTCCAGAGATCTTGGACTCTACCAAAAGCTAAGAACGAGGGATACACAACTAACAAGGTCTCACTACCCAAAACTCAAAGGATAAACACAGATTTCATAAAGAAATCAAGAGAGACCTACAACCCTCACTTTTCGGCACTACCAACACCACTCTCTTTCTAAGATTCACAAGGATGGATCACTTGAGCACTTGACACATCTAGAAGTCATTCGACATCGCATCCCTCTTAATAGTACGGCAATCCTTAGACTCAAATTAAATCAAAGATAATATAAGTCTAGAACTAGTCACTTGCCGTCTTCTTTCTTGATGTCGATGCATGAAGACCTTCACCATATAATTGATGACATCTTCGCCTTGTCCAACTCGACTCGATTCACCTCATGAGACTCTCGTCCTATCAACCTTGACTTGATCATCCTTTCTGACGATCTCCACGCCAAGTCGCTCTTGACTTAGTCCTCAACTCTTGGTGACACCGCCGTCTTGTTGACCTCGACAATGATCATCCTCCAAGATACCTTGGTCATCATACACAGACGGGACCTAATTCTTTCCAAACTACTCATGAAAGACATTAGTCCCAAAAGCTCAATAGATATGAACAAGTTGATATTTGTGAGCAGTTGATTTCAACAAGTGTTTCATATGAAGAAGCACAACACAAAATGGAAACACTTGACATAAAAAATGTTCTCTACTAAGTACATCATGATGAATATGTAATTGATCTATATGCACTAGAGAGATATATAATTGCCAATATGATGAATCAATTAAATCATGGCAAGGATCACAATCTTTACTTAAATGAAGCACGTGATAGAATATACACGAATTGTACATGTGCAAATAATATTTGGAATAAGAGTGAATATGTGATCCAACACTAGATTAAACTTCACTAAGAGAATTGCATGAGAAGATATACAACTAAAACATGCATGCACCAAGTCAATCTATAGCAATATGAAGTTTAACTCTAGTAATACATGCATACTAAAAACAAAGCATATAATGAACTCAAATGAATATATATGCACAAATAAATATGACATGAACCAATGTGCATATATATAATCAACATGCTACTTGGAGTTCACTATGCATTTGCACGAAAGGAATGCAATAACAAATATAGAATAGATACCAAAATTGCATACCTTATCTTTGCTTAACCATCCCACTTGATTTTCCTCTAAATAGACGAGACTGATACTCAACTAGGCAATAACAAGTTAGTCTCATACCAATATAATCATATTAGAGGTTTGTCATTTGTTAAGCACTAAGTTAAGCATTTACTTAATTGTATAGATTGTCATAATGAGTGTTTGTCATTAATCACCAAAATAACATAAGTTCCTAGATGCACTTTCACACTCGTAAGGTTCGCAGAGGGCAGGTACGCCGTTTCCCGGGGAAATACCTAACCGCCCTGGCCAACTAAGCTACCGACCCAGCATGGGCAAGACGGGCGGTGACCAGTCAGCAGAACGAAGGACCGAAGCTCCTAGTGTAGGTCATCTCGTCCTCTCCCAATTCTCGATGTAACCTGCCCCTTCCTTCCGTATAAAAGGAGGCAGGAACCCCCGTAGGAGGGCAATCGAACCCATCTCGCTAAGCCAGTAGCACTCTCGCTTGTAAACTTTGTGCGATCATCATCATGAAGAGAATACAACGCCACCACACGAACTGGAGTAGGGACCTTCGGCCCGAACCAGTATACATCTTGGACTTCTGAGTCTAACCATTCAGGGAGTGGAACGCGCGGCCCTTTAGACTTACAAATTTACTTGCCGGTACTCGAAACGCCGACAACCCCTAAAAGCTGCAGCTGCTGAGGAGGAGCTTTTCAGCTGTGGCTTCGCTTGAACTCCTCCTAATTCGATCGCTCCGCCTTCCCAACCTTTGCCACCCCGCCTCGTCGCCTCCACGTCACCTCCCCACTCGGATGCCGATATACTTCACTATGTTGCTACCTTCCATTTCGGTTAGCCCTCAAAAGCTACAGCTGCAGCAAACAGTTTGCCAAATAACATAACAAGAAAAGCCACAGCCGCCAGCTACAACCGCTTTACAGCCTAACAAACCAAAAGCAGCTTTTCAGTCCAGCCACAGCTCCTCAAACAGACCCTGTGCAAGTGACGGCTAAAAACCGAGATGCTATCACGTTCTCTGATGAGAGGTAGACTGGATCACAAAGTCAATATAAGAATCTATCTAGGTCATGTTCTAGATTGCAGTACCATGTACCCCTGTCCTGTCTGAAGCTTAGCTTGTTAGTGCTCAGTGGCTTTGATTCCGATTTGTTATTCCTCCTTTGATGGAGAGAGTAAGTGTACATTGGTTCAGACGTACGGGGAATGTAACTTTCTCTAGGTATCATTGTACCCGTGTCTTGTCAAAGTGGCTGTCAACTTGTTGTCACTAGCACCCTTTTATTTCCTCGAATCGCCCGTGACGTTTATGGCCATCGATCGACCGGTGTCAAAGATAAGTTCGATGAAACCGAAGTCATTAGGCCATCCCATCATATCATCGATCGATCTGCGCCCCCACTGCTAACACCAATAATGTGCCAATTCCAATTGTGCTCACCGTGACCAAATAATATGCGTTATCATGACACTGTTAGGCTTCACTGGAAGTAGATAGTGGTCAAGGTTTAAAGAATCACGGGGATCTTTAGCTATGCCGATCCATGTTTGCTGTGCTTGCTTGCTTGTTGCCATCTGGTTGGACGACACAATATGCATCCATTATGATGGTTTAGAACACTGTGGTGTGGTAGCTAGTGGTGATGTACACACCTAGTCACCTACAGTAACGATTGGATCACTAAATGCCTGATCTGAACAGTGCGGATGCCAAATTTTTCGTTTCTTCTGTACAATGTAATCTCCTGATTCGTACAAGTGCAAAAGACTTGCACTGTGGGCGTGCCGTTGTGTAAAACAACAAATTATTGGTGTGCCCTTACCTAGTACGAACCGTGCAATTTGTTTGTGCTGTTGCCACTTGCGAATGGGACTTAGCACACGCTACTTGAAGACTGGCAGAGATTCACGTCTATGCCACTGAAATTATTGGGAATTGCTAATACAAGGTTATCCTCATTAAATCTTTGTTAATGATGCTTTCTTCTTGTGACAAGTGGCAGCAACTTTTTCATTCCTCCGATTCTCTTACCTCTGAAAGGCTATCATTTTGTGACAAGTGCCATAACCTATTTCCTTCCCCACTTTTTTTCCTTTTCAAAGACCTTCTCCTCGTGACAAGCGGCAACCAGGGTTTAAATTTTTGAATGATTTTAGATTTTTGAAAACCAGCAAAAATCGGTAGAAATCGAAGAAGTTTGAATTTAAATTTTTTGAATTCAACGGTCAAACAATGGCGAAAAAACAAAAATCAAGCGATTTTATTGGATTTTCCGCATGCTAAAGGAAAATAAAAAAATGATTTTTTTTTAAATTGTAATTTTTAAAAAATCATTTAGTTCTTTTGAAAAATCAAAGACAACAATTAATGAATAGGAATAGACACACCGTCAGATTTCATAAAAATTTACGTGATTCATTAAGCTCTAAAATTTTAATGGTATCATAAAGAGTTCCCAAGGATCATGTAGTAAATTTTTTAGAAATATTAGACTTCAGTTAATGCCCCTAGAAAATCAAAAATAGAAGACCATATCCAAAGACAATAGCACTGTTATAATTTTTAAAGAATACACAAGTCTAATAATCATCTGAAAATTTTACGGAATCATTAGCATTGATCTGGACCTCACACAAAAAAATTCAAAAATATTAGACTTCATTTAGCGCCCCAAGAAAATAAAAAATAGAACAGTATATAAAAAGACAGTAGCACTGTTAGAATTTTTTTAAAATACATAGTCCTGATAATAATCTAAAAATTTTACAGCAACATTAGCATTGCCTTAGGACTTCACACAAAAATTTTGAACACATTTAGATAAATTTTTAATATTTTCTGAATTTTTTATTTTCTATTTGAACTCCACCAGTTTACCGAGCGGTTTTAGAGATCGAACCGTCTCGAAACACTCGATTTTTGTGATTTTCAGGCAATTTTCACAGATTTTTTGAACCCTAGCGGCAACACCCCCTTGATCCCCTTTCCTCCTCAATTCCCTTCGCCCATAAACTCAAAATAGCTTTTGTATTTCAAGTTTTCTCTTAAGTTTTTTAAATTAAGTATTTTTAACCAGTTTTGAAAGTTTTTTTATTGAAACTTTTTGAACTGAAGGTTTTCAGAGTTGAAACTTTTCTAATTGACTTTTTTCAGTTGAAACTTTCAAATCTAAAATTTTTCGATTTAAATTTTATCGAGTTGAAACTTTTTGGTTTAAATTTTTTTAGAATTTTGAATCAAAACTTTCAAATTGAAAGTTTTCTGAGTTGAAACTTTTGATTTGAAAATTTTCGTGTTGAAACTTTGTAATTTGAAGTTTTTTGGTTTAAAACATTTCGAGTTGAAACTTTCAATTTGAAAATGTTCGATTTAAAAAATTTCAAGTCGAAACTTTTTAATTTGAGAATTATTTATTTATTTATTATTTTGAAATTTACGATTTCAAACTTTCTGTTTTTAAATTTTGCAATTAAAAAGTTTTTGAGTTTAAACTTTCTAATTTGAAAAAAAATCGAGATGAAACTTTTTAATTTGAAATTTTCCTACTTGAAATTTTTTTATTTGATGTTTTTTGAGTTGAAAATTTTTATTTGAGCTTTTTCAAGTCGAATCTTTCGATTGAAAAATTTTAAAGTTAAAATTTTCTAATTTTAAATTTTTGTGTTAGAGCGGAAGGAAGGAGGTGGAGAAGGAGTGAGAAGGCAAGAGGGAAGTGGAAAAGATGGCGGTGGATGGAATATATGACATATGACATAATAGAAGACTGTGCTTAACTTTGTTAATTTAAGTTTACTCTCAAATTAGTTATACCCGAAATTGTATGTGCCGCGGCAGCTGATGAGTAGCGAACAAGAGTACTAATCGAAAATATATACGGCACTTACAATACCTCTTTGTGGTGGTTAGAATCACGACACGTCACTCTAATGTTTTGAAGATAGTTTGTACAAAATCGTTTATGTTCCTTTATGTCCAAAAAAGAAAAAGAAAAGCCGCGATTGTTCAGGAACATGTGTTGGGGTTTACTCACGTGCAAATATGTAGATGAATGGCAAGAGAGCAAGGACCGACTCATTGGACCAAGTGCTCAACCTGAAAATAGTGATCGTTGGCAGAGGCTGGGCCGAACACCGGGGCTCAAGTTGGCCAGTTGCACGCACACCTCAGAATCCTCTGGTGATAGATAGTAGACGGAACAGCCGAACAGCGCATCAACGTCCCTTGCTCCGACCGACGACAGCCGAATCGGGTTCCTGCGAGCACGAGTATGCACGCATGGGTGTATGTCACCAGCAACTGTCAATGGTGGCGATCGTGGCAGGAGAAGATGGAGCAGGCTCCCGGAGAAATGCGTGGCTCGTCACACTGCTGGTGTGTTCAACTGTAGTGCGCTCGTCGGCTCACGGTTATCGGGCACGTGCGATATTATCTGCCTCGAGCTTTCCCTCCTGGTGGGCAGTGGGCCGGGCTTGATCAGTTCGACGGGACATCACACCACCCATTTTTTCATCCGAAAACTGAGAAAAGCTGCATCTCATCGCAATTATTAGCGTCCCGTGGTTCGCTTTGTCAAGCGCGGGAATGGACGGACCGACGAGACGACGCAAGAAAAGCTGAAGCGAACGCGCGGCGGATCATCGGCAGCGGCCACGAACTGGTCTCGCGTATTAAGCTGGTTGCGACTGTCAACCACGACTAAGGTTTTAAATTTCGTTTTCGGATTACACCTTGAAGGTGGCCGAAATCAGAAATTTCAGTGAGATTTTGGAATTTCGGGTGAAATTAAAAAAGAAAATTTGAAATCCGATAAATTTGAAACCAGAAAGCCAAAATTTCACTAAAATCAACCGATTTTTTTTGTGATTTTCAACCGGCTGTGAAATAGTTTTCCGAGGCTAGAAAAAATTAGAAAAATATATATGAAAAAATCATGAAAATATTTATCTACATTTCCTATATGTTTGAATACAAAATACTAAGTATTTACACATAAAATTCCTAACTTATAGTTTAGGGTTTAAACCGAAATACATCATGTAAGTCCAAATTTCAAGCTATGGTTTAGGATTTAGAGTATAGCCCGAAATCCAATTTAGGATTTAGGGTTTATGCCGAAATACAATTTAAGGCCGAAATACAAATTAGGGTTTAAGCTAAAATTACAATTTAGGGTTTGTATGTTTTTTTTTTGCAAACTTTTCACATGTATTCCTCATAAAATACATTACAATTCTCTACAAAAGAATTGGTGCATAATCCGATTCAAAAACCATGCAAACCGATACAAAAAAATGTGCAAGCCGGTCCAAAATACTGAACTTTTGGCCAAAATCACCTATATTTCTTTGAATTTTATCGAAGTAACTGTAGCAATCCTATTTTTCAAGTTTTTCCATTCTAATTCTACCGGGATTATAAATTTCGTTCCCAGTAAAAATCTAAAATTTCACCGAGATTTTCCGAGATTTCACGGATGGATGCTGCACGCGGCGGGACGAGGTTTTCCGGTCCGATTGGCCCGGCAGGCGCGTCTGGATCCTTTGGGGCGTCGTGGGCCTGGCATGGGTTTCCTAATGGGCCGGAAAAAAGTCCCAACGGATCGGGCGAACTTTCAAGATGGTTAGGCCAGAAGCCTGCTAACTTTCCTTTTTATTTTTTCGAGAAAAAAAGAGCTTCATTTCATTTATCAGAATTAGGGGTATAATCTTGGAGCAGACATGTGCATACCAAGTACGCCATTGCGTACACCAAAGATGCCCGTTAACTGATTAGTTGAATGTTCCAAATTTCCTCCACCAAATTGTAACAGCCATGGTGCTCTTTGCTGCATCGTAATTTTTCTCTGCGTATGTGTGCAAATCTTGTAGTGCGATCTCAGTTCAAATCGCTGCAGTGTGAACTTCGAGTTAGATGCTGAAAGTTACGCGAACGATAGCTAACACAGTGTGATTAGTCCCAGATTTTGGGTGCGAAAGTGACACTGTCAAGTTCCAAATGCTAAGTTTTGTTTGAAGCTAGATTTCAAGTGCTTATCGAACAGAGCTGGATGCAAACAAGGTGAGCTTGTAAAGAATACAAATAAATGGTATAACTTCTCCCTTATACAGGCAAAAGAGAGATAAGCAGTTACACAACACCATGGCTCAATCGACCAATAGTACCACCAAGCTAAACGACGGAACAAACAGACACAACTCTGCAGCAATCCAAATTGCAGGATTTCCATCTCTCAAGCTAAGCCCGATCCAAGGTCCGCAGCGCAAAGCACACGCCTCAGTGAGCGAGGAAGGCGAGGAGCGAGACCACGGCGGCCACGGCCCACGCCCCCGGCGCGACGGTGCCCGCCGAGCTGGCCATCGCCGGCGCCGGAGCCGGGGCGAGGCTGCCCAGGACGACGTCCTCCTCCCTCAGCCTCGCGGCCGCTGCCGCCGCGACAAGCGCGGCGAGCACCGCGGCGAGGAGAGCAACAGCCTTGGTCGACACGGCCGCCATGGAGACAAGATGAGATCGGTTGGTCGCGGAGAGAGAAGAGAAGCGAGCAAACAAAGCTTCTCGCTGCCTTGTCAACCTCTGCGCTCGAAGTGTATGTGAAATGGATGGTGTGTGGGGAAAGGGCAGGTGGAGCGGGAGATTTTATAGGAGTGACGAGAGGAAATGTAGTCGTTGGGGTGGGTGGCAGGGGAGGGGAGGCAGGGAGACCTTCGAAAACGTTCGAATCCGGCTGCCCGGCAGGTGGGTACCAGAGGAGAATGAGTTCTATGTTTTTTTTCTGACATTTTTTTTAAATCTGCCTCATGCGAACCAATTTGCAAATTAGTAAAAGTCTATATAATACCCTAAACTTTGGTCGAAAGTCCATCAAACACCCTGAAGTATGAAACCAGATATTTGATCACCCGAGCTTTGCAATCCGATTTTGTATAGTGGTATTGCCCGCGTGGTGTAATTAGTGGATGATTTTGCCATCGAGGATGCTACACCAGTCTAGTTAGGTCAATGATAGGTAGGTCCACAGGGGCTTCTCCCGCGCTGAGCTCTCGGCCATGCTTCCATGGCTGTTAGCCTCTGTAGTTTCCTCTCTCTTTATTTCGATTCGAGTAGAAACATTTTATGGGTTCCACCTGTCATTCATTAAACTTTCCCACATATCATCTTACGAGGCAAAATCGCCTATTCATCGCACCACGCGGAAATACCACTATGCGAAACTGGGTCTGAGTGTTATTTGAACCAAATTGCAAAGTTCAGGAGGTCAAATGTCCGATTTCATAGTTTGGGTGCTAGACGGACTTTCGAGCAAAAGCTAATGTGTTATATGGACTTTTTCCTTTGTATAACTACCCTGTCTCCGACCGTGAAAGCAAATAGCAGACGACAAGTGTCGCCTATTGCGCTCCTGTACTGCAGCACCTCGTCAGTGCCATAGACGGGTTGTCGTGTACCCTAAGCTCGGCAGTAAGTGCCGTGGATCGATAGCTCAGCAGGAACCTTGGTGAGCACCCATTCCTCAGCTAGTATAAGTGTTTAATTAGTTAAATGATTAATTAAATAAGTGATCAATTAAGGAGGTGTAAATGATGGACATAATGCCAAGGAAGGGCAGTCCGGTAGGCAAGTGGATGTGATGTTGAGTGAGGAGAGCTCGATAGGGCACTAGGCCTTGCCCTACCGCGCTGATCGCCCAACTTGTTGAGGTGGAGGTTGCCACCACGCTACTAGTGCCTTGATGTGGTATAGGAGCATGACTGGTAACACATTTCACCTATCAATACTTCTTTATTCGGAAACGAGGTTAGTTTTACAAATTCATTTGTACGAGATGCAAACGGGTGGTCTAGCGTCGTCTTTGAATGGAGTAGCCGCTGGAAGTTAAAGGGGGTGGGCTGGCCGGGCGCAGGCAGGTGGTCAGGTCATCAGGAGATTCAGGAGCTAGCCGTTGAGCTGGAACCGTCATGCATGCCGGCGGAAGGAATCCAATGACTAGCGAAGGGCTAGTAGTAGCTGGCAGGCCGGCACAGTCGCCGCGCAGGCGAGGTGATCTGTGGTGTGGTGGTGAGCTGGGGGGCATCATGAGGGACGTGCTGTGTGTGCCATGTGCTGCGCTCGAGTGTGTTTCACGATCCGAAACGGTTCGGTTTGATTTTCAAATATGATGACTTGCTATTTCACCAGTGACAGATTGACTACAGAAACCAAAATGCTGGGAACAAAAAAGCAAAAACGGTCCATAATGACATGTAGTAAATTTGGTTGGTCGCTAGAAATTTTCGGACTACACAATTGAAACTAGCTCCTTCGTTGCAAATCACAGAAGTCTGTGGCTTTGTGCTTGTGTGTCATGCCTGGATGTGTTTTATCAAGCCATTCCACACGGTACCATAGCTGCCCAATATTGAGTTGTATGCACCAACCAGTTCACCCAAAAGCTTAAGCTGATGAGGAAAGATGGGCAATTCACTTATACTTCAACACTCCCCCTCACGTGTAGGCTCCCTCAGGCCTAGAACGTGGAATAGAAGTGGGCTGCAATTATTTTTTTTTAATTGCGCTAACCGGGTCTTGAACTCGAGACCTCTTTGCTCTAATACCATATTGAGTTGCATGCACCAACCAGTTCACCCAAAAGCTTAAGCTTATGGGTGAACTGGCTGGTGCATGCTACTCAATAAAACTTGAGACCTCTTAGCTTTAATACCATATTGAGTTGCATGCACCAACCAGATTGCGTCAACTGGGTCTTGAACTTGAGACCTCTTAGCTCTGATACCATATTGAGTTGCATGCACCAGCCAGTTCACCCAAAAGCTTAAGCTTATGAGGAAAGGTGGGCAATTCACTTATACTTCAACACCCAAAACAACGTTCAGACAAGAAGCCAAAGAAAGGCACATGTACTCCTGAAATTTCTAATATATTGAAGAGATGAACTTTGAGCAATTCTGACATCTCAAATTACAAGCTCTTGGCACAATAACCACGCATTTCCATAATGGCATGTTACTTTCTGAATCACAGAAGAAAGTAACAAAAATAACCATATATAGCTTCTAGTAGCTTTAGCCTAAAGCTCACATTACTCAATCTCATGAAACTTCAAGCATACTAGCAAAACTAGTGGCCTCCTCATACTTACAGAAGAGGTTATATATAATCCTTAAACCACACCCACTAAGAAATTCAGAACAGCACCAGCCCAACGATACTAACAATGCCAAGAAGCAGTCCAATACTTGCCTTCAACCCAGCAGCCCCATTCAAGCCCCAGACGCGCACGTCGTCAATCACTGGCCCGCAGAGCGAGCTGTGGTCATCGCTCCTTGTGTTGTAGTACACGCTGTAGAACGCCACACGTGTCCTCTCAGCACGAGCTGTGAACGTCACGTTCGCAGCCTGGCTTGTGGCATTGCCCATGGGCGAGTAGTGGAAGTTTTGCGCTTGGTCACCTGCGAATGCCATGACGGCCATCGGTGGCTGGCATGAGTCCCCTGCAGAGCCCAGGGTGAATGTCAGACTGTACACTTTCTGAGGGGTTGTCTCGACCATCTGTGAGATGATGCCCTCCTTGCCCGAGAGAAGCTCAATGGCGCGCTTCCCCTGGGGAACTGTGTACTGGTCGGAGTCGACATAGCGGACTGCACGGTTTGACTCAATCATCCAGCCAGGCAAGGCAGATGTCTGCTCATCAAGGTTGGTTGGGAGCAGCACTCCGAAGCTCGTGTTTGCAAACATCCACGGACCCTCCTCAAAGTCTCCATTGATCACCACATTATCTGTTGAAAACAAGATAATACTAAATATACACTTGAAAATGACCTAGAGCACCCCTAATCCTTTAAGACTTGCTGAAATGACACACACATTACATACCAATAACATGTAAATCGTGACTAAAGTTTCAGTGCTGTACCAACTACTAATAAGTTGATAGATATTCTCGCAAACAAAAAAGTCTGAGATAGGCAGTGGAATCTTATACCCTTGGCTTTGTCTGGAGTGAAGAGCTTCTTGATGGCAGCATTGTCAAGGATAGGCCCACAAGTCGGATCATCCTCCATGCCAGGGTTCCTGAATTGAAGGTTTGCCTGCTCGTCCGTTGCCTGAAAGGCCAATGCGTATGCATCCCAGCCTTCGATGTTGTACAATGTCTGCAAGTCCACAGTCTGCGATGCACCACCGAGCACGGACACATTCAGAGACTCCAGCTGCGCACACGTCCGGGCAGCACTGAATGTGATAGCATACTCTGAGCCCTTCTCAACCTGCACCACCTGCCCAATACCTGCGTCATTCCCTAACCGTATAGCATGATCCCCTGCCATGAAAATTCAAATGTTTGAACATGACCACACGCCAAATCAATTCGGGTGCAAATTGATTATTCAGAGACAAAAGCTCTGTAGGATACCCTGTGGAACAATAAGGATCATGCCACCCTGGTGCTGTCCTGCTGAAATGAGCTCAACTGTGCCATTGATCGTCCAACCTGGGATCGACGATGCACCCTCAGCGACAGAAGCAGACTTGACAAAGCCTCCAGCTGGTGCTGTCTCGAAATCACCATTGCTGAGCAGGCCTGTTGTACAACAAGATCACTTGCTCATGTAAGTGCCAAGGTCAATTTAATACCAGATCTCACTCCAAACGTAATGCTGCTGCAACTCAAGACTGCAAATATATTGGCTTAAGAATTCTACTTAATATCTACTCTGTGAAACATGTGTAAGTGATATACAACTATTACATTGCAATAAAACCACCCTAATAGTGAGGGGAATAGAAAAAAAAATCAACCATAAATTGTGTAGCTCTTGCATTTTGACGATAGGATGGACCATAATAAAGTTTAATCCCCTGTAGAGTCTAGTACACTATCTGCTCTACTCTTTTTATGATATAGATATTGAACGAATGTAGAGTCCAGAATGTACTTCTCTGGTCAAGTGCAAGACAGTGAGGAAACCCAATCCACATCTTATGAGGGGTGTTTTTACTTGGACCCTTCTGAGCATATACGTGTAATAAGGTAAAATGAAGAAACACAGCACAGTTTGACAAGGTTCATTTCCATGCTTAATTCATTTTCATCACAATATCATCTTTTTTTATGCTATGATTTAACAATGCTAAATCGCTAAGCAGTACTACTAGACTACTGGAAATAAACATGTCCAAGTTTTTCTATTGTACATCCAATGCAATGAACCACTAGGCCACTTTATTATGCTTTCATTGTTATCACAAGGACAGCCATGTGAGATGTGACTACGCACAACGATCTTATGTGGTGAAAGAGAAACATCCACCAAAGCCGACCCATCAACCATCCTACTATGGAGCCCCATGCGATGGTCCAGACCTACATGTCCAGCACAAAGCACTAGGACTCGTGGCGTAAATTTGGGGAGGTGAAGGTACGGAAATAAAAAGAGCGATCTTGATCGCTTTCTTACCGTATAAGTTGTCAAATCTTGGAAGCAAAGCGAAGGGTAAGTAATTAACATCTACCATTCATTAATGCTTTAATATTTGTGCAACTGTCAAAAAGAAAAGCATTGAAGCACCTCTCAATAAAAAATTATGCATCGATGGACGGCCATCCTTTAAATAAGCCATTTGACCCTTACGAGACGATTCATCAAGCACTTTGCAGGACACTGGCTTCTGCTGTGCTGCTCCCTTTGGATCCGAGTTTACAACTACGCGTGATTTCCTTTTGACTTGTCGTGACTTCGTCCTTGCAGTGAGGTCATAAAATCTTCTTGAAACAAGGCAGTAAAGTGTTCGCTTATAAAATCATGATTTTTTTTCCCTATGGCCAAGTCAGTAAAATTTCTGAATATTGCAAGTGGTTCTAGCGGTTCTTTGCACCCAACACTCCAACAGAACGTCTTTCTCACAAGATAGGACAGCCCACTTGGGTGTTATTAGTCTTTTTGAAACATTAAATGCGAAAATCATGGTATTTCATGTTATAGCCCCATGTTTGTTCAGAAAGGTACAAGCAGAGACACACCAAACTAAACAACAAGCGAACACAAAAGAAGCAGCATGTGTATGGAGCAAGGTTGCAAATTTGTGTCCAATTAAGCGTGTGCCTTATTAAGCTAGTATATCACAAGAACAATGTCACGTAGTATAACAACAGAGGAAGCGAAGTTTTGGCACAAGACAGGTCAGTTTTTGGCTGTTCAGGTGTGGTACAGAAGCAACAGGACGTGGCCAAATCTTTACAGCTAAGCGCTTCACGTTTCTCGTCTTCTGACGGATTTGCATGAGCACGCACATCGTATGTGAAGCTATCTTGTTGATCCTGCCGACCTTTGAGGATCTCTACTTTGCAACATTGGAGTATTCTGAACCGTGCTCTAAAAAAGAGAAACGGCTTCACTTTACTTTGTGTATATCTACTCCTTCCTCACGAGTGAAAACATGTATTGATTCCGGATGCGCAAAGTTATCTTATTGTCCTACGTCGCTCCAAAAACTGTACTATTTGTCATTGTCCTCCTTGAAATTTCCCCTTTGGTATGAATGCTCATAAACTCAGCAGTGCTTAGATCAAGGGGGGAAGGTAAATTTCCCATTAGCACTAAACTCCATTTTTTTCTGTACTGGTGAGATCTGATGCCGATAGAGGAAAAACATCTAAACTCCAACCAAAGATTGCACGAAGATGCACAAGATTGCCTCAAATGACAGGTTGCAGACAACAAAGCATGCATTAAGAGCCACACTAGTGATCAAGAAAGGGACGAAAGATAGAGCAGCATACCATCCTCCACTGCAGCGGCTGAGGCCAGACGGGAATGTGCCAGCAGAAGCAGGGCCAGGCACAGCCCCAGCAATGCGAGCCTGCAGCAGCAGCAGCTCCTCACCAAATCTTGCTCCATCTGCTCCTAGTCCCCTCAAGCGCCCAGCCCCGTCTCTGGCTCTTCCACCCTCCTCCCTCTCAGAAGAAGAAAAGTGGGGAGTATGGGAGGTGCGAGTGAGGCGAGTGGAGAGGGGTAGGAGACCAAGAGGCTACTGTGCTGGGTGCAGCCGAGTGAGTCCTCTCCTCCCTGCTGAGGTTGGAGGCAACTCTGCCTCTGGTCGCCCACGCCCTGCTTTTTATGGGACTCCTCTCTGATGGCGATTCCCTTTTCTTTTGGCACTTTGCTGGCCACTCCCATTTTTCTATTTTGCAAGGCTTGGGGTCTGAAGGGAACAGTGACCACTGGGTGAGAATTGTGGCAATAGTCAATACTTCTGCTCCAGGGGCCACCTGCCTTTTACTTTTTTGCAGCGTGTTGGTACCACTTTGTCGAGCACAAGAAAGAGCGGTACCTTTTTTTTTTTGAAAAAAGAAAGTGCAGTACTATTCTACAGTAAAACTAGCCACCAGAGGATGGAGCTTTATGAGCGCCTAATTTTAGAAGTCTGATCTGCTCATCGGTGAATGTACAGTCACACTGTGTTTATTGGTTAAGACATCAACGGAAGCTAAACTAAAACATTGGGCGTTTACACTCTACAGCGAAGTCGTAAAAATAGGTTCGAAGTTCAGTCTTTGCTTGTCTCTGTATACACACCATTTTTCTCAGTACATGGTTGTGGTGTGGAGCACAACGAGCGAAAGGAAATTCAGCGACAAATCAACGAGACTGTATATCAGTATATGCTTTTGCTTTAGGCAGGGTTCACGAAACCGTTTCGCAGGCGGTTTTCGCGGAGCCGGCGGTACCGGTTTTCGCGGTAAATCGTTCGAAAATCGTGAAAAATCTAACGGTTTGCAAATTTGAAAATTTTGAAATTTGGTCAAACGAGATCGCAAAAACCGCCCGAGGTTAGAAAATTGGGGGAAAATCGAAAAAAATTGGGAAAAAAACAAAGAAAAATATTGTAAAATTTGTAGAAATACAGAGAAGGTTAAAATTGAGTAAAAATGTAATAAATATATAAATAAGGTATGTGAAAACGTGAAAAAATTCCAGAATGATCTCTCCTAAATTTGGAAAAAAATCGACATGACCTTTGCTATATTTTAGAGAATTAGAAGTTGTAAGTTATGTATTTAGCAATAATATGTCAATAAATAATCTTTCATTGCAATACTACAATCACATAAGTGCAAAAATCGGCATTTACATAACTACAAAGATAAATCAGTCGCAATTTGACTACCATTTACTTATCAACACCATTTACATTATAATGCATTTAAATTGAAGTTGTGGAGTAGGCATAAGCATAGCTTCGTCACTCTTCCATTGTCGCAAAAATAACATGTTCGACCTACATGAACGGAACATCGAAAACCGATGACAGAAGGAAAAATGGTGAAAATATAAGAACAAATTGAAAAAATTACAATTTTTTTTAAAAATGTACAAAAAAATCCCAATTAATCTATAAAACACCTAAGATAATTTTTTAAAAATTTTTAAATCATTTATTTATTCTAAAAAATCTAAAACAGAAATTAATGAAAAGGAACAAATACACTGTCATATTTTTATAAATAGTAAAATGATTTATTATATTCTAAAATTTTAATGAAAATATAAATATTCCAAAGGATCATGTACTAAAAGTTTCATAAATATTAGACTTCATTTATTTCCCATATAAAATCAAAAATAGAAGAGCATATACAATGATAATAGCACTTTCAGAATTTTTAAAAAATACACATATCTGATCATCATCTCAAAATTTTATATAATCATTTTAATGACGTTATAACATCACAAAAAAAGTTTAAGAAATATTATACTTCATTTTGTGCCCCTAGAAAATAAAAAACTGAAGAGCATATATTGTGACAGTACCACTGTCAGAATTTTTAAAAAATGTACATATCTGATAATAATCTTAAAATTTTATATAATAATTATGATTATCTCAGAAACGCACAAAAAAAATTTCAAATTTTTTTGACATATTTTGCTAAATTTCTTCAATTTTTAAATTTACTGTTCATCTGGCCGGTTTTTCGAACGGTTTTAATTACCGAACCGACTCGGTACGGGCGGTTTTTCGACGGTTTTTTGAACCTGGCTTTAGGTAGGTGGTTGCAGACAAAGCAGCTGAAAACCATCAACATTTCCAAAAGTGAGACATGTTTGAGTAAACGAGCACGCATACCAGGTGATACGGCCTTCTATAATCTAATACTATTACATTATCCATAAAGTACTATGCTGGCCACTTCTGAACACTAGTGGCAATTCTTAATCGAGCACAGGAAAGTACTACTAGTATTAGATCGGTGATGACTGATCACTGATGGGGTTGGCCTTAATGAATCTTCAGACAAGTTTAATTAGGAGTCATGTACTCTCTTTTGGAACTCGGCGACGCCATGGTCGCGAAGCAATGTTCACCTTGCGCTCACGCACACAACGACACAGTGCTAACTGACAACTGAAGTTCACATATCGAAGATGGGATCGGGAGTGGAGCTGCTGCAGTACGCTGCACGCCGACACATTTTCTTGGCGTTCACATGGTAAAACACTAAAACTTGATGCTACTTCGCATAGAACTGTCGTCGATTCAATGGTGTGAATTGAAAATGTAATTGTTTTTCTCTGGCCATTTTGTTTCTACCAAAGCCATCAATGCACATAGCAGTATTCGCTCCCAGGTCAGCCATGCATGAATGCACATTGCAGTATTCGCTCCCAGGTCAGCCATGCATGAATGCACATTGCAGTTTTCGCTCGCAAGCCAGGCTCGTGCAATGAAGTCGTTTTATGCATTCTTTCATTGCAGTGGACCTACTAGTAATACTCCACTGTGTAGTATTCAGGATCGGATTTCAGAATCTTAGGACATGCGGTAGCAAATACGCTCCCCATGCGTACTATTGCTTCCACAGTTCTACTAGCAGTACAACGCTACTGTAACCGATGTTCATCATCGGAAACCAAAGGCATCGACGACAAGAGAAAACTAGATGGCAAAAATTCTTATTCTTCCTGCGGCTACTGGCTAGCGCCAAGTGACGTGCATGAACAGAAGCTGGCCAGAGAGTCGGCAGGTTCATGGAATTAAGGTCTATCCAATACCCATATATACCATCCAAGGCAGGCTAGCAGCCTCACGTGACTTGGAATTTGGAATACGAAACACAAATCTATGTATCGTCATTCGATTCTCATATCACGTACGTACGCTCAGGTTGGCAACAGTACTGCTGCGATAAAAGATCACCGGCTGGTTGGGCGAGATCTTTTATTCCGCGGAGGAAAAGTAGGGACATCACCAGCTTTGCCTTTTGATGGCAACCGAGATTTCGGTGCTGGTTTCCTTCTCCATTAACTCTCTGCCCTGATCTGGTCGAGGTTGGTGATGCCCGTACCTCGTGTAGCCCCCCAATTCCTTGCCACCCCCTTCAACTCGTTCTAAAATGCACTCACTAATCGTTCACCGTGGTAGTAACAGAATTGACATAGTAGCATCGCAGAGGTGTAACATGGAATATATTCATCCACCGTGAGGATGGCATGTTTTAGGCAGGCTGCATATCAATGATACATTGGATGCTATTTTTGAAATGGGTGATCTCTGCAAATGGCATTAAGCAATATTATCCTAGCAAAAGGGACTCGCAGCCACTGTAATATTAATCTCCAGTAAGCAAGAGGCCTTTTTTCCCTTCTAGCAATCACATTGTTTGTTTGTTTCATACTGCCTGATTATATATGTTTGCCATTTTTATGTTATTTAATAGAAAAGAGAGGGACATCTCCGGTTTTCCCGACAAATAGGTTCCTTCGCTTGCAAGAATACCTTACTCTGCTTCAGTTCAGTCCATAGATTGGCTCCGGTATAATTCTGTAACTTTTAGAAACTAGAACAAGACGACTTTGTGCAGGGCTTTTGCTGAATTTTCATACCGATGGCATCTAACTTTCGTAGTAAAGCATGCTATAAATATTGGAAACGAAAAGCAAACAGTAGCAGCTATTTTTGTGCTGAGGCGAATCATCTATACCCCTTTATAATACATCTAAGCAATTTTTCCTACGTTCACCCTAAATAATGCACCTCATTAGAGATGGCCCAATGTTCGTGCACCCAGCAAAACGTCCCCAGAAATTTGCATTCATCAAAATAAACGTCTCAGATCTTTCCTTAGTTTTACTCACCCACATCCGATGGCCATTATTTAGTGTGTCTAATCATCCCTGTGGCCCACAACAAACCTCCCCCACCTACATATTTGGAAGGAGAGCGAATCAAACAAGGAAATAAATAAGGAGGATCCGCATGTAAGGAAACCAGACTTGAATTTTTTACTGGCCAAAATTGTGCATACTACATATTTGGAAGGAGGGTAAATCAAACAAGGAAATAAACAGAGAGGATCCACATGCAAGGAAACAAGACTTGAATTTTTTATTGCCCTCGTATTGTGATCGTATTTTTTTTCCGAATATGACCATTCTCGAGACTTTTTTACGGATCTAGCCCTATAGAGCCTAATTTCTGCGCACGGAGAGTGTTGAATTTTTGTTTTATTTTTATCTAAGGAACCAGCGATGCAGTGAGTGCGACTTAATTTTTTCAATTTTTCTCGCGGAACCGGTAGAGGAGCACTGCTTTAATTTTTATCTTTTTTTTCTTGCGGATCCAATGATCGTGGCGCGATTTATTTTCCATATTTTTCCGAAATCATCCTGTGGCCCACAATGACCTTCCTCACCTCCAGATCAACGAGAAAAGGAAACAAACGTCTTGGAATCAAGGAAAAGGAAACAAACGTCTGGAAAAGGAAAGAACCATACATTACGTCTTGAAAAAGGAAACCGGAGATGGGGCGGTGGCCATGAGAACGCAGGTCTGCAATGGCTCCACGGTCGCCATCGGTGGCTTTGCCGATGCGGCGAGATTACTGGTCAGCGACCTCGCGGCCGCCGTGCCTCGGCAAATTTATAATTTAATTTTTTTTTGAAAATAATTTTATTAAGTACAAAATAATCGAAAGTTTTTTTGAGAATTTTTCTAGAATTTTTTAACCTAATATGCTATCTTTTCAAAAATCCTTCTATATTCAAAAAAAAATGAAGGCAAACTCACCTGTAGCTTCTTCTAGCTGTAGCCCAGACCAGAGAAGCTTCTTCTCTTCCCTCCCTCCAATAAAGCAAGAAAGAAGCTCCAAAGCTCCATCAATCCTGCACCAAATCTCCTCTTTCCATCTATGGTGTTAATTCCCTAAATTTCGTGCTCTATTGCCAAAATTTCCTCCCAATCTGATTTGATCCCAAATTATGGTTTCCATAAATATGCTTGTTTCGGGGCTATAAAAGCCGACGAGCTCTCCTCCACCCCATCGCATTGCGTAAATCCACAAGTGCTCCCTCTTGTAAAGATCGCCGGATTTTGGAGGTAACCCAAGCCATCACCGTCATCTTTCCTGGCGAAATTCACCGCAACCGTGACTCCTCCCCCGCAGGCGCCGGTGCCGGCGATTCCTTTCTCTTTCTTGATTTAAAATCTTTTGGGAGCCCGTTTTCGCCCATTCGACCTCCATTTAGTTCCGTTTTACTTTCTAAATTCATTTAAAATTCTAAATTTCTCTTTTATTATTAAGTGTTGTATTCATACTTATCTTCTCATTTAATTGATAAGCGGGTGTACTGCCGTCGTAGCGTTAGCACAGGTACTATACTATTTGCTATGAGAAAAGGAAAATGAATATTCATTCTCTCCAAATACTGATACGACAAAACAATTACCCGACAATTTACACAGGGTAAATCGACAATGGCATGATTGAAGACAATAACCATGTGTGTGTTAGGCAGCTATACAGTGTTCTCAAGGCAGAATGTTCATCAGTGGTCCACCGATGTCAAAACTGCCATGAAAAAGAGCAAAAAGTTGGCATCGATGATTGCATTTGCCAGTGGACGCGGCCAAATAATTGTCCACGTCTTTCGGCCGGCCGGCGAGCTAGGGGCTGAAGGGCGCAGACGTGCTAGGGCAGTAATAATAAATCTCCTTCCGTGCATGCACTATTAGAGCCGCGTCCATGGGCCATGACCATTCTACTGCTACTGCCTCCCTCAACCGAGTGTGTACTTTCTCGGTGATAATTTTCTGCAGTGCACAGTAACCGCGTCGGTTTCTCCTTGGTCCTTCCGGTGCATATCCTCGATCTCCTTCGCGCTGGGATGAGATCAAAAGATGACGAGAGCGTTGCTGGTTGATTTTGTTACCACCGTGACATTTTTTTGTCGAAATCGTGCGTCCGATGTCCGATCCACCCACCGTTTCCTCGATGGCCGGGCACGATATGGTCGACGCGGCGCCGGTAGTAGCCCACGCCGAGCCGGCGCAGGCTAGTCTTGCACGCAGCACGCTCGCGCGTGCTCGGCCGCGCCGCATATCACCAGCGACCCGTCCATGGAGCGCGCGCCGAACGTGGTTAGTCCTGGGCACATGGGCCGGGCCCCGTTGGGCCGGCCCGGAGCACGCAGGCACGGCCCGGCCAAAGCCCGGCCCGCGCGTTAGCGGGCCGTCGCGTCGCCGCCCGTTCTCAGACATCGGGCGTCACGGCCCAAAACCCGAAAGACGACGGCGGCACGGCCGCGACGCCCGTTGGGCGTGCCGTGCTAGCCCGGTCCGGAGCGAGCACGCAGCACGCCGGCCGTAACCTGGCCGCTCCGCAGCCGCGCCGCGCCCGTCTGCCTTCGCCAGCCCGACCGCGCGCCAGGCCAGCGCGCCGCCGTGAGGGAGGAGGAAGGCACACCTGCCGGCCGGGCCGGCGAGGCAGCAACCAACCCGCCCGTCTTGCCGCCGCCGCCGCGCCGCCGCCCGCCGCCGTCGCCGGCCGTGCCGCGCCGTGTCGCCTCGCCATGCCGTCGCCTCGCCGCGCTGCGCCGCGCCGCCCGCGTCATCGCCATTATCTCGCGCCATGCGCGCGCCGCCGCCGCGCCGCCGCCACACCATGCCGCCCAGCCGCGTGTTAGCGAGTGTCTTCTTAGCGCCGCGCCATGGCCGAGCCGGAGAGAGAGCGCAGCCAGCGAGGGAGGAAGCCGAGGCCGGCGAGCGAGCGGCGGCGAAAGCGAGCCGGCGAGAAAGAGAGAGCGGAGGCGGCGGTGGGCCAGGCAGAGGCGGGGCGAAAGCGAGCCACGAGGGAGTCAAGCGAGGCAAGGCGAGAGCGGCGAGGCGGCCGGAAGCGGCGAGGCGATCATGGGCCGGCAAGGCGAGGCGCGGCGAGGCGTGTGAAAGCGAGGCGAGGATGACGACGGGAGCCAAGCGAGACAGGCAGGAGAAGCGAGGGAGGGACGACGGGCCGGGCGAGACGGCAGGCGAGGCGGGAGGCGAGGGGCGGGGAGGAGCGGGGCCCGAGGGAGAGAAAGCCGCGGGAAAAAGAAGGCGAGGGCAGCGCCATGAAGGCGAGCGAGGCCGGGGCCGAGCGCCGTGGGGGAAAAAGTGAGAGAGAGAGGAGAGAGAGAGGTCCTGTGGGTGAAAAAGACAAGAAACACGTTAATTTGCGTAGTCGCGTGAAGTGACCGAAAGACAGGAATAAAGGTGATTGAAATAAAGGTACTTTTAATTTTTGAATGCATGCGATCCATGCGAGAAAATTTGAAACGGAGGAAGGAGCGTTGGTAGCGTAGCTACGTCTTGTGAAAAGTGATGAAAGAAGTGATGAAAGACGGGAATAAAGGTGATTGAAATAAAGGTACTTTTAATTTTTCAATGCATGCGATCCGCGATTGAAAATTTGAAATGAACCAAGCAAGAAGCGTTGGCTATAAAAATCTATCTAGCGGTCGCTTTTACATTTAAGCACCCAAAACATTCTTTCTCTCTGAGTTAACCACACACGTTCTCTCTTTTGTTCGCTCTCTATTTACTTTCTAGTTTTTGCTCTCGTTGTGAAATAAAATGTTTCGCAAAAGCAAAGCGAGAGCACGCCCGCGCTCTCCTAGTCCCCTCGTCAGATCAAGAGATCGATCCACGCCAACTCTCCCCGATGGGAGACTACGGCATGGATGACCGTCATCCGGACGACACGCACGCGTATCGAGGATGCCTCATACACCGGATGCACCGAGCTCGGATGCCGCTACCTCGGTGCATGCGGACGGCGTCGATATCCACACCGAACACGCAGCCCGACATATCTATGCAGCCAAAGACGGGCGTCCATAGCCGGCGATGACGAAGCGTGGTCTTGGGCAACATATGGACGTAACCGTCAAATCGTTGACGGACATGAGGTAGTGTATCTTTGTTTGCAAATCATCAATCTAAACTATCTGCACGTGCATGTGGTGGTACAGTCATCTAAAGAGACACGCGAGAATTGCTTGAGGAAGATATCGGTAGGATGGAGGCGGGCGAGGCGCGCAGACACGACTCAACTTCAACACCGACGGTTCGGTAAGCACATGGGTATACAACGCCGACGTAGCTAGAGAAGAAATTGCACGTTACATAGTTACAGAGGATCTTCCGCTTAGAACGGTGAGAGCTCTAATTTTGAGAGAATGGTGCAACGTGGTTTTTGCCCGCAATACCAACATGTTAGTAGAAGAACAACTACACGTGATGTTAATAAAATGTTTACAACTAAACTAGAAATGTTAAAATGCAGACCTTTATGACGCTTAGTTTTTCATTCGCATTAACATCGATATATGGACTTCCTCTCACCAAAGAGCAAGATATATTAGTATTGTTGCGCACTATCTAGATGATGAGCACGTACTAAATAAAGAGTTATAGGGTTTAGGCCAATCTCGAGTCACACACCGGACATGCTATCGCTACCAGTATACTCGAGGTTGTTAATGAATTTAAAATAGAAAGTAGAATTGTTTCCATTACTCTTGACAATGCATCACCTAACACAACGGCTATGGAGCATCTCTCACCGCGCTAGAGTCTTATATTAGAGGTTTTGTACTCCACCGAGATGCGTATGCCATATTATTAATCTCATTGTACAGGCGGTATGCATGTAGTGAAACCTACTTTGGAGGGCATACGTAATGCTATCGATTTTATTACTAATTCACCGTGAAGTTTGCCCGCTTTAGTCTTGCAAGGCCAATAATATGGTACCAAGAAGATTCAACCTAGATATGAAGGTTAGATGGAACTCAACTTATACTATGTTTGCAATCTCACGAAGGCTACGAGCATATTATCACCGCCTTCGCAACCGCAATAATGGTGAGGTATTGGTTATCGACGCGATTGGATAATTGCTAGTCATTTTCGTAATTTTTAAAAAATTTACGACGCAACTAAAAATTATCCGGTGTTTATTACCCAACTTCTTGCTTAGTTATCGAGTGGCTTTGGCTTATTGCTAATGCTTTTAAAGAAAATAGAGATAATTATGTTTTACGCTCCATTATAGAACCAATGGAGCAAAATTTTTAAAATATTTTCAAGCTATTCCACATTTGTACTTGTTTTGTTGTCATTTTGGATCCTCGGAGAAAATTTTCGACTTGCAGGCGCCTCTGCGGAATAGGTGAGACATTCGATCTTGATTTCTCGAGGCCTATACTCATGTTTATAACGAGTTTTTCGAGTTTTCGACAAATACTACGAAGTTTGGCACCGAAGTGAAGCACGAAGATCTACCTCAACAACGCAACAAGCACGAGGCGGTTCGATGGCTTCAAACATGTGGAAGAAGTCGAAAGGCAAATCTTCCGTTCATCTTCAAACGCCGAAAGCGGACCACAATGGAATCCACGGTAGAGATCAACCACTACCTCGACACACCTTTAATGGAGTCCGAGCTTGACATGGATGAGGAAAATCAACCTAACTTGCTTTTGTGGTGGAAGAATAACCAACGATTTACCCGTGCTATCCCATTTCGCACGGGATGTACTTACTGATTCCGGTGTCCACCGTCTCGTCGAATCCACTTTCGGTTCGGTGGGAGGATACTTGAGCCAAGGAGGTCGTCTCTCACACTGAGATGGTTGAGGCAATTACATGCCTCAAAGACCGGGAGCGTCAGATCGGAGGACACAACATCGGCCAGAGGATCGGAGATCACTGACGCGATAGCGACTTTGACAATCTCGGCCTCGGGTAGTCTATGTATATAAATGTAGTTCTTGTACTCTTTTCCTTCGGGGTACCCTACACCGGGTGTAAGGTTTTAACGAGGCAAGAACTTTGTACATGTTCAAGATTTAATAAAATTTACTTCTTTTTCCCCAATATTTGTGTCCATTGCTAGCAATACCGATATCTACAGGATGTTTCTTTCGCATGCTTTCATTTAGTCATTGCTTTTGCGTGTACATTTCTTCTTGTCATTTATTTACTTACTTTGCTAATTTCTCCGAGATACACAAGAGAACGAATGCGTGTTCGCTAATAACGATCTAATTAATCGGCAATCATCAGTAGCAAAACCGAGCAATTTGTCAGTAGCAAACAATAGCAATTTCATCGTAGCAAATCGCAGCAATTTATCAGCAAAGAATACTGCATTTATTTATGTAGCAAGACCGTTTTATTAATCCGGACCGTCGATTCGCTCGATCCGACGGTTGGATGCCTATCAATCGCAAACTTGATATCCGTGTGATCGCCAAGGATCTCTGTCCATGCGTGTTGCTCGATTGTAGATTTACATATTTATTTAATCAAGGTGGCTATACATTCGTTGCAATCGTAGCATCGCAGACGCACGCTTACTACAAGCAAATTTGGGTCATTTCTCTCGTCGCAATAGTGTAAATGGATCGGGCCGGCCGGCCGACACGGCGGCAGTAAACACGGCGTAAATGGGCGTGCTTGGGCTCGCTGGCGGCGAAGCCGCCGGCCGCCCGCGACGCGGCGGCACGACGGCCGACGCGGCCGGCACGGCCCGGCCGGCACGATGGGCCCGTCGTGGGGCCGCCCGACGCGACGCGACGCGCCCACCTCTAAACGTGGTGGCCACCCGCGCCTCCTCCCGCGACAGCTGTCGATCGAAGCGCCTGAGTGAAACACTGGCCGGGAAAAACGTCAACACGCCGCGCGCCCGCTCGTGCGAGAACTGGGGACAAGGTTCCAGAGCAGTCTCTATAGATCTAGAATGGATGATTTGGATCTTTTAAATCCATGTGTCACAATGATTTTACTACAGTACAAATTTGCTACCGTATTCGAGATCGAATCCGGTCCGTCGCTTTTCGATCCAACGGTGCGCACCCGAAATACTGCAACTTAAGTAAGCCCCACATGTTTGGACCGGCCGATCTTTCAAATCCATACGCTACAGTACAAAATAGCTATAGTATTATGATCAATCTGGCAACAACTCGAATAATATGATATCTCACACTAGGTAAATCCTTAACCCTTCCTCCTCTTACTAATACTACAGAATGTTCTTATAAATTATAAACAATACCTGGTATATAAGCAGTGATTTCAAATCTAGATGTTAATCGTACTTTGGCAACTTTACGTAAGGCAGAGTTGGTTTTTTTTGGTGTTGATAGTGGAAAAGTCGACAGATAAATCACTCTTACTGTCCCTCTACAGAATCGTACATAAGATTTTCACCTCAATCGGCTCCTCGTTCAATTCTTTCAAAAGGATTCTTTTCCTAGTTCGAGAGTCTCCGCCCTTCTTCAACTCCGACCATCGCTTTTCGATCCAACGATGCGAGTACCTCATTTGTGTGAGGCTGAAGATTGAGGTGACCCACGGATTAAGGCGTGCTTGTCTGCTTGATGATGGCCACCCCGGCGTCGTCGTCGTCCAGGGTACACTTCACGGTTCGTTTGTTGATGCTTCTCGGGTCAAGCAGCTAGATAGCGAAGGTGAGAACTACATGGAATTGGACGGAAAACATCGACAGAGATGTCGTGCATGTACCTCCAGGCAAGGTTTCAAATTTCGGTTTCGGAATAAATTTCGTCCCGGGTCGGATAACAAAATTTCGGCGAAATTTCGATATTTCGGAATTATTTCGGACAAAATTTGAATTTGAAAATTCAAATCCGGTCCAATCCGGGAAAAAAAACCGAAATTAGTGAAAAAACCGAAATTTGGACGAAATATCCAAAATTCGGGTTTTGCAATTGGTGAAAAGTGGTCTAAATGTTATCGAAAAATTTTGAAATTTTTTTGGAGGTTCCTGACACAATGCTGATGTTCTCACAAAAATTTCAGCTGATTATCACATCTGATGAATTTTTAAAAATTCGGAGAGTGGTACTGTCCTGATAAAACACTGACCGATAAGTTTGATCGGAATGGAAAAAGGTACAAATCAAGTTATAAACTGTTGAAATTTTTTATGCATGGTTATGATCCATAAATAATGTTCTCATAAAAATTTCAGCTGATTATCACATGTGAGGAATTTTTAAAAATTCGGAGAGTGGCGCTGTCCTGATAGAACACTGACCGACAAGTTTGATCCGAATGGAAAATGATACAAATGAAGTTAGAAACTGTTGAAATTGTTTGTGCATGGTTATGATATATCTATAATGCTCTCATAAAATTTTCAGATGATTATCAAACTGTATGAATTTTTAAAAATTCGAACAGTTCTACTGCCATGTTAAAAGGCTTACCGTCAAACTTGAATAAAATAAAAAATTATGTAAACCATAATTTTTTTTGAAAATTTTAAAGAATGGTGATAAGGAAGTTCTTAATATCCCATAAAAATTGTGATTCACGATCACACTCCAGTGAATTTATAAAATTCTTACAAGGCACAGTACCATTTATGTTCTTTTCTTTTTGATTTTTGAAATATAATATAACAAACGAAGTTCAATGCTTACATAGATTTGATTGACCAAACAAAAAAGTTTAATTTTTTTTAAAAATTTATATAATGTTACTGAGTCAATTATTAATCTCTCAAAAAAACTTTAGATCATAATCACACTCAAGAAAATTTATAAAATTCTCACAATATAACTGTCCCAGTTATGTTCATTCTGTTTTTGATTTTTTAAAGATAACAAATGAAGTTAAATTATTTTGAAATTTTTTATGTATGATCCTAATCTACTATTTATAGTACCATAAAATTTTCAGATTATTATCATGCTTGTACAATTTTATAAAAATCTGACAGTGTTTCTGCCAAAATTTTAAAATGTTTAAAAAATTAGGTTTTTCAACGAATTTTCATAGGAGATGACTTTCCTAAGGGTTATTGGACCAAATCCGGCCCTAAAACTTTCAAAACCGGCAAAAAAACACGAAATTTCGGATTTTACTGTAGCGATTTTCAAATTTTTTTTCCCCGGCCGGTACTTGAGATCTCGGGATGGTCCGAAATCCGAAATTTCGCCGAAATTTTGAACCTTGCCTCCAGGCTCCGGTCCTTGGCTGCCCAGCTTGATCCAAGGAACAAAGTGGGCCTTGCGCTGCTTCTTTCTCTCTCACACGCCACAATCCAGCCGGAACGCGATACGGAATGAAATGGACCAAGACAGAGCCCATGAACACCTTAAGCCGCTGCTACAAGCGAACTCAAGATTCACGGGCCGGTGGCCTGTAGGCCGTTTCACTAGCCCAGAAACCCCTGCCTAATGGCTATATAAGGCCAACTCGCCACCCAAACCCCGACCTCGAGCCCGCAGCCGCCAACGACCACGAGCGGCGGCGACCGGGCGGCGGGCGGCTCGGCTCCCCTGATCCCCTCCGGTATGGACGGCCAATCTCCACCCACGGACGCCGTGGTGCCTGAGGCACTTACGGTCTCCGACGAGCTGCCGCCGCCGCCGCATCTTGGGGGGGAGGATGATGCCCCACTCGTCGCCCCCGACACCGTCGCGCTTGAGGCGCTTACAGTCTCGGACGAGCAGCCGCCTCTTGGGGCGGAGGACGCCCCCCTCGTCGTCCCCGACACCGTCGGGCCTGAGGCACTTACGGTCTCCGACAAGCCGCCGCCTCTTGGTGCGGAGGACGTTCCCCTCGTCGTCCCCGGCGACGCCGCCTCATTGGAGGCTCCCGAGGTTGGCGCCGGTGCTGTCGTGCTTACGGACGAGCTCCGCGACCAGATAGTCAAGCAGGTATACCGGTGCCCGATCCTTTCCTCCGTAATTATGACTTCTCTTTCGCATTCTGTTTGTTTCTGCGACCGACCGGTTCCTGATGCTTGTTTCGCGTGAGAATGCCGAGGCTCGTGTGCTCTCTTTGGTTTGCACCTTCCGATAGATAAACGCAGGCTTTATGGGCTCCTATCCACAAGAACTTTCTCACCGTGCATTCGTGCTCGTGAGGCACTTCCTATCCACAAGAACTTTCTCAAAATTGAAATGTTCCATCATTGCAGGTGGAGTACTACTTCAGCGATGAGAATCTTCCTACGGACGAGTACTTGTTGAAATTTGTGAAGAAGAACAAGGAGGGCTTTGGTAAGTAGTGTGCTCTTGCTTTAGGGCATACATGTAGCGAAAACACTGATAATTGTGATGCTAACAAGTTGAGATATTCTAGTTGACTAGTTGCATAACGTGTCTTATGTGACATAAACTGCTTATGATGTGCGCTACTATTTATTCTAACATCACTATTATTTTGTCACCAAGATATTTGGACTTAGGGTATTAAAAACAGAATTTTCTATGTGCATAAATGGCATCCTGGAAGGCTAGAACTTGATGTGTTCAATCTGAAGGACTTTTCCATATCTATTTTCTTGCAACCTTTTTATGTATCCTATCCTTCATGGGAGCATGGTGCAGCTCTGTTACATCAGATTTATCTGCATTTAAAACACTGGTGGTTTTTTTTGGCCCTAGCCTTACATGTAGTGGAATGGAGATGAAAATGATGAAATGTGACAGGTACTTATGATGAGGCATTTACATGGGTACTCCTGGTGCAGTTTCTTTTAGTTGTGCCGAGAAGCTTGTTTAGGCCTCTGTGAATACTAAATATGCCGTTATCTGATTCACTCCATTCTATTAAGAAAATTATGAATCAGGGGGGTTTCTCATTAAGCAATTACATGGCTTTGCTATTTATTTCTTGCTTTTGAAGTCTTTTGCATATGCATTTTGTGGTCATTGTCTTTTCATGGTTTTTGTGGTCAATTTGATTGGCTTGCTTTTAGTTTGATTGTGGGACCATGAAGATAAATAAATCTGATCCCACAATTGACAGATGTTGCCTGGTCTTCTACCATGGTAGCTGTGTCAAGTTGATATCACTGGGAAATGATATGTTCCTTACTCATCTGAGTTGTCCCTTGCCTCCACCATATAACTGAATGTTGACTACCTTTGTAGGTGGGTGTCATTTGTGTGCCATTGCACAGAGGAATGGATTTTTTTTGTAAGTAGGTGTCATGTGTGTGCCATTGCACATATGAATGGATATTGTGTATTTTCAAGATGTAGCTCCATTATTATAATAACATGGATTGGTTTTGATTGATAATAGAAGGCAAGATGGATTGAACAAGAAAGAAGCTTTTGCAAATTTGAAGGAGAAAAATTACAACTGAATAGTCCCTTTTAAATTAAATAGGAACATATGTATGTGTTCTTTTGTCACCGAACAGATTGGTACAAATATTGCACTTGTGTGGCAAGACAGGGAGTGTGTTCCTATTGCCTTTCGAACATGCTATATTTGCAGGAATTTTATATGCACACGCTGTACTAAATGTGTCACTCAATCCATCTGGCATCCATTTTTATGTAAACTAGGTTTCTATTCAGGTTATATCTTTTGATGATCTTCTGTTCTACCTTCATGGTTTTCTGTTCTTCTGTATTTCTGCACAAATACTGTAACTGTAAATTGGTAAAATATGTATAAAAAACATTTGGATGTAGGGGTGCTCTTCCGTCATATACCTACCACTATTTGCTATCCAAATTGGAAACATAAACAAAAGAGAGTCTGTTTAAATCAACCGTTTTTAGCAATTTTATTGTATTTTATTCTATATCATATGTATATGCATCAGGTTTTTTTTCACTGAATATTTTATTTAATACGTAATAGAAATGTAAAATGGTCTCTTCTAATGATGTGTTATCTTTGACAATAGTTCCTATTGGACTTATTGCATCATTTAGAAGAATGAAGAAACTTGTTCAGGACCTCCCTATAATTGAAGCTGCACTTAGGACATCATCGAAGCTGGTAATATTTTGCCCTTTCAATATTTGTCCTGATTCTTTGGAATTCCTACTGATGGAAATAATGATTGCTACTTGGTGCTATGAATATTTACTCTATAATTGTTGCCTTATCTTTTAGGTTGTGAGTTCAGATGGGAAAAGGATCAGGAGGTTACATCCCTTGCCACACAATGACTTGAAAGATGTGAAGGTGAATTGTCGATTCCTTCCTTATTGGAATATATCATTTATTATTTATGCCTAATTTATATATGTTTTAACTTCAACCTGTTTGCAGAAAAGGACTGTTGTGGTGGAAAATCTACCTTCAGATTTCTCCATGGAGAGTATACAGGAGACATTTGGAACTGTTGGCAAGTACGTTATTGGACATTAGTAGCGGTCTTTGCTTGTATTGCACATTTGCACTTAGTAACTGATATTAGAACATTTTGAAAGCCCTTAGTAACTGATGTTATGACATTTAGAAACTGTACCTTATCTTTTTATATAACAGGATTATAAAGATAAACATTCATGATCCACATTCAGTGGGAGTATCTGCAACTTCTAAGAAGCCTGACTTCATGTTAAGTAGTAAGGTATGCTCTAAACATCATTTAGTGACTTCATTATTTAAGACCTTACAGATGTTCTAATATATAACCCTTGATACATTCAATGGAAAATATATTTAATAACATTATTCATCTCTAGATGCTGAAAAATATTTCTTTCTACTGCTGGATCAAGTTGGTTATATCCTTTTCACTCAACTTTCAAGTTGATAACGGATCAGGGTTGTGCAGGTGCATGCCCTAGTTGAGTATGAAGCAGCGGAGGCAGCTGAGAAGGCTGTGAGTTATTCATTTGATATTTAATGACCCGTTTGGTTCTCAGCAATATGAGTTGTATGCCTAGAAGGGTTACCTTTTTTATGTGGTTTGATCATATTAGGTTACCACCTTAAATGATGAGAGGAACTGGAGAACTGGGACGAAAGTCAGACTTCTGGCTAAACAAAGTGCAATGGGATCAGGAAAGCATAAACAGTCTTCAAAAGAAAACCAGGGAACAGTTTCCAAAAAGAACAATCAGAACCAGCCTTTAAAAGAAGAGCAGCAGACAATATCAGAAAAGAACGATGGTGCTGATTCAGGAGAGGGTGCTTTGGACAAAGAGAATGTGAACTCTGATGTTAACCATGAGGTCTGGTTGAAAATCATTGAGGTTTTGTTTTCCTGTATGCTTGTGCATCACCTTTTATATGTCCACTTCCTTACTGATAGTTTGGGCCTTCGTTCTTGAACTTTAAATATGTTGCAAACTAAAAGTTCAGATGTATTTTCTAGTTATAATTTCGCTTGTGGGGAGGTTATGATTATTGGCATCAAGAATGTTGCCATCATTATCAATTATGTATCTTTGCTCATAGCCTGTTGTCCATATCCATAGGAAATGCGCCAACACCAAAAGACAAATGCTAAAGGAGGGCAAAAAGGTCGTTACAGAGGCCAAGGAAAAGGTCAGATTCAGCAAAATACAAGAGGACAAGGTATTCTTCTTACTTAAATTTGTGGATCTGATTATTCTTTGTACTGCTGTAGTGATAGAACAACGATGGTTAGATTTGTGCATTGAATGAAGTGTATTCTCAGGAAGACTCCATTTGCACACATAACTTGAGTTTATTCCCAGATGCATCTATGAGGGAGGCTAGATGGTCAACATGTTACTCTGCTACTTTCTGAAAAGGGGAAACTGGAATGAATGAATGATCTTTGTTTTCTCTTTGTCTATTGCGCTGTGATACACATTTATTTACCTAGTTCATGTGATGGTGTCATCTATTTCCCCATCTAGGTCTGCTTTCATCATGAGGATTAGCTCGGGGATTCTCCATAGGCTTAAATTTCTGCTACATTCTGTAGATAAAACTATATATTTTTTCTGCATTGTTATCCTTTGCACCAAGCAGAAGAACTCAATCCTGAATATCCTTCCATGTACACCACTGATATTGGAACACATGCAAAAGTCAACAAGATAACTATTTGTAGTTTTCCTGATTTGTACTCATTCTCAGATACCAAACATTTGCGACTCTATTTTCTCGTGTATATGTAATGTAACTCTACCGTCGCTACAGGATTGTAAACTTCTGATATTTTTTCGTATTTTACATCAGGCCACGGTTCATTCCCTACTATTTCTGGTACCGATTCTGTAAACAAGCCTATTCCTGGACCGAGAATGCCAGATGGGACAAGGGGCTTTACAACGGGGCGTGGTAGATATCTTCTGCTTCAGAAGCCTGAGAAGGTTGAAGAATAGTACTTTATCCAGATAAACCTGGTAAAAATCTCATGAAAACATAGTGTTGCTGTTATGCTGTAACCTGCTTTTTGCATTTTACAACTTCAGCACTGGCAGGTCATGACTTGTATAAAGAAAAGCCCTCTTTTTTTTGTGTGTAGCAGTAGCATCTTCTGGATTCACTGGTACTTCAGTTGGAGCTTTCATGCGTGGTTGTTGTTTTACCACCGTTCATTTGCAACACTTATGCCTGATGGTTGCCAAAGCTTTGCTTGCACTTGTGAAGCGCTCGTAACATTTTATGAATTATGATACGTGCTGTTCCAGTTTTTGGCTTGGAAATTAAGATGCAAGATAAAATGTCTATTAGGTCATATCTGTTTCGTCCTGATGAATATGAATACTGGACTGAGTATTAGGGCAGCACATAAACTCTTGAAGGGCAAGGCTAGATTATTTGACAAGACAGAGGATGAATCTTTTTTATTTTTGGAACAAAAGACTTGTGGAGGGCTTATTTGAAGTGTAGTAGATATGGCTGGCATCGAATTTTCTCAAGAGGTTTTATCAGTGATGTACGTAGAAACTGATTATCATATACGGAGTAGGAAAGCATGCAGTGAGGAAATTTTCACAAGGGCTTTGAGCTGTAGTGCCTGGTGCTGTTATGCATTTACGTTGCTAAATTGATAAGGGCTGCACAAACAATGATTAATGGTGATCAGAAACACTTTCTGCAGCCCGGATCAGCGCTGTTACCTGTGGAAGGGCCTACCACGTTCGGAACCTATTCTGCACATCGTTGGCCCCTTGCTACCTCAACTCTCTTGTGCGTCGTGTCGAGAGCGTGGTAGTCCGCAGAAGTCAGGTTGCAGTAGTCACACTTCGGTCTATGTTGCACTTGTCTCTGTTTTTTTTTTTGAAGAAAAACTTGCCTCTGTTTTTTACTTTTACCATCTGAGGCCATGTCGCGCATCGAAGATTGATCGGCTGCCGAACGAGATGAAAACCAATTTAGTAACAGAAGCTGCGGCTACATCATTTTTCTGTACCCTGTTTGCGTAAGTCTTCCTCTCAGACCCATGGAGTTGTACTGTCTAGTGATGGCAGCTCGTTACTGCTGCCATGGAGTCAGGCCATCATCAGATCCAGAGAAATCAACCGCAATTGCATTACTGCGATCTGTCACGGACTTAACACGATGTTGGATCTCGGTCGAGCACATTCTGGGATGGTTAAAGTCATCTGATCTGATATGAGATGAGCCTAGGTGCCACGAGGCAAATGATTCGCCGCTGTGGTGGCACCTACCATGCCATCCTCTCGACCATGTCGCCCGCCGTGGCAGGGCAGGACGATGCCAGCACGTAGGCCGGAGCAGGACCATCCGATTATGGGCCTGTTTAGAGAGCTTTGCTTCAGCTTTGGACTAAAAGCTTTCTCAAATAGCATAGCTGCAAAGCAGCTGGGAAGCTAGTCACAGCAGAAGCACCTTAAAAGTTGCAGCTGCTGAGGAGGAGCTTTTTAGCTGTGACTTCGTTTGAACTCCTCCTAACTCGCTCGCTCCGCCTTCCCAACCTTTGCCACCCCGCCTCGCCGCCTCCACGTCACCTCCCCACTCGAATGCCGAATGCCGTTGTATTTCACTATGTTGCTATCTTCCATTTCGGTTAGCCCTCAAAAGCTACAGCTGCAGCAGACAGTTTGCCAAACAGTATAACAAAAAAGCCACAGTCGCCAACTACAACTACTTTACAGCCTAACAAACCAAAAGCAGTTTTTCAATCCAGCCACAACTCTCCCAGACAGGCCCTATATGCTTACTGCATTGCTACTTGCTAGCCAGACGCTCCCAATAACATCCAACCATCTGAGGCAACGCATCCAGATTCCAGGGTGCGTTTGGTTTCGTGGCCAAAGAAAACCAAGCTGATTTTCGGTCGCGGCCGAATGAACTATAGCCTTAGCCGTGCCGCCGCCCATGGTTTGGCTACGACGCCCATGGTTTGGCTACGACTTCTTTATGGAAAAAGCGGCCAAATCCTATGGATGTGCCAGCGGTTGGCCATAAAGCGGAAGGGTGGGTGAATTGTGTTGGCGCGATCGGCCAACGTTCTCGGCTTGGCCGGTTCGTGAACGAGAACCCAAGTTACCCGACGTGCTGTGGAGATTGGAGAGGGAAGGCAGAGGAACTTGCCCAGGCCGACCAAGGCTAGTAGGCTACCACCCATCAAGGCTCAAGCTAGCCATGTGCTGGACCGGAAAATTTTGGAGAAAGTTTTTCTTCCGGTGACACCACCCTCTGTGCCAAAGTCATGAGATTTATTTATGTTACGAAGCGGCGAACAATACCGCGGACGAACAGTGCTTTCGCCGATGAACAGTAGAACGGGACGAACAGTATTCGGGCGAATGAACAGTAGCACATACAGTATTTTTTTTATTGATTTGCGCAAGTGCTTACGTATAATTAGAGGGGATAATAATAGTTAAATGGTGTGTAAAGACACCTCTTAAAAAAAAGACACCTATTTACCTATAACTGTATTCCTTAACACTCCTCTTTGGGCAGATAATATAGCCTTCATGTGCTTTGATAAACTCCTCCAAAAATCCTATGGGAAAAATATGAGAATAAAATTATTTTATAATTATATGCCATCTAAAACTCCTTTAAAACCCAATGAAAAAAAAGGAGAAACTTATGGCACAAGTTTACATTCAATGTTGTCTCATTAAAAACTTTCTATGAGAAACCATTTAATTAAAACTCATAAAGAAAAAGAGTGCAACATGTGTTAGTTCAATGTTCAGCTCCCCCTGAACCTTGCAACTCTCGAAGCCGTTTCATACCGGTCCCCTTAACACATTTTTGAAACGAGGATGTTGGTAAAGATTTAGTGAACAAACCAGCCAAATTTTCACATGACTTCGTTTGCAAAATATTTATCTCACCACTCTTTTGAAGTTCGTGAGGATAAAATAGCTTAGGAGCAATATGTTTTGTTATATTACTCTTTATATAGCCTGTTTGCATCTGGGAAACACAAGCAACATTATCTTCATAGATAATGGTAGGAGACTCCAATGGATTAAATACCACATGATCTTTGTATGTGGTTAATCATTCTGCGAAGTCATACACATTCACGTAAGGCTTCATATAATGCAATTATTTCAGAATGATTAGTGGAAGTGGCTACCAAAGTATGTTTACAAGACTTCCATGATATAGCCGTACCACTATATAGAAAAACAAATCCAGTTTGTGACTTGGCACTGTGGGGATCAGAAGATAACCAGCATCTGTGTATCCAATTAAAGTCATATCTTGATTTCTTTGAAACATCAAACCAAGATCTTTTGTACTATTAAGGTACCTGAGGACTTGTTTAACACCAACCAAATGCCTTTTTGTTGGTAATGCGATGTATCTAGCCAATAGATTGACTGCAAATGCAATTTCAGACCTGGTGCAATTTGCAAGATACATTAGTGCTCCTAGGACACTAAGATATGGAACTTTCGGTCCCAATATCTCTCCATCCTCTTCCCTAGGTCCGAATGGGTCTTTATCCACGTCAAGGGATCTCACGACCATAGGTGTTTTCGTTGGATATGATTTATCCATATTGAATTTCTCCAATATCTTCTAGATATATGCAGACTGGTGAACAAATGTTCCTTCAGGAACATGCTTAAGTTGTAAGCTTAAGAAAAATTTGGTCTTACCCAAATCCTTCATCTCAAATTCCGTCACAAGATGATTACTTGCTTCATCTATGTCACTTGTGATTCTGATGATATCCAAATCATCAACATATACTGAGATGATACAAAATCCACTTTGGGATTTCTTTATGAACACACATGGACAATCATCATTACTAGAGTATCCTTTCTTCAAAAGAAACTCACTTAGTTGGTTGTACCACATCCTTTCCGACTGTTTTAATCCATATAGCGACTTTTTCAACTTGACGCTATACATGTTGCGATTTGCATTAGGATTCGGAATTTTAATCCCTTCAGGTACTTTCATGTAAATATATGAATCCAATGACCCATACAAATATGCGGTCACTACATCCATTAATTGCATTTATACTTTCATATTCACTGCCAAATATATTAGATATCGGAATGTTATTCCACTTATAATGGGAGAGTATGTCTCATCGTAATCGATGTCAGGTCTCTGCGTGAACCCTTGGGCTACAAGCCTCACTTTGTATCTCACCACTTCATTGTTTTCATTTCTTTTCCGAACGAAAATCCATTTGTTTCCCACAGGAAACACTTTAGGAGGAGTTGGTGTTACCGGACCAAATACCTCCCTTTTATTAAGCGAGAGCAATTCTGCTTCTATTGCTTCCTTCCATTTGACCCAATCTGAGCGCTTCATGCACTCTGCCATGGTTTTTGGTTCTGGATCCAGTTGAAGGCTCTCAGCAATTTTTGAGGCAAAATATGTGTCGACAATTGTAGTATCTCTTTTATATAATTCTCTTGAATTGACATAATTCGTGGAAATTTCTTCATTTATATCTTTTAACTTATCGAGATTTCTTACACCCATGGACTCTTCGTGATTTCCCATAACAATGGAGTCTAGGGGTTGCGATGTCCCAACATCTAAATTTGTGCGCACTTTGATGCCGGATTTACCATACCTTCGATGGTTGTCAACCTCGTGTTGAGTTTCTTTTACTGGTTCAAGTATTGCACCTTTAGAAGGATTCTGTTTCTGCGGACGTCTCCGCGGGACTAAATCCCTTTTATCCGGAATTCTCCCCCTCTTCTTCTCATTCGGGGCAATAGTAGTTTTCTGAGGTCTTCTCATTTCCACGTACTAACTGCAACGGGGAGACCGTGTGATATGCAGTTGGTCTTATTTGGATTAGTTCTGCGGCATGCAAGACCGCATGGCCCCAACAATTTGTTGGCAATCTACAATTTTGTAAAAGAGGTCTAGCAATTAATTTGATCATCTTTATCAAAGATTCTGCTAGGCCATTTTGTGTGTGGACATATGGCACAGAATGCTCCACATTAATGCCTAGAGCCATACAATAGTCATTAAATGCCCTTAATGAGAATTCAGCGACATTATCCAATCTAATGGATTTGATTTTATTTTTCAGAAAATTGGCTCTTAACTTAATTACTTGGGCCATTAATCTAGCAAAAGTATGGTTTCATATGCTCAACAAACACACATGTGACCATCTTGTAGAAGCATCTATTAAGACCATAAAATATCTAAACGACCCGCTTAAAGGCTGAATAGATCCACAGATGTCACCTTGAATTCTTTCCATAAAATTCAGTGACTCATCTTTCACTTTGAGGTGTGATGGCCTCAATATCAATTTCCCTTTAGCACAAGCAGTGCACATGAAATCTTCTGATTTCGGGAAATCGAAAGTTCTAATATTATGGCCAACAGAACTTTGTATAATTTTTCGCATCATCCCCATACCAGGATGACCTAGGCGATCATGCCAAATCTTGAATTTGTCAAGATTTTGAAAAATTGTTTTGAACGCAACATGTGGTTCAGGTTTTATGTATGTGTAGTATAATCCGGATGAATATGAAGGAAGTTTTTCAACCACTTGTTTTCCATAGCCATCAACTTTAGTGAGGAAAATGTATTCATCGTCTCCCTCACTAGTAGTTTTCATATAAAAACCATTAAGACGGATATCTTTAAAACTTAGTAGGGTACGATTTGATTGAGGATACAATAGAGCATCTTCAATCGTTAATTGTGTACCCATAGGGAGAACTATGATGGCTTTTCCAGCTCCAACAATTAGATTATCGCTTCCAGCGATAGTCATTATATTTTCACTTTTCTTTGTCAAAGTCTGAAAATATTTTGTTTCCCTTAATATTGTATTTGTGGTACCACTGTCAAGAAGATAGATTTCTTCATCCATCGGATTGTGCCTCCAAATTCTATAATAAAGAACATGATTAGTAACTCAATATAGAACAAGTACATCAATATATATTGTATGTCTACAAATACAATATGTGATTATATAATATTATTACAATACCCATGTTCCTATAGAACTTATTTAACTGAAAAATATACAACATATATGTAGAACAATTATGACTGGCTATTCAACTATCATATCATCTATTTTCATGAAGTTATCTTCCTTCAGTTGGACCATCTTTTGGTCTTTGACATTCATAGCAATATCCTCAGATCCCATTGTTAAATCTTTGTCTACGTGTGAAGCGAAGTGAACTTCAACATTGTCCCATTTAGGTTTCTTGCCTTTGCCCACAGATTGTTGATATAGCTCAATCAAATGTAGAGTAGTTCGACATTCTTTTGCATAATGTCCTTTGCAGCAAAGGCTTGATTTTTCCTTAGAAAAATTCTTTTTTTCTCTTTTCCTTGCCTTTGCCTTTGAATTTCTGCGTATTCTTGTATTGCCACTTTCCCTTTTTCTTCTGGCGCATCTTACACCCATGGCTACTACTAGCCTCCTGAGTATTGGCATGTGCTTCAGAAACTGCCATTGCCCCTGTAGGGCGAGTATGATGATTCTTCATGAGAATTTTATCATGTTTTTCTGCTTGAAGCAGAGTATATATCAGCTCAGAGTATTTAGTGTACATCTTTTGGCGATACTGCTGTTGAAGTACACGCATAGAAGGGTGGAAAGTGCACAATATTTTCTCTATTAATTCAGCATCACCAATTCCTTGGTCACAGAATTTCAGCTTGGAATTTATTTTATGTACAGCTGAATTATACGTAGCCACTGATTTGAAGTCCTGGAAACGTTTTAGTGCCTATTCTCTTTGAACTTCTGGTAACATGATTGATTTATGTTGGTCATATCTCTCTTTCAGGGAGTTCCACAATTGAAGTGGATCTTCCTCCATCAGGTACTCAGCCTTTAGATCTGAGTGGAGGTGGTGTCGAATAAAATGCAGAGCTGCATACTTTGCGCTTGTACTACAAAGCGGGCATCAAAGTTGAGGTTCTATGATTGTAACACCAAGACCTCGACCTATCAAATTTATCTTCATATCCATTGCCCAAGTCAGATAATTGCTGCCATCCAAGGCGAGCTCGGCAAACTCTTTTTTGGAGATATCTGCCATGTCCTACATGAAATGATCATGCAACATATAGTCAATTTACTTAAGAGTAAATTGCATAGCATGAAATGTATTTCAGTAAAAATCATGTGAAAATATTCTCGGAAGAGAATAGGTGTAGACCTTTAATATAGGACAGGTGACTAAATTGCTGCTAATGTCTTGGACTCCACTCCTGATTGAGTGGGCGACACTACAGTCGCAGCCAAAAACATAGACTCTGTACTATAAGAGATTGGTTATACACGTTGAAGGTAATCACCATATCGTAATACAACATGGTGTAGACCTCGCAGCAGTGGACGAGTAACTCGCTGCTATTGGCATGGACTCCGTCTCATAGAGAACGGGCGACACTACAGTCGCAGCCGATGCCATAGACTCCTTTGCCTTGTGCTTTTACCAAAACTTATAGAAAAAGTAATCACCATTTTTCTAGCATTTTTCATGATATTTCTGCGAATTATTTAAGCAATTAGGAGGCTTAAATAATTAAATGAGGCAGGAAAATATTATATTCCAAAAAAAATGCTAAAATATTAATAATGTGCAATGAACTGCAAATATATAATTTAACTGTCAAACAATAATATTACTGAGGTAATATTAAGATGCAGAAAGGCACATTATTATTCTGCATAAACATGAGGGTCTAAATGCAGATAAACATAATTAAAATGGCTATTTACAGAATTTGTACAAAAACCGAGGGCTTTTCTAATTATTTTCTGAAGCGAGGGAAACTAAATTCAGCTGGAAAAATAATTTTGCAAAAACCAGAGGAATTATTTGCAAAATGGTCGAAGGCCTTTAAATTCTCAGCCGAATTGGGCTAAAAATCCCATTAAGAACCGGCGGCTAGGGTTTCTAACCCTAGCAACTATGGGTGGCGCCATCGATTCGTTGCTTCGGTTGCCGCGCCCGCGCCTTTGACCTCCCCATGCGGGAAGACAAGCCGGCGGTGACCGCAGATCGCGCCGCACACCATCGCGCCCTCGGGCTTTGCCGCCTCCGCGGCATCAGACACCTTCGCCTTTGTGGGCTCGTGCGCCACCGTCGTCGCGACCTCGGGCGCCGCCGCCTTTGCGGGCTCTTGCGCCTGTCTGTGCACCGTTTGCGCCAAGGGGTATTACATCCCCCATGACCGCATCAGCCACCGTCGTCGCCTCGGCCAATCCATGGGGGACTATGTCCCCAACGGTTAGTGCTGCATCAAGTGGCACCATGGTTCCCCCGGTCTCCACAGCCACTGGTGAACCATTGATCAAGCCATGATAATGCTGAGCACAATATCACCGATGTCGAGCCAAGCGTGAGCGCCAACGGGGGTTTCTTGTTCGGCGAGTTGGCAGAAGTAGAGGAGGAAGAATGCGAAGAATTGCCGTCTCCAAGTTCATAATGTAGGTAAGTACTTTGAAGACATCATCATTGTTTTGTTCCATAGATCTTACCGTGTGGTCTTGCCCAGGGAAGAACGAACGGTGTGCTGATAACGTGTCACGAAGTGGTGAACAGTACCATGAATGAATAGTGCTTTCGTCGATAAACAGTAGCATAGGATAAACAGTATTCACGCGAACAAACAGTAGAGCATACAGTATTTTTTTTATTGATTTGCACAAGTGCTTACATATAAATAGAGGAGATGATAACAGTTAAATGGTGTGTAAAGACACCTCTTAAGAGAAACACCTATTTGCCGATAAGTGTATTTCTTAACAATTTAGGTCACAATCGCAGGAGCCACGAGGCCCAAGACAAGAGTAGCTGTACAGTAACGTAAGCCGGTAGGATCAATGGATCATGATCTAAGAGATTAAGACACCACAAGATCTCCTAGGCCCTAGCCTTATAGACTGTTAATTTATTTTTTTAAAAGTAGCCTTCACGATTTTTTTTTGACATAACTAACCCTCGGGCCAGCGTAAACAGCGCTCGGGAGACGCTGCATATGCAAAACAGCGGATTGGGGGCGTTGCAGCGTCCCCAGTCCTAAACGTGTCGAAAATAAAACTAAAAAAAAACAGAGACTGCATCATGCAGCGGATTGAGAGCGCTGTATGCTACAGTGATTTCTATTTTTTTTTCTGTGAGGAGGCTAATTATGGGGGAAATGCATTTTAATTTTATCGAGTTGTATGAATGCATTACAATAGAAAAAAATTTGTACGACGTTTAGTTCTGAAAAAATAATTCCGCGAGTAGTTCTAAAATAATTTGTACGTCAGCTAGTTCTACAACGTTTTTTTCAGAACTAGCCGACGTACGATTTTTCTGCGGAATTATTTTTTACAGAACTAACCGTACGTACAAATTTTCACATGGAATTTTTTTTCGCGGAATTATTTTTTTCAGATCTAACCGTCGTACAATTTTTTTTTTCTATCGTCTGAAAAAATAATTCCGCAAAGAAATTTCCATGTAAAAATTTGTACGTACAGTTAGTTCGGTAAAAAAAACCGCGAAAAAACAGTACGTCGGCTAGTTCTAAAAAAATAATCATAGAACTAACCGACATACAAATTATTTTAGAACTACTCGCAGAATTATTTTTACAGAACTAACTGTCGTAAAAAAAAATTCTATTGTAATACATTCATACAACTCGATAAAATTAAAATGCATTTTTTCCCATAATTAACCTCCTCATAGAAAAAAACAGAAATCACTGTAGCATGCAGCGGACTTTAGCAGACAGCGCTCCCAGTCCGCTGCATGCTGCATTCTCTGTTTTTTTGTTTTTTTCTTACACGTGTCAGACTGGGGACGCTGCAGCCAGGGTTCACAAAACCGACTTAAACCGCTCGAAAACCGCGGTTTTCGAGCGTACCGCTGAGGTTCGAAATTAAAAACCGTTCGGTAAACCGATCCATTCAAAAAAAAATTTAAAAATTTTGAAAGAATTTATGCGCTCGGTTTTTCGCCAAAAACCGCGGTTTTCGCCAAAAACCGCTCACAAAAACCGTTTTGAGACGAACATCCGGTTGGCAGCGGTTTTTCTATTTTTTTTGGAATTTTTCAGAAAAATTTGTTTTACTAACCCTTCGGTTTTTGACGGTTTTTTGGCGGTTTTCCGAGCGGTTTTTGCGGTTTTCGTACCGCGAGTTTCGAAGCGAATTTCGAAATTCGGTTTTGTTAACCCTGACTGCAGCGCCCTAGGCGGCTGCTTTGCGTGTCTAGGTCCAGTTCTATTAAAAAAAATTCGTAGAGGTTACTTAAAAAAACAAATTAACATGCTACAACGATAAAAACTTCACGACAACGCACTACAGTATACAGTACATTTCTGGACCGCAAAGCGACCGAGTTTTCATGTGCAATTTTACTCCTTACGCCAGCCGGTCTTTTATTGCTCTTCTGGAAAGTGAGCATTTGACTGCTGATGTAGTCGTAGCTAGTACTAGTAAACCAGTATCCTAGCTAGTATGGTACCAGACTACCAGCAGACACACAGGCACACAGCCAAGGAACCGTCACTATTCTTAGATCTACCATGGTGTGGTCGCTGCGGGTTCAGCAGCCCAAACATGGCCGTTTTTCACCTTTCCTGCAATCCTGCCTCTTGTTTTACCCCCAGGCGCACGCTATATCGCCTCAATGCCAAGGATTTGCTGAGAAGACATTTCATCATTGAAGATGGTAAAACTATTGTGTTCTCTGCCAAGACAGTGAAGAGGAAACTTTAAATCGTCTTTTATTTGATTGCTCCTTCAGTCGGTACTGCAGGAATATAAAAAATATAAGCTGAGACAAAACAGATGACACGGTCATGAAGATTGAAAGAACCAGGCTGAGTGCTAGCACAAGCAGCTTCATGGAAATATTTATTTTAGCGGCTTGGCAGATTTGGAAAGCAAAGAAATGGCAAGATCTTCGAAAATAAAACTCCAAGCGTCACAAATTGGAAATATCTGTTTAAGAATGAGCTTGCTCTACATGTGCAACGAATAAAGGAGGATCATAAACAACAAATTTTTGATTGGCTAGTGTTTGCACCAAGATTTGGCATGCAAAGTCGGCAGGGTAAAGTCAAAGAATCCTAACCCATGTGTGGTTTGGAAAGATTTGAGGATATTTGGTTACGGCAAAGATTTCAAGGAATGATCGTCCGGATTTAGACCGATGCGAATCATGTTTTGTAGCGTGTTGTAGTAGGACACGATCGGCCGATGGGTATAAAAGATGATCATAGATAGGCGAAAAAAAGGTGTAAGACTTAAATAAGCAATCGGTTAGACAACCGATTGGAAGTTACAGAAAGTTTACGACCATAGTTTCAACCAAAGCTAAACACAACGTTTTTGTTGGCTCATTACAAGTTACAATTAGAGTTGCAGGCCAGAGCTATGGAGTCTTGCGCCTAAAGCCGATAGAGCTCCCGCTGCCTTTGCTATCGTCTCTTGCACCCGATCTAGGATCATCTCGTCTTCTTACGCATTTTCGGGCACAGGGACAACCTTAGCGGTTTGTTTCTTGACGCCAGCTGCGGCCAAGGCGATTTCAAGTTTTTGCTCCTTGATAGCCGATGTGGATTTCTCGATGAGCTGTTGGCCGTCAGAGATTTGCTTTGTTAACTGGCCAATTCTTCCTCAAGGAGTTTCTTTATCAACTCAAGCTTTGCAACTGCTTCTTTGTTAATCTTGAGTGACTAGGCGTCAGCGTCAAACTTGTGCTTCTTTGCCTTGGCATCAGCTACCAGTTTGTTCATCAGTTTTTGATCTACTTCTTGTGCTGCCCTCTGAGCAATTCGGGCCTTGGCGATGTCAACTTCTGTCTTTTTATCATCTAGGTGGCAGACATCCAAGAGAGTAGCCATCGCCTCTGGGGGCAAATCGTCTTACAGCAGCCATTGCATCACGAATCGGTTGGTTGTTGCTCATGATTTCTACCTGCGGCCTCATTACTAAGTCAAAAAGTGAAAGCGCATCTAGGCCCCTTAAGAAGTTTTGGTGATAGATGACAACACAATTAAAATACTAATAGTCAAGTGAGAATCTATGCAGAGATAGAGATTATATCATCATGAGAAAGCGATTGGAGATCCCCGCTACATTTAAAATTTGTGAAGACGGCATCAAGACTTATGTTGTAAATTTTCTATTTTATTTGAGTCTAAGGATAGCCGTACTATTAAGAGGGATACAACGGGAAATCGCTTCTAGGATATACTTGTGCTCAAAGGATAAAAATTGCATTGCATAAGAACTCTAAGCACTTCATTTCCTTTAAAAGCACACCTCTGGCCGAGTGGGCTAATCCGGAGTATCCGAACATTTAGTTCGGACACTCCGGGTTGACACCCTCGGTGGCTGCTCTCAAATAGTCCGAAGTTTCCAGGGTTTGTCCGGAGTCTCCGGGTTGACTCCTTCGGTACAATCTAAACCTCACTAACCCGGAGTCTCTGGGTTATTTGTCCGGATAATCCGGGTTGTGCGCAGCTCTCTCACAACGGTTGATTTGGAGCCCCTATTTAAGCCCTCACTCTTCACCTAACATGAGTGAGCTCCATTTATTGCACCCATTCATTCTCAAACTCTCTCTCTCACTCTCTTGAGCCCTAATCTTCTTTCTCCACTTCAAGCTAGTGATTGATTTAAATCTTTTGGGAGAAAGGAGTGGATTTGAGTGCCTTGAGCTTGCATCTTTCATTCTTGAGCACAAGATTCATCCTCCAAGTAGATTTCGCGACGTATTTGTTACTCTTGGAGTTTGAAGGGCTCCTAGACGACAAGGAGTCACCGGGAGCCTCCAATACTTGTTGTGGTGAGCCCCGAAGTTTGTGAAGGCAAGTCTCGCCTCCAAAAGGAAAGAGGCAAGAAGTGAAGACCGGCGAGTGCTTTGTGCAACACTGGGAGGATAGTGGTCAAGAGGGACCCGGGCTTTGTGCTTCCTCAACGGAGACGTAGGATTCCCTTCAAGAATCCGAACTTCGGGTAAAAAATTATTGTCTTCGTGTTCTTCATTTGCTTTTGCTAGGGTTCGTGGTCTTAGACTTTGGGAGCCCCGATCTACTCCATTGCTTTGTTTGGTTCCAGATCTATATCATCCTCAGGTATCTGATAGTATTTAGAACCTTTGTGTTCAATTAGTTTGTTGGAAATTTGTAGAGATTTAAAATCTCATTTCAAGGTCTCCAATCCAGAGTATTCGAACTTCTGAACCTGGATATATCGGAGTATCCGGATAAAAACCCCGGACACTCCGAGCTTAGTCCCTCGGGAGATTTTGTTTTTACTGCAAATTTTTAATTCGCCTATTCACCCCCCTTCTAGGCGACATCTCCGGTCCCTTCAAAAAGCTTGTCAAGTTTTTCTTGCATCCCAGGAGTCGATGTCACTGCAGCCGATGCTTCTTTCGATACTTCGAGAATTTTGCATCCTAGTCATCTATGACCATTATCTCAGGATCTTCCAAGTCGGCCAGGCAAAACCCTAACAAGTTGGTTGGGTCAGAAGACTCTGGGGCAGCAGCTGCTGCCGGAGCCGGTGGCGTCGGCTGGGATGATGGTGGAGGAGGCTCGAGAGAGGCGGCGGGCAAATCCGTCAATACGTTAGCAATTTGCACCTATGCAGTCGGCTGAAAAGGGATAAAATAATGTAAGCCGACATACGATTACACTTGAGTGCAGTTAACGAAAGGAAAATCTATCCCTCTGGTGCCTGATGTGTGTGGTGAGCTTTCACCACTCTGTTCCTGAGGCTTTGAGCCTCTTTTGACAGCAGCCTTGGTATACTTGGCGCGTTTTTTCTCTGAAATTGATCGGTTATCAACATTAGTCAATAAGAATTTGTCGTTTTGAGATAATAAAAGAGTAGCCAACCAAAGGACTTACTGGGCTGCTGGTGTTTCTCTAACTTCGACAGCGAGGGGCTTTGGATGCCCAACGAGCTAGAAGTATAGCCCGTTAGACCAATCGATTGATGCGGCCTCTTAGTCTGATGGCCGCTACCCGACGGGCCCGAGGCTGGTTTCTTCCCGACCGCCTTAGTCTAAAAAGTGAAAAGTTAATTGATTAGTGAAAAGATACTTGAATATGTTACAAGTATAAATAACAGAGAACTTATTCAAGCCGATACCTCACCGGTAATGTCTACTAAACTTGTGTTTGTATACCCAGAGGAGCTAGACTCATCGCTCGAATCGCTGTCAGATACTACCGTCGGCTCTGGTAGATTTAGGGAAAATGCATTCATAACAGCCGACGGAGTCCTCTCCAAGAATAGTGCTTCTGCGATTGATAACCACCAAGAAGAAAAGTGGCCTGTCCGACGAGTGTTCAGGACTAAATATGGCAAGTTATTAATTTGAAGCTCATCGGTTATCTCCAGTACTATGTTAGCCGTGGCTATGTTACGAACGTGAGCTATTGGCTGAAGCCGATCAAGAAGTGGGAGACTTGGGATCACTTGCCCGAAGCCTAGCTGCCTGGCATAGATAGAGGGATGGTAAAATTTGTAGGATGGGCGAAATGTCTGATTTCTCATGTTAAGGTCGACGTGAAGAATACTCGGAGAAATGAAAATTTTGTAAAAGTTCAAGCTCTCCTGAGGCATGAGAGAACTGTCGACTTCTAGGTGCAAGAATGATGGCCATTAAAAATCGGCCACTCCGCTATAACTGAAGAACTCTTGTTGCTTGAAGTCTTCATTGTCGAGTTGAAGAAAGAACGCTAGGTACTTTTTGAGCCGATGGGTGTAATCCTTGCCTCATTCCCAGAGCACATAATAAATCTTTCGCCATATGATCGGATGGCTCTGAATTGAGGAATCTCGGCCTCTGGAGTGTCTTCTTGTGGAAATGCTGTGTCTTCTGAAGGATTCAAGTTGAATGGTCGGCTGAATAGGCAGTACAACCAGATCTGGATGAACCAAAGGGGCCGCCTACGTTGCTGATGGAGAAACTAGCGAACCCCGTAAAAAGCCGACTCCTTATTACATACATCATCTGGTATACCGCTCCCAATAGAATTTTTCCTAGGGCTAGCCGACGACCCTCTACCAGTTGCTTTGCTATGGTTTTTTACACCTGAGTCGGCCCCAGGGAAGCGCCGCAGAACAGATATAGATCTAGCCAGAGGTTGAGAAAAGCTACGTGTTCTTCGTCCGATACTGACCCATGCATTTTATTGTTATTGTTGATATACTTGGTCCACTCTTCACCTTTGGATCTGATAAGTTTGTACTTGGGTTTGGCACTATAAGCCTATATCTACTCTCCGTCCGGCTTCAGGCAACATAATTGAGCCACGTCCAGGATAGTTGGGCGACGAGACCGGTGCGGAATATAAAGGAGTTAAATGTATCCGACCAGAAATAGAAAGCCGTCGCCACTAAGGGCTCATTGGCCTCTAGATCGGCTAAGCAAAGAGGGAGGCACTCAGCTATCCCCATTCTCTCCCATATCTCTCGCTTCTAGGCCGCTATCCAATTGTATCAGCTCTTCCATCCTTTGAGCGCTGTCGGCCAAGCCCTAAAGCTTTTACTCCAACCCTCTACATTATAACCAGCAGCCGACAAAGGGAGACGAGGGACTTCTTCATTTATAACTGTGTCGAATCTAAACTTCCTACCGGCCCTAGGTAGAATTGGTTGTTGCTGTCAGGGATCGGAATGAGTACCTGGGTGGAATCCATTCAGTCAATCTTGAGAGAAAGCCGATTGAGAACAAGACGAGCGCTAAACTTCTTAACTGAGGAGAAGAAGCTAATTGCAAACGTCCAGAGAGCTTGAGCGCGTGAGAATGGCCATGTGGGGGCCGCATATTTATACAAAAGATAAAAAATGAAACGGTGGGAAGGATTTCGAAGCAGCGCGTGCAGTTAAAATGCACAATATGCATATTGAGATTTTTATGGCGCCGTTAATGCAGCGGTTACTGGTGAAGATTGTATGCCAATCCGACGTCATGCAAGCCAATGGTTAAGATTTTCTGAAAATAACAAGTTATCTCCCAAACATGGGGTGGCATATGTTTGCACCAAGATTTGACATGCATGGTCAAAGTCGGCAGGGTACAGTCAACGAATCCTAACTGATGTGTGGTTTGGAAAGATTTGAGAACATTTGGTTACGGCAAAGATTTCAAGGAAAGACCATCCGGATTTAGGTAGATACGGATCATGTTTTGTAGTGTGTTGTAGTAGGACACGATCGGCCGGTGGGTATAAAAGATGATCATATATAGGCGAAAAAAAGGAACCCAATCAACCAACTCGTATTATTTTTATCTATTTTTCTGTCAGCTAGAAGTAATTCTTGTAATTTAGAAGTCATGTAATTCGATTTTGATCAATAAAGTTGTGCATCGCCGATTGTTGATCTCCATCAATTACGCCATCAGGTTTGATCTTTTTCCAATTTTGCTGCACATCGCCTTCTTCGGATAAGATTGACCTTTATCCTCTGATTAACCTTAATCAGTTAATTAGACTTATCGTTACATTCGATCTGATCGGCTTGTAGCTGATTAGATCTAAGCCGATTGCCTTACGAAATCGGCTTTGAGCGAATTTTATATTTTTTCTTACCGATTGCAGAATCAAATCGGTTGGTACGCCTTGAACTTGGTGTTCGTTTGGTGTATTGTGGCCAATAAACCCTACCTCAAGTTTTTGACGTCAACAGCTAAACTCTTTGTAATAAGTTTCTCTGCCTTTGTTTAGACTGTACATTCTCCTTTCTTTAATTTCTTTCCTCTTGTAAATAACTCTCTTTTCCTTTCAAATATATATTGTAGGCGCCTAGTGATTTCATGCTTTTTTTTACATTTCAAATATTAAAGTATGAATGAAAGGTAGATAGTGATTACTTACACCTTCGTTTGCTTTAAAATTTATACAACTTGTATTGAAAGAAAAAACATGAAAACACCGCTAAAAAAGTAATCAATTAAGTGTCAATCTTAGCAGCGCGACTGCAATGGATATGGACTGAATTTTCTCTCCATGTCCCGGACAGCTGAACCTCGCTAACAACACATTAACGGTGAACAGGCCGACCCTTGGATCTAGCAGGCGCCTAACGTCCCCTGTCTGTACTGGAAACGTAACAGCTTAGTCCGTGCAGAATCTGTCACAGACCAAAACGACGAAACCCGTTTCTAGTTTGAAGCCAGGTACAGAAACATGGTCCAGAAAAGGTTTGAGCATCATTTGAGGTTTGAACATCTTCTCAGCATCTTCTACCAATTTTGTGCTCCTGGATCCGACACCTTGTACTGCCATGGTTTGGTATCCATAAGAAACTCTCTCTTCGATCTGTTCCCCGCACTTAATTAATTTCCGTACTTCTTCTTGCCTCCGTAACACTTTCTAGATGCTTTGTATTGTATGCCAAGCTGGAGTAGTAGTAGTACTACGTACCACTACATGCAATAGAGCGAGAAGCCGCATGAGTGAAATGATTAGGTGTTGCTTCCAACAAAACCAATCTTTGATCGGAGCGAGCGGCAATGAGCCAAGCTATCAATGCCCACAAGTGGCGCCGGGTCCACATGCCGCTTAGGTGCGAGACCGGCCGGTCACTCGGCCTTCATGACCGATTCGGCACCCGCAGCTGGCACGCCCCCACCTCGCGCTATAAAACGCTTCACACTTCGTCATACCGTCCTGCCACGATCAGCGCGCACAAATACATGAACATTCCCTCCTCTTAAAGTTCCGTTTCCTACAACAAGAGATATATGGATTCCATCGAGGAGCAGCAGCAGCAAGAAGATGTCATGGAGTTGCCGGAGATCGACGACGAGCTGCTCGTCGAGCTCCTGGCTGCTGAGGGGGTAAGGCACAACAGTCATCAGCTCGGCTTCGCGGCCGACGTCGTCGGCGACGGCTGGGGAAGCCAGAGCCAGGAGATGAACTCGATCCACCCGCACCAGGAGGGCTGCGAGGACTGCGGGCTCGACGACATCCTCTCCGACTTCGAGGGGTGCGGGTGCTCCCCGGCGCCGTACGTCGTGAACAACGACGACCCCGTCGAGTACTGGACGGAGGAGATGGAGGCCGCTGCCGTGGGCCCCTTCACCGGCGACTGCATGGGGGAGTGGTACATGGACGGCATGATCACGGAGTGGGACGACGGGAGAAGCTACTACTCGTTTTACCCAACCTCCTACGGTGGCGAGGCCTGCACGGAGCAACTGTACGGCAGCCCGCTGTGGGAGTGAACTTGTAGCGCGCGTGTGTGGCATTAGTATTTAGCCGATGCTCGTCGCCCAGCCTAAAACTAACTAGTATTACTACTACTGATTAGACTAATTTGCTCGCTTGCTTTGCATCTATGCCTCCCTTTTGCAAATTTAGCACAATCTGAATGTGCTGAAGAGAGCACGAGTTATGTGAGTCTTTTGTGATTTCGTTTTAAAGAACTCATAGGTTTTCAAGAGCGACTGCTTCATTAAATTCAATTGTGTTTGCGATCGTCTCAGAGTTGTGTTTAGATGGTTCCTGTTTTAAACAAGTATATAATAACTCTTGTTTGGTTGTAGTTGAACCCAAGTAATGTTCTTGTTTCTTGATCATGAAACTGACATAGAGCAGAAAAAAAAATTAAAATAGAAGTACTGGACTCAGCTATCGATATTAGTTCTTACTTCTTTGGCTTGATCACTGATCTGTAGATAATCTCTTCATAGTTGCCTAAGTTTTCGAAAGGTACATATACCTACAGCGCCACAGTGTAGCAGAGTAGTAGAAATACTCTTAACAAATTAATAATTAGATCTGATTTTTACTACCAACTATATATTACCAGTATAACGTACCGTAAAATTTCTCTAAAAAAAGAATAAATTTTAAAGCTTGTGAAGCCGTGAAGGGTCTTATTTTTAGCCACCCACTAGTCAACTACTAACAACACCACTCTAGGATTTGTACAGCTTAGATTTTGCAGGAGCATAGAAGCGGCACTAAACAAACAGGGCTCTTGCAATGCTAATCGGTGAGAGAACATTAAAAATAAACATGTGAACCTGCGCGTCAAATCACCAAGTGGAAAATGTGAAGACTGGAGAGGGAATTAGGATTACTTTCTTGGGAAGAAAGTAGTGATTTACAATAATGAGTTTCTGAACAGAGCTACGAACACTACTCCCACAAGAAAGATGAACAAGAGGAAGCACTCTCTTTCAAGAGAAGGAACAGGTATACGCAACCAAAACGGAACATTGACCGTGATGTACGGTTGCACTTGAAGTATACAACTTTTAAGCATGAAGTAGACTTAGTGTAGCTGTAACTTCAATTTTGCACTAGAAGTGGTGCAACAACCATACGGAATTCTGAATCTATGCACAAAGAAGACCATTTCAGTCATTTGCACCCCCAACAGCATGAAACAAGTAAGATTTCCAAATAATTAAGTGAAGGATCCTACTACTTTGAGAAGAACAAGGTTATGAAAGTTTCTTGGGTACAAAAGACACGCTAGGAAACGCAGGATTCAGAAGAATGCAGACACCAAATTTGCTAATCAGCATGAGGAGACAATAGTGAGCACCCTCCGATGATGCAGTTTTGCCCTTGGTGCGACCTTGTGCTACAGTGTTTTGCCATTTGCAGACTGCAGAGCGTTGCAAGTTTGTGTCGCCCGGTAAGTTTATGCACCCGGAAGCGAGGGGTTATTATGGTTATGCACGGGTGGTGACATTAGCCTGTGACCCGCCTGAAGCGAAGTTTGAGAACCTCAGTGTTCAAGTATTTAACAAATCAAGTTCATGTTTTTTTTTCTGAAAAAAGAAAGAAAGAGTACTGCCTCTATGATCTCCCAAAAACTGAATCGGAAACAATCTACACAAGAGGCAATGCTACAACAAAATTTACATCCGACACTTCAGTTTTTTCTTTACGACTTCTCCACGATTCCCAAAGTGAAACCAAAACTCAGATTGACAGACCAAGAATAATAATACACTAGTCAATGAAGAAGAAGAGAGCATCCAGAATTTCATGATGCAAAGTTCCCTCCGAGTAAATGAGAAGGCGGACTGCACAACGGGCATGCATTGATCGATCAGCTAGCTCAGCTCATGAGCTCTTTCTCTGCGCGCACAGGAGGCGGCCCATGGGCGTGCTCGGAGGTGGGAGCAGCAGACAGCTTGAGGTTTTGCTGCTGGTACACCTGCCGCAGCCTCTCGATCTCCTTCCTCAACGCCTCTTGATGAGCTGCAAAAGATATTAATTCGTCATATGAGTGATGTTTCTCGACGCATGCATGCATGATGGGATGAATTCCTCACTCTTAGCGCACATGCATATGGGCCCAAATGGCCATTACGTTGATCAAGAACTCCTCTTGTAACAATACGAACTAGTCAGAATGTAACAAGACACAGCCAAGAAGATTGAGGTTTATTCTGATGAATGTTGTGGTTACGGAGCAAAACACTAGTAGTGAGGGTGCTTCGGTGGGTCTAGCAGAGGGACTTAGCCGAAGCCCAGAAGATAAAGGAGTAAAGTAAACTTCTATATACAGTGCTCGATTACTAGTATTCCAACCACCCAAACGGTGTCTAAGGTGGCCTATTTATGGTCCCATAGAGGTTGGTTGATTATCAAAATACCCCTATAAAGTGGTACAGTGCTGGAGGTAACTCGGTCCTTTGCCTCCTGGTACTTATGTGTCGCCAAACTTAGGGATGGCAATTTTGCCTGATTACTCATTAACTTGTAGGTAAAAATCCTAATAAAGATATGTATGTTTCCCTTTTATTGTCTACGGGCATGTTCGTGGAAAAAATATTTACTCGACGGACAAACATGCACGGGTATGGGGAAGTTTTCCCCTTACCCATTCTACCCGATTACCCGACAATAAGCACCGACAATGGCCCATATTTGAAAACACTAGATGCATCACACGATCCTACCCCTCTCGGCCCACGATTTCCCGCCACCAAGTTCGATTTTCTTCTGTTCCCTATCATAAATCCTGGTATGTTGCTTATGGTGTGTGTTGGGTTGCTTGTAATTTATATTAAGCTCTTATATCTGTGAGCTATATTATATGTTTTTTAGATGTAATATACCTGTAGATATCAGGTACCCGCGGACGACAGATATGAATGAGATTCTTCGCTCGCCACCCTTTGCGGGTATACCGTAGAAGAGATTTTGATTGACGGGAATATGTATAGACAATCACTAACCATATCTGCCGCATCCGATTGCTATCCCTAGCCATACTCTTGCGCCATGTAAGGTGGAGCATGGCCGGCCAGTCTTTGAGGCTTGAGCAGAGTCTATCGATCAAGCCAGATACGAAGATGATGGGCGCCTAAAGGCCTGGATCCGATAGCTATCAGATGGGATTCCTTGATTCGTGTCTATGTGGCCGAAGAGCTACATGGTGAGGACCACCCCACAACAATGAACTACTCACCATCCTTGAAAATCTTGTCCTGCGCTAGAGCTGCGATCCGCTGCTTGAGGTGGCTGTTGCCGACGGTCAGGATCGTCCGCTGCTGATCCAAAAATACCACCCGAGGAGACAGCACGGACACCTCGTTCTGCAAGAACCAAAGCAACATCACGTAAGAAAATAGATACATATATATACCACTAGCAATCGATTCCCAGAAAAAAATATTACGAAACGCTGCCGGTGAAAAAAACGGACAATCTTTTTTTCTGTTTCCACAGCCATTTGGGAGTTTAGGAAAATCCTCTGAATTTTTCCTTACTTCTTCAGATTATGTAATGTAGCTTGCCTGCTTGAGTCGTGTGGTAACTAACTTCGAACATGATGAGCATACCGCCAGGGGCCCGGAACAAGTTTGGGCACGAACCTACCAGATGCCAATTCGCTGGCCGCATGCCAATAATAATAATATACTCCCTCTATTAAAGATGGGAAGATTCCCGGGTTGTGGTGCATTTGAGCTGGGAGGGCGCCGGCTCGGCTCGCGGTTCGAGCTGAGTCGTCCCAATGTTACAGTTAGGTCATCCCTTTAGGAAAGAAAAATATATTACGCTTATGTCATTTTTGCGTTTTTAAGCCTTGCGTTCAGGTCCTTCTTCGAAAAATCATAATTACATTTAGGTCTTTTTTTAAAAAAAAAACCTCTATTAAAGATGGAAGGATTCCTGGGCTGTAGTGCATTTGAGCCGGGAGGGCGCCGGCTCGGCTCGCGACTCGAGCCGAGCCGGCAAAAAAATTTATGCTCGGGTCCTTTTTGGAAAAAAAATTACGCTTAAGTCCTTTTTCGAAAAAATGTTACGGTTAGGTCCTTTTGGGAAAGAAAAATATATTATGCTTATGTCCTTTTTTGTGTTTTAAGCCTTGCGCTCAGGTCCTTCTTCGAAAAATCATAATTACATTTAGGTCCTTTTTCGGGAAAAAACCCAGTTAGGTCCTTTTTTATGGAAGAAAAAAATACATACTACGTTTAGATCATTTTTGTGGTTTTTTAAGCGTTACGTTTAGGTCCTTTCCGAAAAAAAAACCCGTTCATGTCCTTTTTCGAAAAACAAAAAAAAGAGTTTACGTCCTTTTTGCCATTTTTCGTTTTTTTTTCTAAGAGGGCCTTTTGTTTTAGCGAAATTGTAGATCCTTCGTGAGAGGACTCCGAATAAGTGCAAAAAACGCAGATACCCGAATAAATGCGAAAAAACGTAGATACATTTATATCCTTTACATTTATGTCATTTCAACCGTTTCGCCGAATAAATGCGAAAAAAAACACGATTACGTTTGTATCCTTTCAGCCGTTTCGCGTGTTTCTTCGGTTTTCTCGCGTTAAATTTATATCATTTCAACCATTTCGCTGAATAAATACGAAAAATGCGATTACGTTTTTATCCTTTCAGCTGTTTCACGTGTTTCCTCAATTTTCTCACGTGGGGAGCGGCAATTGCACATTTCTCGATTTTCTCGAGTGGGGAGCGGCGTTCGCGGCGTGGCACGCCGCGGTTGCTTATCTAGTACCTTATATTAAAGGGGAAAGAATCCCCGGCCGCTCAGCGGCACCACCTCAGCGTTTGCGCGGAAAAATCCTTCGAAAAATTTAAAATTGTGCTCAGGTCCTTCTGTCGTTTTTCTAAAAAAATGGACAAAAAAATAAAATTACGTTTAGGTCCCTCCGCAGTTTATGTTTAGATCCATCCGTCGATTTTTACAAAATAGACCCAAAAAAGAGCGAAATTACATTTAGATCCCAAAAAGATTTTTTTAACAGAATGGATCCGAAAAAACATAAATACGTTTATGTCCCTCCGTTGTTTTTCCAAAAAAAAGAGACCGTGTTTTCGCAGGTTTGTCAACGATTCCTAACCGTCCACAGATTCGACGACGGCTCCTAGCAACCTATTTTTTAAGAAAAAACCCGAGAAAATCGAAATTACGCAAAAATGAACCCCACGTTTTCGCGGCGGTCCCCCCTCCAAAAGGAGCATGCAGTTCCACAGATTCACCAACGGCTCCTAGCAACCCATTTTTTAAGGAAAGCAACCCATTTTTTAAGGAAAAAACGAGAAACCAAAATTACGTGAAAAAGGAACCCACATTTTCGCAGATTCGACGACGACTCCTAGCTAGGGGTGAAAACGGGTCGGATACGGGCGAATATTGCTCTTTCCGTATCCTAACCCATATTTTTTTCCCGGATTCGGAACCGGATACGGGCTAGCCGGATCCGGATATGAATCCGGATAATTCAGGATACGGATACGAGTCGGATATATGACGGATTCGGATCGGGAACGGATAGAGATATACGGATAACACACTTATACATTGAGTAATGTATGGTGAATCAAATCACATAAATAAATACATAAATTCATACACTACTCTCTACCCCTAAACCAGCAAGTATCTTGGTTTGGTTGATGGTATCCAACTATCCAAGCATCTCAACAAGGCCATGGCCATATTCAAAATTCTAGCGATTCACAATGACAAGGAGCACGAGAGCTACAGATCTGGGAGGAGCATGTGGAGCCGCCTCGATCCACCAAAACATCTCCAATAGCAAAAATTCCACCACCATTTATGGTATCCAAGCAATGAGCAAATATGAAATATCTCCCAACTAGTTTCTTGGTTTGCTTTAACATTATTTCCTTGTGTTACATTATCTCAAACATGGGTTCTGCCGTTCTGGAGCAAGCAAAGTACACTTAGCCACTAAGGTGAAGCTTTCAACTTATGATTCTCACAGATTCTAAACCCTAGCCCTAGTTCTTACTGGCGTCGTGGGCTTGGACACCGGGAGGATGACTTCGACGGGGGGAGCGCCACGGAGCGAGGGAGGCCACGGGAGGAGTTGTCGTTGAGGAGCACCGCCAAGGGAGGCGTCGAGGAGGTGCGCTGCCGGCGGGAGCGAGGCGCCGCTCGGGAGGAGATGCTGCGACGGGACCTCGGGGAGCACCGCCGAGGAGTCGCCGGCCGCCGAGGGGACAGAGCGCCGACTGGCGGGAGGAGGCGCTGGTCGCTGGTCGGGGCCCGGAGGGGAGCACCGCCGGGAGGAGGAGGGAGCGCCGCTGGGCTGGGGACGGCTAGCCGGCAGGAGATCCAGATCTGGGCGTGGATGTCGAGCCATCGAGTTGCGCTTTGTCGGGAGTGGGAGTCCGGGAGAGGATCGAGAGACTCTCACCTCCTCGCAGGAGAGTGTCGGCGGCTTGGGGAATGAGGCGAGGACCGAGGAGCCGATGAGGCGTTGAGCGAGTTGGTGCCCTATTGGGCCTTCGTGCCTTGCCCTTGCGCCGTTCGCCGTTGGCCGTTGGCTGGCCGCTGCGCTGCTGGGATTGGGAGTTGGGCCTTAGTGACTCAATCCGGATATCCGAATTAGATAATATCCGATATCCGGTTCCCGACCCACATTTTTCTGATAGTGCACACTCGAATCCGATCCGATATCCGCTGACTATCCGGATCCGAATCCGAATCCGACCCGATATCCGATTTACTTCCCGAATCCGGTTCTGATCGGATCCGGCTCCGGATCGGGCGGGAACTATCCGTCCCATTTTCACCCCTACTCCTAGCGGTTCCACAATGCATAGATAGGACCCGTGGTGTCATAAATTCACCAATGACTCCTAGCTAGCACATTTTTTAGAAAACCCTAGAGAAAAAATGAATTCATGTTTACATCCTCAAACCCTTTTTGCAGAAATAACCGTTTGACCAAATTTCGCACAGCGTAACGCCGCGCGACCAAATTTCGCATGGCGCGGTGTAGCGTGCGACTCTGGCTAGTACCTCTATTATGCGTGGAAGAAATGCCGGCCTCCTAGAGCTCCAAGTACGTTTTTTTGCGAAAAAGTCCTATGGAAAATCCGAAATTGCGAATAGATGCTTCCGTCAGTTATTTTGCAAGACAGTCCTTGAAAAATCCGAAATCATGAACATGTCCTTTCACCGGTTATTTTGCAAAAAGGACCCCGCAATTCCTCAAAATTTGACCCGGACGCCGGTTCTTTCGACTCAGAAGATTCCAAAATCGCGAACACATCCTTTCACCGGTTATTTTGCAAAAAAAACCCTGTAGTTTCGTAAATTCGACACGAGTGCCTGTTCTTTCGATCCGAAAGATTCGAAATTACGTTTAGGTCCGGTTATTTTTGCAGAAAAAAACTTGGATCAAATGTTTTCACACAGCGCGCCCCGTAATTAAGCAAATTTGACACGAGCGTCAGTTCTTTCGACTCGAAAGATTCGAAATTACGTTTAGGTCCGGCTATTTTTACAGAAAAAACTCGGATCAAATTTTTTCGCGCGGTGCGTACATATGTCGTTTTGCACCAATGACTTCTGGATCGGAGGATATTTTAACCGCAATGGTCAGCTAATTCCTGGGTTTGCCCTTGCCTACACTCACCAACATCTGTAGCTATCTCCATCTCCATCTCCATCTCCATGTGCAGCCATGAATACAACGCCCCGTATTCGCTACTAGTATTCAACTACTCGTGTACACATATACACCCTCGACACCAAATGCTACTAGCACTAATTAATACATTGCTTAAGACACCAACCAGCTACTCGCGCTAGGAGTAGGAACTAAGAAGGCCTTGCATCGATCCATACAGAACCATGTGCGTTTGGATCGATCATGCCGCTACGTGGGTTGGTACCGTACGGGGGAAAAGACATCGCTGTGCATGCACACGAGGGAACCTACTACTTCCATCACATCTCATCTCAGCCTCCTTGCCAGTGAATTGTGATTGAAATTGAAGACCAGCCTCCTGCAGTCCTGCCTGCCTCCACATGGGTTCATCATCCCTTGGCATGATATATTGCTATTGCTAGCCAGCCTGTGCCGATCGGTCTCCAGTGCTGTGATACATGCAAGTGTCGTGTGTGTACAAAGGAAAAATGAACGGTTTTTTTTTTTTTTTGCCTTGCCTTAATTTCGAGTTACATTCTGTAATACTACTGTTTGCACCAAAATTTAGCAGATAGGGTCAAAATCGGCAGTCTAAGATCAACAAGATACGATTGGATAACGGATCAAGATATTTGGAAACAAAACAGGTTGTTAAGGAAAGCACCCTCCAAATAGAGGCCGATACGGATTCTATTCCTAACGTGTTGTACTAGGACTCTATCGGCCAATGGCTATAAAAGGGGTCTAGAGGTGATCAGAAAAGCTGCCCAGAGTTAACCAACCAATTCACTTCTACTTTTCCGTCGACTAGGAGTAGTTCTTGTAATTTAGTCTTTGTAATTCGATCTTGATCAATAAAGTTGCGCATCGCCGATTGTTGATCTTCTTCAAATTACGCCTGTGTTTGATTTATTCGATTTTGTTGCGCATCGCCTTCTTCAGAATCGATCTGCCTTTATCCTCTGATTAGCCTTAATCGGCTAGTTGGACTTACCCTGTTACTTTGATCTTAATCGCTTCAAGTCGATTGAGTCTAAGCCGATTGATCGTTACGATCGGCTTTGAGAGAATTTTATCCTCTGATTAGCCTTAATCGGCTAATTAGATCTATTCTGATACCTTGATCTTGATCGGCTTCAAGCTGATTGAGTTTAAGCTGATTGATCGTTACGATCGGCTTTGAGAGAATTTTATCCTCTGATTAGCCTTAATCGGCTAATTAGATCTATTCTAATACTTTGATCTTGATCGGCTTCAAGCTGATTAGATCTAAGCCGATTGATCGTCACGATCGGCTTTGTGTGGGTTTTATATTTTTTACCTTGTCGGTTACAGGTCAAATCGACTGGCACGCTCTGAACCCGGTGTTCGTCTGGTGTGCTGCTGTCAGAGACCCTATTTCAAGTTTTTGACGTCAACAACTACTATCGATCTGTCTGACATTTGTGTTTTGTACATGTAGTTTTGCGTGTCAGCTGTCAAGTCTCGTTCCTAGAATTGAGCTCCATTTTCGTTTGTGTATACGCTGAAGCTAGCTAGAACGGAAGCATAGCATGGCAGGAGGATATATGTGAGTACCTGCAGGGTGGTGACGCTGCGCTCGAGCTCGGAGATGTACTGCAGCTTTCTCACCCGCGACCTCTGAGCCGACTGCCGGTTAGCCAGTATCCTAGAAGCATTTTCAGATGGTAATTCAGTTCGTAAATCAAGCTAGCTAGCTAGGCTTACATCGTAATTTTTGATAATTAATTTTTACTGTTATGGCTCTTTTTAAAAAAATTTAAATTATCCTTCATCACATATTTTTTGCAAAAATGGCCCCGGATCCGTGAAAACCGCGCCTCCCAGGCACGGCGCATGATGTGCAGCAGACTGAGGACACTGCAACGCCTCCAATCCGACACGTGTCACCGAAAAAACGCAAAAAAAAAAAACAGGAGTAGCATGCAGCGAATTGAGAGCGCTGCATGCTACAATAATTTTTGTTTTTTTCTCTCCGTGTGGAGGCTAGTTATAGGCAAATACATGCTAATTTTATTAGTTTTTATAAATGCATTATAATAAAAAAAATTACATAACGTTTAGTTCTGAAAAAATCGCACATCGTACCACAAATATTTTGAGGACCCATATTCTAAGGAGGGGCATAATATAATACAATATATGTGAGGAGGCTAGTACTAGAAAAAAATATATTATAATTTTATTAGATTTTATAAATATATTATAATAGAAAAATATCGCACAGTAGCTAGTTCTGAAAAAATAATTCTGCGGGTAGTTGCAGAAACACAATTTGTTATAATAGAAAAATAAAAATAATTTTATTAGTTCAAAACTACTCGCAGAATTATTTTTTCAGAATTAGCTGCTGTGCGATTTTTTCTATTATAATATATTTATAAAATCTAATAAAATTATAATATATTATTTCGGCTCCTCACATATATTGTGTTATATTATGTCACTCCGTAGAATATGGTTTCTCAAAATATTTGTGTTACAATGTACAATTTTTTGAGAACTAAACGTTGTGCAAATTTTTTATTATAATGTATTTATAAAACCTAATAAAATTAAAATGTATTTGTCCATAGCTAGCCTCCGCACATATAAAAAAATTTACTGTAGCATACATCACTCCCAGTCCGCTGCATGCTACCCCTATTTTTTTTTTGCATTTTTTTTGTTTTTTCGATGACACGTGTCGGACTGGGGTGTTGCAGCGCCTCCAGTCCACTGCACAGCATGAGCCGCGCCTAGGAGGCCTGGTTTTCGCAGGCCAAAGGCTAATTTTGCAAAAAAAAAAAACGTGACAGGGCTAATTTAAAAAAAAATTAAAAGAGCCATAACAGTAAAACTTTCCATTATACATTATAATTTTATTAGATTTTATAAATCTATTATAATAGAAAAAAATATCGTAAATAAAAATATTTTTATTAGTTCAAAACTAATAAAATACATTATAATTTTATTAGATTTTATAAATGTATTATAATATAAAAAATCGCAAATAAAAACAATTTTATTAGTTCAAAACTATTCGCAGAATTTTTTTTTCAGAACTAGCTGTTGTACGATTTTTTCTATTATAAAACATTTATAAAATCTAATAAAATTATAATATATTTTTTTCAGTACTAGGCTCCTCACATATATTGTGTTATATTATGCCACTCCGTAGAATATGGGTCCTCAAAATATTTATGGTACAATGTACGATTTTTTCAGAACTAACCGTTCTACAAATTTTTTATTATAATGTATTTATAAAACCTAATAAAATTAAAATGTATTTGTCCATAGCTAGCCTCCGCACATTTAAAAAGGTTTACTGTAGCATACAGCAATCCCAGTCTGTTGCATGCTACCCCTATTTTTTTTATTTTTTCGATGACACGTATCGAACTGGAGGCGTTACAGCGCCCTCAGTCCGCTGCACAATATGAGCCACATAAGGGAGGCGTGGTTTTCACGGGCTCAATGGCCAATTTTGCAAAAAGAAATACATGACGATGGCTAATTTAAAAAAAAATAAAAGAACCATAAGGTAAAACTTTGCATGCACTGCATCGTGCAGAAGATAGGCGCGCTCACCTCTTGACCATCTTGGGGTCTTGGATCAGCTCCGACGAGGTTGCGGCAGCTTGCCCGGGCGCCGGCTGGTCCAGCGGCGCGGCCTTGTACCGATCCTTGCAACAGGCGGCGCCGTGCTTGTCGCCGTCGCTGTCGCTGCTGCCGTTCTCCGACCCCGGAGCCGAGCCCCCCTCGTCAGGGAACATGGACATGAGCTGGTCGTCGTCGAACCTGTCGAACTCGCCGCCGCCGCCGCAGTCCGCCGCAGCCACCTCGAGGAAGGCAACGGAGTCGCTCAGCGACCGGCGGTGCGCGCCCCTGTGCGACGTCGCGAACTCGGCGAACTCCTCGGCCCACGCCGCGGCGCACCCGTGGTGGTGCCCGTGATCCGCGACGCCGCCGCCCCCGGGCCAGTGGTGCCCCCCGATCGCCATCGGGATCTTGGGCGGCAGCTGCGCCATGCGAGAACACGGCGATGTAAGTGCACACAGCAGCTAGCCGTCTCTCCTAGCTAAGTTAGCTAGCCTCCTAGTGCGCGCTCTTGCTTTGGCCGGCGCATGGAGCCTTGTTTTATACTGGTGCTTAGCTAGCTAGCTAGCTTCATTGTTGGCTCATTCGGAGCTAGCCGAAATGGATGGGAATCGGGAATTGGAGGGTCACATGGGACGAGACTTTTGGAACATGAGGACAGCCTGAGCCAGCTAGCTTAAGGATAGCTATGGAACTGGCAAGTGGAGTGCGCGCGCCAAGGGAAGGATCGAAGCTGGTGGGGGATCAACGGTTTCATGGGAGAAAAGGGGGGCGCCGAGGCAGTTAGGTGGGTGGGTCGGTGGGAATCCCCATTCCACGTGCTGCTGTCCGTCCATCGTTATATTAGCTCTAACTTACTCGCAGTTTGTGTGCGGCGAGAACCGGAATTAGCCGTCGTTGTCACCCCAAAATGGGCGTTTTGGTCGCCAAATGCAAGCAGCTAGCTAGGCAGCCTGTGTGCATGCTTTGTATGGGCGTGCAGGTTGATTGTCATGCCAGCCCTTGAAATTAAGCGATTAAGGAGGCTGATTACGTGCCATGACAATTAAGCCCCCGACGATTCATCTCTTTCATGACTCGCGCGTTATGGACCACCATGAGTGAGCTATCTCTGCTTGGTATCTATGGATTCGGAATCATAGTCATCTTCACAGAGAGCTAGCTGTTTAATTAAGCGTGGCATCATTGTGGGAGATGATTGCCGTGGTTGGGAGGGGCCGAGGGAGCGCGTGGCTGGATCATTTGCATTACATCTTAGTTTTTGCTGCAGCGCAGAATCGTGTCAGAGATCGATGGAAAGGAATAAACAAGGAATCCTACCTGGATTGCGTCGCACCTATAAAACTAGTACGCGCGTGTCGTTTCGTCACAACACGATCAGTTCGCAAATCCTCGGGGTCAGAGACCTCACCGCGTCTAACTTATCTTACTCTTAGTCCGTACATATCTATCTATTATAATATTAAAGTAAAAGCAAAAGAAATCATCATGTTCGCTCTCAAGACCAGAAATTCTCATATTAATCGGAGGAAAAAGAGAAAGATCTACACCGTTGATCATGGTGGGTCCAGATTATAATGGTCTAGATTAAAATAAAGAGTTTGTGTCATATACAATACAAGAATTTATGTCATGCACAATGCAAAAATAATAAAAATTTGTAATAAAAATAAAATAAAATTAGAAATTTGATTTCCATACGATTAAAAGAAAGAGTCTAAGTACAATAAATTTTTTTTGGAACAAAAAATAAATGATAATTAATAATTTAATTTCCATACGTTCATCAAAATAAAATTGAATTTCAGAATAAAATTTAAAAAAATCAGAATAAAAAATAAAAGATATCTGATTTCCATACGAACATCAAAATAAAACTAAAGTTTAGAATAAAAATTAGTGGTTGGATTTTTATACTAATTCCAACATAAAAAACTAAAATTCAGAATGAAAAATTTAGAATAGAAATTTGATTTCCATATGAACATCAAAATAAAGAGTCAACATCAAATACAATAAAAAACCAAAATTCCCTGTAAAAATAAAAAAATTGAAACAAAAATAATTAAAAATTAGTAATTGAATTCCTATACGAATATCAACCTAAAGCTAAAATTTAGAATAAAAATAAAATAAAATTACCAATTTAATTTCCATACGAACTCTAAAGTAAAATCCCCAAATAGCTTAAATTCGAAATAAAAATGGAATAAAAAAATACCAATTGGATTTGTATACGATTCCAACTTAAAAATATATTAAAAAATATATGTCATGTATGATGCAACAACACACAAATATAATTTGGTATACAAAAAAATACTAATTTGTTTTGCACAAGAATTTCAATTCAATTTTCATATGAAATTCTAAATAAATATGATCCATCATAAAAATTAAAGAAACATTGGCTATTGGATTTATGAATGAATTCAATAAAAATAACTGAAATTTGGAATAAAAATAAAATAAAATAAAAAGAAAGGCCAAAGCCGAAGGAACCAAAAGCCGCGATGATGAGTGATGTGCATCTGCATTGTTAAAGAAGTCAGTAGCAAAAAAAAAAAAGCTTAAATTCGAAATAAAAATGAAATAAAAAAATACCAATTGGATTTGTATACGATTCCAACCTAAAACTATATTAAAAAAATCTATGTCATGTATGGTGCAACAATGCACAAATATAATTTGGAATACAAACAAAAAATACTAATTTGTTTTGCACAAGAATTCCAATTCAATTTTCATATGAAATTTTAAATAAAATCCCTAAATAAATATAATTCGTCATAAAAATTAAAGAAACATTGGCTATTGGATTTATGAATGAATTCAATAAAAATAACTGAAATTTGGACTAAAAATAAAATAAAAAGAAAGGTCAAAGCCGAAGGAGCCAAAAGTCACGATGATGAGTGGTGTGCGTCTGCATTGTTGAAGAAGTCAGTAGCAAAAAAAGCTTGATGGTGAAGAGGCCCTGGTAGAGAAGAGATAAAACTTTGCATGGAAGACGAGCTACAGAGGATATATATATCCATTAGGTAGTTAGAAACATGCCATCACTACTAAGGGACATAACATCACACACGATGGTGAAAAAATTCTCCATATATTAGATAATGACTAAAGCGAATATGCTAGCATCATAGAAGATGGGAGGTCGCTGCGTTAGTGAGGAAACAACATCGTTGAGTTGGCAAACATCGAATAAGAGAAGCGACTGATATGGGACAAGTGTAAATCAAGCATGTATAATATCTTGTATGTGTATATGCATACATGAATTTGTTTGAATCAAAATAAGTTGCAAAAGCTTAGAGTAGAGATGACGTTACTCTATGGAATAGGCTTGAGGCCACTGGTGAGAGCATGACGAGTGTCCCCGGTAGGGATAAGCAATACTTGTACATGTATGCATTGTATGTCGATGTCGTAACGTTTATCATTAAGTAATAATTGAAGACAAATAGAATATAGTTATACGATAGAGTATTGCATTAAAAAGGTAGCACTTGGGAGGGATCGATAAAAAATTAGGCTTGTTATTGGCGATTGAATCAGAAAAGTTGTGGGGTGATCAATAAGAGATATAAGACATGGTTCTGCGGGGTAGCCAGCGTATGAGGAAGATACGTTCAATGTAAGCCGCCCATGATGTATCAGTGTATACGTGAGCAATGTGTTCTAATACCATGTAAAATAATCAGTGTATTATTTGAGATTAAATAGAGGTGCATGTGTTGCATATATTTTGAAAATAGAGTTACTAAGGAAGAAAGAACAGGCGTATTAGCTATATGATCTATGCAAGATGAAGAGTTGCTACGTTTGTAAGAACCCCAACAACTTATTATTCTCAATGATTTTCTTCTATCAAAGCTTTTACTTGAATTATATCCCTTAAGTTGAATTTTTCTTCAAACTTCTATTGTCATTTCTAATATTTATGATGTCTTAAAAATCTAAATAGTTTACAAAATACGTTAATATATACAGTCTAAGAGTAAGGTAAGATGATCTTATTATACATGCCTAACACTCTTCACTGTTCCTCTTGATTACTCCACATCAAAGAGATCCAGAGACTCCTTTACAGAAGCACCTGCTTTTTGGGAAGGTCTCAGTACTGATGGTGTATTGGATATCTAGGAATTACTCGAAACTAATTTTGCAAATGAAAGTCAAGACCTCTCTTCTAGGGGTGCAATCGGCTCAGATTCGGTCAGATATCGCTCTTTCTATATCCTAAACCATATTTTTTTCGGATTCGAAATCGGATTCGGATAGTATCAGATATGTATACGGCGCAGATAATATCGGTCGCGGATTCGAATCGAATACGGAGCGGAATCGATACGGTATTGAATAATTTTTGTCGGATAACACTCGAAAACAAATACCGCATAAAGCACACATATAGTACTGATTAACCAAACGTATGAGTTCAACATGCAACAAGATCATCACAGTCTAACAATTCATTTTATCGGACAATCCAATAAAATTACAAAAGTACACTAAATTTGAACGATACGCATATGACAAGTTTCGAAACATAGAATGCTACATAAATAATATTACGATAAGTCAATAACATGATCATGAGGTCCATAACTACATGTTTTCATGAAAGAGATAATACGACAAGTCGATAATATTTAGATTACGTCATAAAGACATACAGACAAAAGACTCGACAATGACACAATCTTATATAAGAGTTAGAAGACTGAAGTGGCTAAGTCAGGCTGGCAACATCTCAAGAAACAACATCTTAAATACAATAAAACAACATGTTATGAGTTTCCAATTTTCTGTAAAAGTGAGGTGATAAGCTGAAAACTACACCACTACACTCTCCTGGCAAAAAGTGTGAATACTAAATTAGATACTCTTTTCAGTTTTTCACTTCCAGGGCAGTACCTGATGATTGTTCCTTGTTGCCACCTTCGGTCTGGTGTCCTTTTCCTCCCTTTACCAAATGCCCAACCAGTAGGACAAAATGCCACCATGAGATCGAACTGGTCCTAAAGCAAAGTAGCTATCAGAAAATCACAATAGGTGATGCTTTGGAAGCAAAAGAAACACAGCAAAATCGTTGGACTTTGATTCTGGTTTCCTGCCGGATAGGAACTATGGAGTTTGAAATGATGCAGTTGGAAGCTTTGGCCACTTCGTCTAAAAGAAAAGCTAAACTTAAAAGAAAGAATATAGGGGTCTTGTAGTAATCCTGATAGCCAGAATATACGTTCAAGATTACATTTTTTAGTTTTTCTCTACCTGAAACAGTGAAGGGAAACCTCTTAACTATGAGCATCCATGAGACATGAACTAATGATTAAGCTTATGGTAACAAACATATTTTAGCATATTGTGCAGTGAATTGGCAGGCTCACTGATTTAAGCGAAGATCCTATTGAGCTTGGAAGGCTCCCTGAAAGGCTATTATTCCTGAGAAAATCTGGTCACAACAAAACTTGAAAACATTAGCAAGATGAATAATGAAAATCTTTTGTTACTTAAAATAAGCTTTGGAAGGCAAGATCCATACAACAACTTGCTTTCAGAACCACCATGAGTATTTGTACTGAACACCATCTTAAATCCAATCCAACATTAAAATGTGAGTTGTCAACTAAATTATAATCAGCAGTACTATATTGCACACCATCTTATGGCCGGAATGGAAACCAGAATCAATCTCCGTCCTAAACTCCTGATACCAAGAATGATGGATACCAAGAATGAAGGTATTAGATCAATTTCTCATATATGTCATTCCCATCCAAATTGCTAACTAATTCAAGCAATCATAATTCCAGTGCCAAGCAATTTATCCACAAATTAACTAGCTAAACAAAAAGTTATTGTATTCAAGAACATTACAAATGTAAAGCATATTGCACGGAGACAATGACTGTTGAGGCTCGAGCTGGATCCAGAGGGCGGCGGGACTCGGGTGGAGGGTACCGGGTAGCGAGATGGGCGGAAGGCGCTGGGAGGTGAGACGGGAGGAGGGCGGCTTGACGGGCTAGGGCACTGGGAGTCGAGACAGGCGGAGGACGCCAGGAGGTGAGACGGACAGAGGGCGGCGAGACAGGTGGAGGGCACCGAGAGGCCTGGGACGAGCGGAGGGCGGCGGCGGGACAGGCTAGGCCGCTCGACGAATATGGGAGACGGGGAGATCTAGGGGTTAGCCGGTTAGGGACTTAGGAAGTTAGGGTTAACAGGTTAAGTGGTTAACGGATATCCGAATAAGATTGATCGGATATATCCGAGAAAAGGTTCGAAATATACCGATCTGACGGATAGTGATCTTCCGAATCCGAATCCGAAACAAAGTATCCGAAACCGATACCGAATCCGATCCGAACACATCCGGTCGATTGGTCGGAAATTATCCAATCCGATTACACCCCTACTTCCTTCTAATGAGAAACAGCAAGAATTACATGTTAACACTTAACACTGTCGCATACTTATTACGTGGTAATTGATCTTCAGTGAGTTCGGTATCATTTGCTTGCAAGTCCCAAGCATTGGGGTCTGCAGTACGCTGCTTAGCAGTTAGCATTACACATTCCCTAATCTTTGGGATCACGAAGGTCCACCACAATACCAAAAGAAATGTAGTTTTTCTTAAGGCCCAAACACTTTGCAACGTCTTCGATATCTCGGCCTGATCTTACAACTAGGCTGGGCTTAAAAATAGCCCTAAGCCAATTTCGTACGGGTTTCTCTTCAAAAAATACTATCCGCACCGATGCCGATAGGGTGTAATGTACTCTGAGGCTTTGTTTTTTTTTTTCCGCTGGGTTCTGCTGTTTCGGTTTCTGTCAGAATAAAATTGCAAGCATGGTCTTTTCTTGACTATGATTTATACTATGATAGATATCGGTCGACGATCGGGACCGCCGACCGCAAAGAAAGAGGGGAAGGATCGTACGGAGGGCGAGGCCCAGAGCTTCGCTCGTCCGGTTGGCATCTTTGGCGGGCGCACTAAGCAGGGGAGCCTGTGCAACCAAATAGGGGACACAAGGTTTATACTGGTTCGGGCCGAACCCCTACTCCAGTTCGTGTGGTGATGTTGTATTGCCTTTTTGTGTAGATCGCTGTACCAAGTTTACAAGTGAGAATGCTAATGGCTTAGCCAAATGAGTTCGGGCCCCCTCCTACGGGGGTTCCTGCCTCCTTTTATACGGAAGGAAGGGGCAGGTTACATCGAGAGTTGGGGGAGGACGAGGTGACCTACACTAGAGCTTCGGTCCTTCGCTCACGACCGATCACCGCCCGTCTTGCCCATGCTGGGTCGATGAGTCTAGTTGGGCAGGGTGGTTAGGTATTTCCCAAGGAAACGGCGTACCTGCCCTCTGCGAACCTTACGAGTGTTGACGTTGCTGCGCATGACGTGGGTGTTGCCTCGGGAGAGCGTGTCTTCGCATCTTGTATGTGACCGGTGATGGGGCTCGGGAGCATGACTTGGCGATCATTAAACCATCTTGGGAGATGGCCACCGCTCGTATAGTCACTTGATTGACCCCATCCGTGGGGCACGTGGTCGCTGGCGGTGGAGGCTTTGACACGCGGCCCTTGGCGGGGGTTGCCTTGGCTTGGTCGGAGTCGGGGGACCCCGTCCCGCTACGGAGGTCGGGAGCCCGACCCGCCAGGTCGGGGAAGAGCTCGGAGAGGTCCCCGGTGGCCTCTTGAGACCTTTGGTAGGATCCGTGACTGTAATGCGCTCGGCGCCCGGCCGGTAGATCGGAGACGTCTCTGCACAGGCTTAGGAACGATCCCGGGCACGAGAGGGGAACGGACCTGTGTCTGGGGGACGCGCGCCAGACTGTCCGATCCCCGACAACCAGCCCCCGAGGCTCAAGAAGCGGTCTGAGACTCTAGGCGCTCTTGAGTCTGATGTCTTGTTTGAAGAGGGATTCCCCCATCGGGACACATACTTGGACTTCGCCATTTTATTTTCCCGGATGGGCCCAGGAAGCCCAGGAACCTCGTGGACGGGGAAGTTGAAGGAATGGGGTCTGTAGGATGCGTGGAGGGACGCGCCCGTACGGGGGTTTTGAAAGGCCCCGACGTTTGGCCGCCCGGCTACTCTGCGCGCTTTTGAGGTGATGGTGATGTCGGTAGAGAGGCGTCTTTTAAAACCAGGGGGTCTCACCCTTTAGGATTTCACTTCCCGTTTCTCGTGCTCTTTCCTTCTTCCTCCTCGTCCCTCTGCGTCCACGCCTTCTAGCCCTTGGTTGCGACCCCGCTCACTCCCCTCCCTTTTGACCTTGATTCTATGGCGAAGTCTGGGAGGAGCACACTCACCGCAGAACGGATGAGGGAGATGGAGTCTTTGGGGCTTCTGGACCCGTTCTCCTGGCGGCTTCCTTCCGGGGAGAAAGTGCCGCGACCTCGGGATGACGAGATCGTGAGCACGAGCGAGACATGCTCTTTGGGCTGCGGACCCGGAAAGTGACTTCTTGGTCGCGGTCCTTGCGCAAAGGCGAGATCGAGCTCGTGAACTTGGTGCCGAACTCCTCCTTCTCCTTCTGCTGCACATCTTTGCGAGGGTTCTTGGGCGAGCTCCTACCCCTTGCTTTTCTTCCGTTTTACTCCTTGTCTCGACCGCGAAGACCCGTCGTCGGGTGCCTCTATTTTCTACCGGTGCAGGCGAGACTCCTTGCACCTTTCTCCAAATCCCGACCCGGGACTCACTCGGGCCGTGGGCGGAGAAGTGGTTTTATTTAAAGAAGGGCGAGGGAGGCGGGCTTGCCTATAACAAATCATGGTCGAAGGAAGCAGAGACCCCGAGCACGAGGACTCGGTGGACGACCAGGAAGTGGCCGCCTTCATCCACACAAGCGCCATGCGGGGCCTGAAGGGGCAGACGGTCGTTTACGACTACCTGCGGAATCGGGTGCTCCCTCTACGGAGGAGGTTGCACCCTTTCTTTGAAATCACCGGTAGGTACGACGTCACCCGGGGAAGTCACGAGGGTAAGTGTCGTCCGATCTTGGGTCCTTTCGGACCTTGGTCGGGGCTCTCTTATCTCCTGACGTTTTATTCCTGATCTCGCAGCACCGAGGTCGGCATAGGTCGCTTCGAGGATGCAGGAGTTCTTCGGGAAGGCGGCCAACTCCTTCGACCTTGGCGGCAACGTCCCCAAGAACATCTTGGGGCGTAGCAGCGAAGTAAAAGCCCTTCACCTTGGTCCTTACTTTGGGCGCTCGGATTCGGATGCTTATTGTGGCGAGCTCGTGTAGGCAACCAAAGAGCTCGGGTACGCCAGCGGTTGCTACCGCTTCTGGCCCGATCAAAGGCAAGAGGATGCAAGAAGCTGGCCTTCGACGCCCCAAAGCAAATCGCCGAGAAGCCCCACGTCGAGAGGGGCGACCGTGTCGTGGTGAGTTTAGACCCCTCGAGCTCGGGGGTACCCGGGCTCGAGCTCGATGCCGCCGGGCCATTTCTCTTTCTTTTTCTTCTTTTTGGTTCACCCGCTAACCCTCGCTGTTCGGAACAAGAGGCGGCCGGCCGCAAGAGCCTCGGGCACGCAATGAGCAACAGTTCCGCAACAAGCTCGAGGGGAAGCCTTCCTGCCGCTGCCGAGGAGCGGTCACGCCAGGTACGGCCTCCGTTCATTTTTCGTCATCCCACCCCATTGCGGCGTTCGAGCGTCCGAGGGGTACCGACCTTTCCTGTGGTCCAGGGCGAGGCCAGGGAGGAGGATTATGAGGACGATTACCGCCTCATGGCGCGACCCAGGACGCGGCAGATGCTGCTTGCTGCGTCCTTCGAGGAGGACGAAGCGGCCGAGGGAGGGTTGGTTGAAAGCGCCACGACCAAGGACGTCGTGATTGGGGGTGCTGCTGCCGGGAGCACCGTAGCCGAAGGGGCCGCAGTCGAAGGTGGCGTCGTCGCTGCGCCCCCGGTGGGGGCGTCCCCGAGGGTGGAGTCCTCGGGAAAGCGGAGAGCCGAATCGCCCCCGCAGGGGGGGCCGGTAAAGAAGGCGAGGTTGCCGCGCGTCCGATCGGCGCGGTAAGTTCCCCCGTTTCTTAACTTCGTGGTGGTGGGGCCGACTGAGCATCTTTTGATAATTTGCCGCGTGCAGCTCATACACCGGGGCGGTCGTGGCATCGGTCCATCGTCCGACCCCGGTGCCTCCGACCGGGGCGCTTTCGGTCGTTGCGCCCGTGATCGAGGGCGGCGTTGTCGCCGTGCCCCGGGTGGGGCCGTCCACCTTTGGCGAGCCGAGGATCCTTCCCGTAATCGAGGGCGGCCAGGGGGTCGTTGAGCCATTTGCCGGCCCAGAAGGTCCGGCCGCCATTGCCGTGGCCGGAGCGGATCCCCCTGGTCCTTCGGGGTGCGCCATTGTCATAGCGGCGGCGGAGGCCGCCGGGGCGCTATCGCGCGTCTTGCCGAGATTCTGATGGTGTCGTCGACTTGTCTTTGCTGGAAGACCGGCTAGTGGAGGTAAGATCGATCGTGGCGTCAGCTCCTTCCTCCCTCCCTTTCCTTAGTGGTCATGGTGGGTTTTTCTTTGCCTTCGCAGGGTCTGCGGCTGGTTTCCCGGGGGTACAACATTGCGCGCGAACACGTGCTTGCCTTCCGGCCCTTATGCGGTGTCGTCGAGGCCAATCAGAGGGACATCGTCGAGCTAAAAAGCTACCGTGTCGCGCGGTCAAGAGGAAATCTCGCTCTTGAAGGAGGCCCGGGCCCTCGAGCTCGCGCGGGCTGTCGAGGCCGAGCGGGAGCGCGTGGCCCAGGAGATATATGCCATAGCGCTCTCCGAAGCCATCAAGGGGGAGCGGAGGAGGGCGGAGGAGACCCTCGCCCGGGTCCGTCAAGAGGCGCAGGACGTCTTTGACGAGGACCGCGCAAGCGCATCGACGGAGATCCAGCGTCTCAAGCTCGAGATCTCCGGCCTTCGCTTCGAGGCAGAAGTCGCACGGCGAGGGGGGCCCTCCTCCGAGCTCGAGGCCAAAGCGGCCGAGCTCGAGAAGACGGTCGCGGGGTTGGAGATGAGGGCCACCGGAGCAGAAACCAAGGTGGCTGAGGCCGAGGCCAGGAACGCTAGTCTTGGAGAGAGGCTGGCGCAGGTGGCTCGGGCTGGGAAAGACGCCTTGGCCCATCTCCAAGGCGACCGCGACCGGATTGACAAGGTCGAATCCGAGGTCCTCGCACTGCGGCAGAGGGTTTCCGACCTTGAACGGGAAAAACTCGCCCGAGACATGTCTCTGTAAACTTTAGAGTTAGCAGATGGGTCCGGGGGTGAAAGATTCCCCCTTGTAAAGATAAAACAACTTTATGCTAAGCTTTATAGAGTTGTGTTTTTTCGGAGAACTTAGCTTATTTGTCGGTCTATGCCGCCACTGCGTGCTTTGTGCGGGCTATTTCTTGGAAGGGTCGAACAGTACTGGATACGTGGCGCGTGGCGAGCACGTTCCTGCGGACCTTCGCGGCGAGGCCTACCGCCTTTTGCCCGAATTACCTAGTTTAGGCTGACAGAGCTGTCTGATGCCTGATGTTGATTCAACCGAGGCCTCGCCCGAAATCACTCGGGCCCGGGCACGACTCGGGTTGACATGTCTCGATAATTTGGCTGCGGGGAATTAGTCGGCTTGTTGCGGCAAAGCGACTTATTGCGACCGAGATCATCCCTGGTGGTGATCTTAGGGGTCGCGGCCTCCGGGTCTGGGAATGTCATCGGGCCCGGGGCGCTTCTTGAGGACGTTCACTGGTCGGTAACACAGGGGAATAGCCGGCTTACTCCGATAAGGATCGTTTTACTGCGGCCTCCGAGCCCGGGAATGCATCGGGCTCGGGATGCTGGCATCCCTGAGATGAACCCGGAGAACGTGGTCCCCACCGAGGCCTCGCCGGCGAGACACGTGTTTGGGCACAACTCGGACCGGTCGGCTGGAATAGCTCAGTGACCGATTTTCGGTCTTAGTTCGACTCGGCGAGCTCGGGAATGCATCGAGCTCGGCAAGACCCTCGAGGGCGGTTTAGAGATTCGAACTCGCCACCGCCCCGGGAAAGGTCGGCAGAACGACAAAGTCATCCCGGTGGTGAATCCCAAATGCGACCTCCGAGCCCGAAAAGTCATCGGGCTCGGGCGCCTCGAGAACGCTCAATGGTTGGCGGACGGGGATGGCCGGCTTACCCCGATAACGATCGCCTTACCGCGGCCCCCGATCCTGGGAATGCCCAGGCCCGGGTTTTTCATCCCCGAGGCGAACCTAGAGAACGTGACCCCAGGCGCTGCAAGAAAGAACACGCATGGACGTCTCGAGGCCGAGCCCGCCGCGTGGCCTTATGGTTGCCCTTATAGCCACGCCGCGGGGTCGGGCCTTCCGAGGCGTTCTAAGAAGAAATTACTTTGGTTAAAAAAAAGGGGACGGACGAGACGCCGCGTCCGAGGGCCTTTAAGATGGTGCGACCTTCGACCGAAGGAATCTGCAACTTAGGGTCGTGACGGAACACCAACCCTTCTACAAATCGAAAGAGATTAGCACGGAAATCTGAAGAAAACTTTACTATGGTCACGAACCTGGGCCGGACCAGGGGATGGCAACACGAGAGCCTCGGGCATGCCCCGAGGCGCCAGAATTCAGAATACAGGAACGAACACAGCAACAAAGAAAGAGGCAACTTAACTTAATGAAGGGTGAAAGAGGAGCGCTAGACGTAGAACTTTCGGAGCTGGCCTACGTTCCACGAGCTCGCGAGCTCCCTGCCATCGGGGACCGCCAGATGGTAAGCCCCCGCGCGGCTTGTTGAGACGACTCTGAAGGGGCCCTCCCACAGCGGGGACAGCTTGTTGGTGTAGGAGCGATCTTGGATCCGTCGTAGGACCAGGTCCCCGACGCGGAAGCCCCTGGGTCGGACGGCTTGGGCAAAGATGTCCGGAGATCTTGCGGTGGCGCCGAGCGCAGCGCGCCGCACCTCACTTCTTCCGCCAAGGCAAGGTCGAGGGACCGCTCGCCGAGGTCGACATGGTCGACCGAGCTCGCCCTAGTGGAATGGAGCGCGACCTCGGCGGCGGGGCGACCTCGGCTCCAAAGACGAGCCGAAAGGGCTTGCCCCGCTGTCTTACCGGTCGAGGTGCGACAGACCAAAGGACTGCGGGAGCTCATCCACCCATGCCCGGCCATGGCGATCGAGCTCGTCGATGACTCGCTTGATCCCTTGGATGAGCTGCCCATTGGCGCGCTCGGCCCCGTTGCTCGGGGTGGCTCACCGAGGCATAGCGCACCTTGGTCCCCATATCCGCTACCAACTCTTGGGACAGCTACCGTGAACCGCGCCCGTTGTCGGTGATGATCTGCAGGGACTCGCACTCGTGACCACGGCGAACGGAAGAACTTTACCGCACCTTGGCGGTGATAAGCGAGACCGGTTCTCGCTCGATCCATTTTGAAAAGGTGTCGATCGCCACGAATAGGAACTTCTTCCCCGACCGACCTCGGGAAGGACCGAGAATGTCGAGGCCCCACGCCGAGAATGGCCAGCGAGGGAATGGTCTGCGCAGGCATAGGCCGGTTGCCTCACCTTTCGAGCGTGGAACTGACAGGACTGGCAAGAACGAACGATGCCCTGGGCATCTTCGAGCACCGTTGGCCAGTAAAAACCCATCCTGAAGGCCTTCCCGACCATAGTCCTGAAAGAGGAGTGAGCGCCGCACAGGCCGGAGTGTATGTCGTTGAGCAGGTATTTACCTTCTTCTGGAGTGATGCATTTTGACAGAACGCCCAAAGCCCCCTGACGGTGGAGCTGCCCGCCGATGAGCCTGTACGAGCCCGCACGTCGCCGGAGCCTGCTCCTTTCAGCAGGAGTGGCGGGGATCCTGCCGGTGAAGCGGTCGGTGATCATGTGACAGGGGGCCGCTAGCCGTCACGGGGCGAGACTCGGAGCCCAGAGAGCTTGCTTGCCGCCGGGGTGTGACGCCGTCGGTCGCTTTGTTGAGCTCTTCGCCGGGGACCGTCGGAAGAGGGCCGAGCCGCCCGAGCGAGTCGACCATGACCGGCGATGGCCCGCAGCGCCTTAGGCGTGTTCGTGCGGACGGGAGGCCGAACCGGCCGAATCGAGCGGGTCGTACCACGCCTCTCGCCGGATGGCGGCGATGGCTTGGTCGATGGCGACTGGCGAGCCGATCGCCCCGAGGGTTTCGAGCCACCGTCGTCGCCCGGGGTTGCCTCACGTCCGTCGGCCGCGAAGGCATGACGTTCGCGGGGTGGCAAGGATGGCGAGAGCATGGAAGTGGAGCCTTGGCACTCGGGGACAGCGTCCGAGCCCAAGCTCGCCGTTCGTGACATGCTGGTAGTGGAGCCGGAGGTGTTGAGCTGGCCAAGATGACGAATTTTGGACGAACGAAACTTCGGGCCCCACGGTGGGTGCCAGCTGTCGACGATCGGGACCGCCGACCGCAAAGAAAGAGGGGGAAGGATCGTACGGAGGGCGAGGCCCAGAGCTTCGCTCGTCCGGTTGGCACCCTTGGCGGGCGCACTAAGCAGGGGAGCCTGTGCAACCAAATAGGGGACACAAGGTTTATACTGGTTCGGGCCGAACCCCTACTCCAGTTCGTGTGGTGATGTTGTATTGCCTTTTTGTGTAGATCGCTGTACCAAGTTTACAAGTGAGAATGCTAATGGCTTAGCCAGATGAGTTCGGGCCCCCTCCTACGGGGGTTCCTGCCTCCTTTTATACGGAAGGAAGGGGCAGGTTACATCGAGAGTTGGGAGAGGACGAGGTGACCTACACTAGGAGCTTCGGTCCTTCATTCTGCTGACTGATCACCGCCTGTCTTGCCCATGCTGGGTCAGTAGTCTAGTTGGCCAGGGCGGTTAGGTATTTCCCCGGGAAACGGCGTACCTGCCCTCTGCGAACCTTACGAGTGTTGACGTTGCTGCGCATGACGTGGGTGTTGCCTCGGGAGAGCGTGTCTTCGTCTCAGTATGTGACCTACCGATGGGATCGGGAGCATGACTTCTATCATTAAACCATCTTGGGAGATGGCCACCGCTCTCGTATAGTCACTTGATTGACCCCATCCGGTAGGGGCACGTGGTCATTGGCGGTGGAGGCTTTGACACGCGGCCCTTGGCGGGGGTTGCCTTGGCTTGGTCGGAGTCGGGGGACCCCGTCCCGCTACGGAGGTCGGGAGCCCGGCTTGGTCGGGGTCGGGGGACCCCGTCCCGCTACGGAGGTCGGGAGCCCGACCCGCCAGGTCGGGGAAGAGCTCGGAGAGGTCCGCTAGGTCGGGGAAGAGCTCGGAGAGGTCCGCCAGGTCGGGGAAGAGCTCGGAGAGGTCCCCGGTGGCCTCTTGAGACCTTTGGTCGGATCCCGACTGGTAACAGTCTGCTCGGCGCCCCGGGCCGGTAGATCGGAGACGTCTCTGCCTGGGCTTAGGAACAGTCCCCCGGGCACAGAGGGGGAACGGACACGTGTTAGGGGGACGCGCGCCAGACAGTCCGATCCCCGACAATATCTATTATACTTCTATATCACAATAGTTGATCTGCTGCGATCATATACCGTAGCAGATGACACATGTCGCATTTCGATCATTTCGCGGTCAAAAAAGAGGCACGGAGGCCACACCACGGTAGACATCTAACTTGCCACTACTGATGCCTCGTAGCCACTCACTACCACAATCCAATTCTTCGAACCTTGCGGTGAAGGTTCCTCTCGGAGACTGCCAGTCTACAAGAAGCTGGCAGAGCTTTAGCCATTGGACCACATCCATCCATCCTCCTACCTAAACAGTGACGCCTTTTCTTGTTCTTTCTTCGAATTACGCTAGTGGTTTTGTGCTTCTATATCGTGACAGGTGACCTACTATGGTCTTATACCCAGTGTTGTGAAATACGGTATGCGCTCGATGGACGGATGTGGTACCGTTAAGCGATTAATCGCAATACAATCGATTATTCGAAATTTAACGGATGATTATGCGTTCGTATTAATATATTTATTTACATTTAGAATTAATTAGAAATATTCTAGTTACCTAAAGTTATTGGTTATCACTCTACAAAATATGTTTTACATTTTATTGTTTATACTTCATCCAAAAGGTACATACTATGAACATAGTAATACAATATTATAAACTAATTTATTGTACTTAGTTAATAGAAATAAACTATTTTCGTGATTAAACGAGAAAAACAGATAGCCGATTAATCAGATTTATGCGGTCAAGTAATCGTTCAGCTACATTAATTGTACTTCGATTAAATTATTCGTGATGGTTTAGTCACCATCACCGATTAATCGATCGACTAATCGGTGTAGGATCAAGGATAACCGACTAGAAGGGGGTGATAGGAGGTTTCTAAATTTTTCGGCACTAATTGCAATAAATAAAATTACTAAGCAAGAATTGCAATTTTCGACAATTGAACCTAAATTCTCTAGAGATCACTGAGTGTTCCAACAATCTAAGTATAAGTAAGATGTAATTTTAGAGACAAGAATAATACACTTAAATTGCTAGAAATGTAAATTGTACTCAAGAATAGAAAATTCAAACCATAAGAGAATATGACACAAGAATTTATCCCGTGGTCTCGGAGACTTGCTGTTCTCCCCTAATCCACGTTGAGGTGACTTGAACAACTTCAAACTGGCTCCAAACTCTTGAGCCTTCCTCGATCACTAGGGTAGTTCTTCCCCGCTCCGGGCAGGCGAACTCCGGCCTTCGTAACTTGCCGGAGCTTCTCATAACCTTCGTTGAGAAGCTCACCACGCACAAACTCCTCTAAGCCGTCTAAGAGGCGGCAACCTCATAGAGAATAGAGTAACGATGCTTGCTTGAAGATGAATCAAGTGTCTAAATGGCTTAAATCTATTGCAACACTTGAATGTTTTTTTCTCACTCAAAAATGAAAATTTAATGCACTTGTGAGGAAAAGAAATTTGCTAGAGCTCAATATGTATTCAAAGAGTCACCAAGAGCTTTCTATTGAACAGGTGTGGGGGTATTTATAACCCCACCCACTATTCCATCCGTTGGGAGTGTGATCCTGAAGAAATCAGAAAATCCGATACTACCGGCGTGCAAAACCCGATAGTACCGCCCCTGTCCCAACAGTTGATTTTGAGCATTTAATGCAGCGAAAAAGAGCCGTTGGAGGAGGTCCGGTACTACCGCCACACAAAATGCAGTAATACCGACTTTTCTGGAGAGAATTGCTCAAATTCGATCTGCTCTGGAAAAAGAGTACCTTGCATAAATCACGATACTACTGTGATTCCGGTACTACCGAACTTTACCTTGCAGTAGTACCGTCCAAGGCAAAGCGCTCAAAAACACCCCTTACTGGAAATAAACTACCGCTCATGCAAGTCGGTACTTCCGCTCTTGCGGTAGTACCGCATATAATGTCGGTAGTTCCAAAAAAAGCTGAGAAGATTGTTAAAGAGGTGCTTCTCTGGAAAATAAGTACCGCAATTAATACTACGGTACTACTGTGCACATACCTGCGGTAGTAACGGCTATGCTACAGATGAGCAATTTTCTTTGTGGCATATGATCCAATGCAACAATCAATGATTTTTCTATCAAGATGTGAGCCATATGATATTTAATTCAAATTTAAACTATTTGTCATTAATCCCTCTTGATAGTAAGGCATTTATCATATTAACCCGATCTTTTTACTCCTAACTCCGAGATCAGTAAAAAGCTAGATGAAATTTCCTTAAGTTACATATACCTTATCCTTGATCTTGTAGTTCCTTCTGTGAACTTTAAATTCCTTAAGGTGCCAACGCGATGACCAACCTATTCTTTCAAACTTAAGAGAAATTGTTAATCCTTTAGTATAATTGTCATAAATTACTAAAACCTAATAAAAAAATAAAAACCTAGATACTTCAATAGGTCGAGTCAGCCATTTTTCACAACTACGCTTATACCGCAGCAAACAAAAGGACACGGAGGCTAAACGTGTAAAAAAAAATCCAGAGACAAAAGAAATGGAAGCCAAAAACTCATGTACTCCAGCTGTGTGAGCCCGGTCAAGTACTCTTTCGTCTCCTCGGCTTCCATCATCGTACTTCGTCTACATCCAGTCAGAAATCCCTTTCGCAGAGCGCCGCGAACCAATCGCCACCCACATTCTGTCACTGACAGCCTGGGTATCACCACAAATGGCCCCATATGACAGTGTGGCAAAGCATCCCAAGCATTAGCATTGCTGATTCCCAAGCTCAGAACATGCACTGAACAGGCGCTGCTACGAACCACTGATTGGTGGGCCCATAAGTGATCTTGGACCCACATTTCAGTTGCGTACGAGCTCTCGGGCCGGGAAGTGGAGGGCGCCCATTCCCACTCCCCCCTCTCGTTCAAATCAATCGACGAACCAACCAACTGCTCTGCGCCTCTCACCTTCCTCCTCCCATTTCCGGAAAAACCCCAACTCCGACCAGGCTTAACCCAACCACAGCTCGTCGCCTCATCCAACCCAGCCACAAACCCTAACCCGAGCAGTCCCCCATGCCTCCCCGCACGCGCAAGAGGGACGGCGGCGGCGGCGCGGCGCTGCTCGGCGCCCTCGGCCTCGGGGGCTTCGCGCGGCTCGACCTCCCCGCCACCCCAACTGACGGGCTCGACCTCGCCGCCGCCGTCGACCTCGCCTCCGGCCGCATTACCGTCTCCCTCGGCGGCGCTCGTGTCTCCGCCTCGCCCGCCGACCTCGCGTCCGCCCTCGCGCTGCCGCTGGGACCGGTTGCCCTCGCCCCGGAGGTGGACGTGGCCGTGTTCTCTTCCGCGGAGGCGATCGCCGCCGTGAGGGGGTTCGTCAACGATCGGGTGCTGCTGGGGGCTGGAGGGGATGGCGGGGCGGCGCCGGAGGAGGTCGCCGCGGCCTTGCGGCTGGTGGAGCAGGGGAAGGCGCACGCGGTGGACTGGGGACTGTTGGTTTGGGCGGTGGTGGAGAGGGAGGTGGTGACCGGGGAGCCACGGCGCTACGCGCCGCACCTCCTCCGTTTGATGGAGTGTCAAAGGCGGGAGCTTTTCGCCGAGGTTGATGGAAGGTTACCCCTTGGGAAGAGGAGGAAAGGCTTGATGTTGCAGCAATGCCAGAGGACGGATGAGCGTTTGGTGGATTGCAGTGAAGTTGGGGTGGGGGAGGAGAGCTTGCTTCATGAAAACAGCAGCAATGATCAATGCCGGGCGGCAGAAGCTGAGGTGGAGGTGGGGTTGGTTTCTGGAGCAAGCCAGAACATTGGGGAGAGCTTGATTCCTGGAGACAGCCGCAATGATCAAATCCGGGCAACAGAAGTAGAGGTGGAGGAGGGATTGGTTTCTGGGATAAGCCAGAACATTGGGGACTTGGAGGAGATGCCAGTTTTTGGAAAGGGCAAAGATGTTACTGGTGTCGTTTTTGTGGATTACAAGAGAGCAATTGTGGAGGAGGGGGAAGGGATTCATGGAATGACCAAAGGAAATTGTGAGCTTGAATCACAGAAATGCTTGCCCTCAGATGTCAAGGTTTTGGGTTTTGAGATGGAAGGCATTGGAGGGAAAGGAGCTGTTGGTCGGAGTGCCAAATATCAGAGTTCTACTGTTGATTCATCTTTCCTTAGCCTCCTCCAGACAATGGATGAGCAAGACGACTCCTCAAGCCTTCAGAAGGTGATCTTTCGGACCAAGTCCCAACCTGGATCGAATCAGCAACTTGTGATTGAAATTGAAGACGAAGAAGCTGACGGCAACGGCAATGTCGGTGCTGGTCCTAGCCCTCCTGTCATCGGAAATGGTCCTTTCAATTTCATAGTTGACCAATCTCCTCCGCACTTCCATTCCTGCGTACAGCAAATCCTAGCTTCTGTCCCTAACATGAAGGATGCGGTCTTGGATAAGGAAAAGGCTTTCATGGACACTCAAGCTGCAGTACTGCGCATGAGGGAGGTGCTGATGGAAAAGGACTATATTATCGCATCTACCAAGAACGATATACTGGAGGAGCTTCAAGGAAGGCACGCTACAATTTGTAGACTCGAGCAGGATATGAAGGCGATGCTCTGCACTGTTCATCAATACGAAAAGTTGTTTCAGAAGTCTTCTGCTGCATTTCTGGAGTACAGGAGCAGGATACTGTGTGGGGAAGGTGGTGAGTCATCTTCAGAGGTTCTTGTCATGGCTGATGAGCAGAATCACATTTGTTGGAGGCAGCAGCTGCGTATCCGTCAGATGATTAATGGGCTTCAAAAACACTGGCTTGCGAAGTATACAGAATGTGTTGAGCAGATTACAGGGCTGGCAACAAGGATGACAGACCTGAACAATAAAGTGAAAAGACTGAAGGTTCCAGATCTCAACAATGATAGTCCTCAATTATGAATTCTACATTTCAGGTGATGGCTAACTTCCTCAAATCAACTCATGCTTATTCTGTCGATAGGTTGGATGACTTTTCTAGTAGTGAAATGGTTTATGTGCTGAAGTGAAAGGATACCAGACGGTGTTTGTACTGAAGCTACCAAATAGCTGTTATTGTTTGTTTTGTGATGGTAAAAATATGCAACTTAGTACTATCATGACTTAAGCGTTCAATGTTATGTGATGACAAAGGCTGTGTTTTGTATGAATCTGTTCTGCGAAGGAGGCAGTTGCCTATGAGGTTGTCTTCTTCTTACCGTCTAGCTTAGCTTGTACTGATTATCGGTTAGCACCAAACTACTAAACCATCCCAACCCTCCTTATTGTAAATTCAATAGCCGATGTTTCTTGGTGTTATGCTTTCCAGTCAATCGCCATGTCGTTTAGGTATCAGTGTCACATCTGTTGATCACTTGACCACAAATATACTTTTTGCACCTTATAAATGTCTTTGAAACTTTTTGTTTTGCACTGCTTTGTGCAAGTCCTCTTTTTAGTGATCAGTTCAGGGGCTGGGATGCTCATTTTTCTTGACTATTCAGTTCAGGGTCAGCAACTGCTAATGCTGACGGATTAGCTAAAAGTGTATTTCTGCCTACTTAACTATGCCATCTCTACCTTACTGTCTGTCATCATAGTGCTTCATTTGGCACCATACTGTTTGTCTGTACTTTGGCATAGCTTAGTTATATACATTTTAACATGTCTCCGGCTTCATTCTGGCAAGTAGTTAAATACTTGGAATAGTTGTAGTCTGTGGGTACTGTGAGTATTTTTTATCCTCTAATCCTTGGATGACTTTGCACGCCTCAACAAGAATCAAGAGGTGTAGTCAGCACAACTGAGCAGCACCTCATCAGACAGTAACCATTACTAACTTTGCTACAATGAACTTCGTGCTGTTGTTCAGTAGTGGGGTTTTGGATGTCAGACTCGAGGGCTTTATCACTTAAATCTCTTTTGTTGATTCTGTGCTGCATCGCCTCATTTTACAAAAGGAATTCTATTTTTCCAAGTAACGCACTCAATTGCGTGGGCTAGTTAAAAAATGCAATATTTAGTAGTTTCCAATCCACAACAAAATGCTTCATGTGGCGATGCTCCCATCCGTGAGTATTTCAGTGTCAGCAAAAAGTCATCGTCGTTCCGTCAGTTTCTGGCCTAGCTACTCTTTGGTACTGGTCGGTCAACGTCAATCTCGTGTTCTCTTTCGTTAGCTGCTAAGAGACCTTTGTCAATTTGCAGAGCTAGACCATTCAACATGTTAGCACTTCAGACACCTTCAGGATATACAACAGTGCATTGAGTAGTTAATTGTCTTGTCCTACGAATGAACAACTGCATATCAGAAAACAATTACTCCAGCTGCTAAAACCGCATTTTTGTTATACGTTGCCTCAACAAGCTGAACTTCACCCAGTTAGCCTCTTCTGATGTTTTTACTGAGCTGCATCTCTACTCCAGGATTGTCTTTCAATTCGTAAGTTACCTTGACTCCTCTGGGTCACATGACCTGAAATGCAAGAACACGACTATTTAGCTTTGTGTTTTGCGTAAATAGCAGTATCGCAGGCTTTCCATACGCTACAAGTATTAGCTAGTAGCACTTTGAAATCCCTTCTCATTACACCCAGTATGCAGCTCTCCGGTTGCTTTGATGCAGTATGTGCAAAAGTGTTTAACATGCCCGGTTAACGAACAGTGGAAGACTGAACTTTTGCAGCAAGTGTTCTCTGAAGCTGATATGAGATAGAATCTTGAGTATTTAACCGTTCTCTGAATTTATAACTTGCTGCTAATTCGATCACTTGATGTGGAATTTTCACACTGTAGCTCCTCGTCCTTCCATCCCCAGTCCCCAACATCTGAATCATGCTTTCATGTACATGAAGATGCATCAATTTGTTCACTGTATGGTCGATGCAGTGTAGAAGTTATGTGAGGAGTTCTTAGTCATATTTGGTGATTGATGCGCTATATATGTTCGAGTTGAGTTCTGGTTTTCATATCTGCTGATTTTCTCGTTCTTTACAGTTACATTGCCATTACATGTTTATTTTGAGTTTTTTTTTTAGTTCGTGATGCTACTACATTTGCTTTCCATCTCGTGCCTCAGTTGTAGTGTATCGAGTAGTATTTGTCTCAATAGAGGGAGGGAGGGTTATCCCGAATTTGATCATCACTAAGCGAAAAAGGTCTGAATAGACCTACTCCTAACGTGATATCATTATCCTCGGCACTGTTATCCTACGGTTTATGGTAGTATTAATCAAGCGAAGCTAGTGAACCTTATCTTGCTTTTGATCTTGAATGGGCGAATCTATTCCTGCTAAAATCCTAGTGCCCTCGATTGGTCGAGATTGCAGTTTCACTTCTAAATATATTACCATAGACTTCATGTTTTTTAAGGTTTTGTACTACCCAGATGACTAAAACTTGTTTACTACCCAAGATCACCAGTCATTGAATATCAGGGTAATGTCGAAGTGGAGTGAACTCAGACATGTTTATCTTGCACGAACACAAAGACTATGCAAAATTGAAGTCCACACCCCACAGCAGAGGCCATGTATGGAACTCGAGCCGGATTGCTTCGTCCCTTCTTGTGGATGGATGCCTGGCCCCATCCAACCACCACTCGGCTCGTACATTTTTTCCGGCCATCCAACCGACTTCGCCCGGCACGGCGGACGTAATCGGCGACTTTCCGAGTCACAGCTCGCAGCTTTTGCGTCGGAAGATCACTCCCGTGCCTGCTTTTTCTCCAGCAGACGGTAAAGGGGCAGAGAACCGATGCGTCGGAAGTACTCGCATGATGGCTACACATGGAGCATATTTTCTCACTCTGAAGCTGGTTGGTGCTTGCTAGTATTTGACTCATGCGCCACTATTTCCCATTGATTAGAAGCACTTGCGATCGCACTGCGTACTGATAGGCTCATACTATACTGAAATGTTAAAAAAGTGTTAGCGAAATTGACACGTTGATCAGCTTGCATATGCATATCATCCATGGGTAGTGCTTCCTTTCTAGTAGTTGTAAACTTATCCGGTATCACTCGCATTCTCTGTTTTTATCTCCCTAAATGAGCACCGTACTGCTTTGGGTCTCTGGTCCACGTGTCAACCAGAGACATGAAAGTGACATATCCTGAAATTCAACTTTAGAGAGTGGCATATCCTAGAAATTTCATTTTCGTGTGGTCATGATCATGCAACCTATCCTCGCAAAAAAAAAAAAATCATGCAATCTATATATTTGCAAAAATAGATTTTTTTATCATCCTTGAGAGATACCAAAATTTATATTGAGGTTTTTTAGTATCTCTTGATAGTACCTTAATGTAAAAAAGGTCTCTTATTTCACTCATGCGGCTTCTCGCTCTATTGCATGTAGTGATAGGTAAATAGGTAATACTACTCCAGCTTTTCGTGTGGTCATGATCATGCAATATATATATATTTACAAAAAGTTGCACCTCATGCAGTTTATAGTTGCAAAAAATTGCAAAGGCGTCGACCACAACTTCAGAGAACAAGCTATGGATTCACTGAATCCTCTGTAAACCCATGTGTCTTCCTCCTCATGTAAACAAGCACTGAACAGGGAAAGCACTTTGCCTGACAAATTCTAACAGCGCTTTTACCCACTTTCCCTTCTGTGCTCAAATAAGGGTAAGCTGCATCCACAGCTACAAGCATCAATACCTAAATAAGAAAATGCTAGAAGTACAAATCAAGCAGAAAATGACCGAGACAGAGAGGAAAAGGAGTAAGAAAAACTATTCATTCACAGCATGTTATTGCTGCAGCTGCGGCTGCGGCTGCGGCTGCTGTCTTTCCAAGTCTTCCATTTCCACGGCGTGGTCGCGCTGCGGCCTCTCCCTGCTAAGTATCTTCCTCAGAGACGCGCCGAGCCCCCGCGCCGGCGCCGAGGTGCCCTCCTCCTTCTCCACGTCCTGCTTCTCCTGCACCGACCCTGACGCGGTTGTCGGCGGTGGCGGCTCCACTTCGGCGCGGCAGACCGGACACGACGAGCTGGACGCGAGCCACGTGTCGACGCAGGCGATGTGGAACACGTGGCCGCAGGCGGGCAGCACGCGCACCGCGTCCCCCTCCTGCACGGCGCCGAGGCAGATGGCGCACTCGCTGCAGTCCGAGTCGCCCATCTTCCCGCACGCCGCGGTCGGCAGCGCCGCAATGGCCGACGGCTCCAGCCCGCCCTTCGGCGCTGCGGCAGCGCTCGCCTCCAGCCGGCGGTTCCGGCGGCGGACATGGCAGATGTAGAGGTGCAGGAAGAGGACGACACCGAGCACGGACACGAATGCGGCGACGGCGGTGGCGATGAGCCGCACGTTGCGGCTCGGCCAGGCCGACGGGCTCCTCACCCCCCCGCCGAACCACGCGGACCCCGGGTCCTTCACGTTCCCCGACATAGCCGTCTCCGCCGATAATTCGATATAAGCGCGCTCGCACCTCTCCTCGGCGTGTTGGTTGGTGAGATGGCGCGGTTTGGGCGTGCTTAGCTAGTGTTTGGCCTTACAAGCTAAGCAGCTGCGCGCTAATGTTTGATTTGGATGGTTTACTACTAGTGGTTTGCTTAGGCTTATAGGTTTTCAGACGTGGGCGACTGGGCTTGGCGTTCGCGCGCGGTGCAGCCAGTGGGCAGCGGACGGAGTAGAGGCGGGCCGGCCCGGCACGGGCCCATCGTGCTTCGTGCCTGAATCGTGCCGGGCCGCGACGGCCCGTCGTGCTCGCCGTGCCGTGCCGGCCCAGGCCCGATCCATTTGCACTATTACAACGAGAGGAAAGAAGCCTGAGATATATAGAATTAAGGCAATGAATGCAAATATTATGAGAAAAAGAACTAAAATTTATTTATTATTGAACAGCTTATATAGAGCGAGAATGATGTGCTCAATACGGGCGAGAGAGGGGGCAATGGGCGAGAAAGAGAGTGAGCGAGAAAGACGAGAGAGATTGTGAGGAGATTGAGAGAGACTCGTGAGCGAGAACCGAGAGGATTGAGAAGGACGAGAGCGAGAGAGCGGCTTCTTGACCGCCTCTCAATCTCTCTTAGCTCTTTCTCCTGTTTTGTCCGTCTCTCTTAGGTGTCGGCGATAGGGGTGACGTTCATGCTACTGGGTGCATCCATGACGGTCATGCTCTGTGAGTCAGTGATCTTCATGCTAGGCTTCTTCCTCATGCCGGATCATCGTGCCCAAGATCTGACCCATTCTACGTTGTCGTGCACGATTCTTGAGCGGCGACGCCCATGCTACTGATGTCGTTGCGGCCGGTGACGGCCCACTTCGTGCCGGATCGGGCTTCGTGCCGGGCCATGACATCGTGCCTCGGACCGGCCCAAAAGAGCCCGGCCCGAGTGCCCACCTCTAGGACGGAGTGGCCGATTCGGATGTCTGTCGAGTCGTGTGGGGCCAAAGTCGCGGCACGTTGGTGGAAAGCGGTGCAGGTATTTGAGATTTAGACGTGGCCATTCGTGCCCTTTCCCCCGATAGTATAGTGCCTGTGCTAACGCTACGACGACAGTACACCCGCTTATCAATTAAATGAGAAGATAAGTATGAATACAACACTTAATAATAAAAGAGAAATTTAGAATTTTAAATGAATTTAGAAAGAAAAACGGAACTAAATAGAGGTCGAATAGGCGAAAACGGGTTCCCAAAAGATTTTAAATCAAGAAAGAGAAAGAAAAAGAATTTTTGATCTTAGATTATTTTTTTGGCTTACACAGAGAGCACAACAGTGCTCTCCAGGCTTGGCTGAGCAAGGGAGAGGAAGGCCGGGGTGGCCGGCCGGTCATGATGGGTCGGCAAGATCATGCGGCGAGATCGCCAAGACCGACGCTCATGGGAGGAGTCACGTTGCGGTGAATTTCACGGGAAAGATGACGGTGATAGCTTGGGTTACCTCAAAATCCGCGATCTTTACAAGAGGAGCACTTGGGATTTACGCAATGCGATGGGGTGGAGAAGAGCTCACGCTTTTATAGCACGAAACAATCATATTTATGGAAACCATAATTTGGGATCAAATCAGATTGGGAGGAAATTTTGGCAATAGAGCACTAAATTTGGGAATTAACACCATAGATGGAAAGAGGAGATTTGGTGCGGGATTGATGGAGCTTTGGAGCTTCTTTCGCTTTAATGGAGGAGGGAAGAGAAGAAACTTCTCTGTGCAAGCATGACTAAAAGAAGCTACAGGTGAGTTACCTTCATTTTTTTAAATATAGAAGGATTTTTGAAAAGACAACACATTAGGTTAAAAATTCTAGAAAAATCTCAAAAAACTTTCGATTATTTTGTACTTAATAAAATTATTTTAAAAAAATTATAAATTTGCGAGAGGCACGGCTGCACCGCGAGGTCGTGACAAAGAACCTCCAAGGCGTCGGCAAAGCCACCGATGGCGGCCGTGGAGCCATTGCGGACCTCGTTCTCCCGATCCACGCCCCATCTCGGTTTCCTTTTCCCAAAGACGTAATGTATGGTCCTTTCCTTTTCGGACGTTTGTTTCCTTTTCCTTGATTCCGTGACATTTGTTTCCTTTTCCTTGTTGATGCCGGAGATGAGGAAAGGTCCATTTGTGGACCACAGGGGATGATTTCGGAAAAATATGGAAAAATAAATCTGCGCTCACCGACCGGATCCGCAAGGAAAAAGATAAAATTAAAGCAGTGCTCGCCGTGCACCGGTTCCGTGAGAAAAAATTGAAAAAAATTAAGCAGCACTCACAGACAGTTGGTTCCTTAGATAAAAAATGAAAACAAAAATTCAGCGCTCTCCGTGCGCTGAAATTAGGCTCTATGAGGCTAGATCCGTAAAAAAGTCTCGAGAAGGGTCATATTCGGAAACAAATACGATCACAATGCCAGGACAATAAAAAATTCAAATCTTATTTCCTTGCATGCGAATCCTCCATGTTTATTTCCTTTTTTGATTCACCCTCCTTCCAAATATGTAGTACGTACAATTTTGGCCAGTAAAAAATTCAAATCTGGTTTCCTTGCATGTGGATCCTCCTTATTTATTTCCTTGTTTGATTCGCTCTCCTTCCAAATATGTAGGTGGGGGAGGTCTGTTGTGGGCCACAGGGATGATTAGACACACTAAATAATGACCATCGGATGTGGGTGAGTAAAACTGAGGAAAGATCTGAGATGTTCATTTTGATGAATGCAAGTTTCTGGGGACGTTTTGCTGGGTGCACGAACATTGGGCCATCTCTAATAAGGTGCATTATTTAGGGTGGACGTAGGAAAATTTGCTTAGGTGCATTATAAAGGGGTATAGATGATATGTGACGGGATGGCAACGCGAATCGCGGCCAAGCACGACGATTCGGTGCGGTTTCTTTGAGTTTCCTTCACTTGCGAGGCAAGCGGCGCAGCCAGGTGTTCGCATAGTGTTGGCGTTAAAAATTTGATGTAGGTTTCTGACAGCAGCACACCAGACGAACACCGGTTTCAGAGTGTGCCAGTCGATTTGACCTATAACCGACAAGGTAAAAATATAAAATTCACACCAGACGGGTAGGAGGGTATACCTCATGGTGGTTGGTTATTGCAGAAGCCCTTTATCGGTCAAAGTCTCCGTCAAACATTTTTAATGAATTTTTTCCAAATCTTCCGGAGCCGACGTTAGCGTTTAATGCCGATTCTAGTAGTGAGGCCACTTCGTTTGGATATACTAACACGAACGTAATTGTTTCTAGCGAGGTATCGGCTTAGAGTCTAAATCTCCCACCTTGTCTTTCATGAAGTTTTACTTTGAACCTAAATTTGTTTTTCTTTCAGTAGAACAAGGCTATTGGAAAGAGGCGCGACAGCCCATCGGGTGATAGCCATCCTAAGAAACAACAACAATCTTTGCCATCACAGGCTATGCTTCTGGGTCTTTGGGCATTCAGAGCCCATCTCTGTCAGACTTGGAGAAGCAGAAACAACCCAGTAAGTCTTTTATCGGCTTTCTTTCATAGCCTACCCAATTTTCATCTGACAAGATTGTTTACCCGATAAATTCTCAAAAAAGAAGCAGAAGTATACCAAGGCCGCTGCCAAGAAGGTCCCTAAGCCCAATGAGCAGAGCGGCGAGAGCTCACCGCATGCATCGGCTACTGGAGAGGTAGGTCATCATACTTCGTTTAGTAAATTATGTATTTTGGTACGTTGGCTTACTCTGTATTTTACTTATTTTAGCCAACGCAATCTGCTCAAGTCGCGAAGATCTTGGCCGATCTTCCGAAGATTTCTTCTGCGCCAGTTTCTCATCTACAGCCTACCCCAACAGCCCTGCCTACCGACCTACAGGAGCTTTCTGACCCGACCAACCTGTTGGGTTTCTCCTTGGCCGATCTCGATGACCCGGAGATCATGGCCACTGATGACTACGACGTCGAGACCAGGAGAATCCTCGAAGTGTCAAAGGAGGCATCGGCTGTAGTCACCTCCACTCCAGGCACGAAAGAAAAACTGAACAAGCTTTTTGACCTGGTCATGAGGCCGCAATCGGAGATCCTGGCCAATAATCAGCCGATCCGCGATGCCTTATCAGCAGTTGAAGCCGATCTGCCCCCAGAGGCCATGGAAGCTCTCCTCAACGTGTGCCATCTGGACGAGAGGAGATCTGAGGTGGAGGCAGCTGAGGCAAGAATAGCTCAGCGCAAAGCTCAAGAAGCCGATCAGAAAACTCTGGACGAGCTTGTGGCTGATGCGAAGGCTAAAAAGCAAAAATTTGACGTCGATACGGAACTGATGAAGACCACGAAGACCTCCCTCGGTCAGCTCGAAACGACCAAAAAGTTTCTTATAGAGGAGTTGGCCAAGACGGAAAGGCTAATCTCTGAAGGCCAGCACACCCTTGAGAAGACTTCATCGGCCATCAAGGATCAGAAGCTAGGACTTGCGATGGCCGTGGTCGGCGTGAAGAAACAAATGACCAAGGTGGTGCCAGTGCCAGGGAGTGCTAAGGAAGACGATCGCATCATTGACGAAGTTCAATGTGTAATTGCAAAGGCCGCAGGTGCTCTGTCGGCTTTAGGCGCAAACCTCCCGGGCTCAGGCATCCAAAATTAACTTCTGGGATGTAAAAGTCTGTTGGCCGTTCTTTAAGAAACACTTGTTCTGAATACTTTGTAACTTTTGCTATGTTTATAATCGGCTGTTTAACCGATTTTCATTTACTTTCCTGTAATTTTATTCTGGGCCCACAATCTCTTTAGTCGATTAACAACACCGTGTTAACTTGGCTTTTTGAACGTGATCCTTAGTTGGCTAGGCTCTAACCCAAACGCTAGGATAATACTTCTTTAAATATTTCCCATTAATAGTTTTAGGCAAACATATCCTTCCAACGTTTCTATTACGTATGAATTTCCACTGACTAGCCGATTAACTTTGTATGGTCCTTCCCACGTAGGTGACAATTTTCTGAATCGGTTATCTCTCGAACCAACAGGCAATATCGCTTTCCATACCAAATCGGCTTGATCGAAAGACTTAGGCATGACCTTTTTATTATACGCCCTTGCAACCCTGATTTTATTCTTCTTAAGCCGATCAAGTGTGGACAAACGTAATTCTGCCAACTCACCCAAGTTGTCGATCATCAAATTATTATAATCCTGAGCCGACAAACCGTTTTGTCTGGCCACTCGTATAGATTCAATATTGATTTCAACGGGTAATACGGCTTCTTGACCATACACTAGCTGGTAAGGTGAAAGCTTTGTTGCTCCGTAGTAGGTTAGCCGATACGCCCAAAGCGACTCCGATAGAGTTGAGTGCCAATTCCTTGGTTTTTCATCAATCTTTCTTTTGATCAATTTGATTAACGTTTTGTTGGACGACTCGGCTTGTCCATTAGCCTGAGCGTAGTACGGGGATGAATTCAACAGTTTAATCCCTAGACTTGTCGCGTAACTCTGAAACTCGTTAGACATGAACACCGTACCTTGATCGGTCGTAATTGTTTGCGGTATCCCAAACCGATGAACAATATGCTCATTAACAAAGACGATGGCTTCAACACTGGTTACTTTCTTAAGTGCTATAGCTTCAACCCATTTAGAGAAATAATTTGTTGCGGCCAAAATAAACTTGTGACCTTTACTTGAAGCAGGAAATATTTGGCCGATTACATCTATTCTCCAGCCCCTGAACGGCCATGGCTTGATAATTGGGTGCAAAGCTGATGCTGATGCTAGTTGTATGTTGCCAAACTTCTAACAGGTCTGACACCCTTTATAATACTTGAAACAATCTTCTAGCATTGTTGGCCAAAAATAACCTGTTCGTTTGAGAATCCATTTCATCTTATGAGCCGATTGATGAGAACCGCAAATACCTTCATGCACTTCACCCATTGCCACTCGTGCTTCTTCGGCCCCAAGACATCTTAATAGCAATCCTTCCATCGTCCGATAATACAACGTATCGTCCATAACAATGTACTTCAAAGCTTGTTGCCTAATCTTGCGTTCGGTCGGCTCAGATGGATCGATCAGGTAATTCTTTATTTGCGTTCTCCAATCCGCGACATCCACGCACATGACGGCTTTATCCATTAGCTCAGTTACCAGATATCGGTCAAAGTCTTTGTATCCTGATGCATGTTGAGCCAGGGCATTAGCTCTATCGTTTAATTCTCGAGGGATATGATCGATAGAAAATGATGTAAATGAGCCGATTATCTCGAAGTATTGTTCTAAATATTTCAGCAGTACTACATCTCGGCATTGGTATTCTCCTTTTATTTGCTGTACAATTAACATAGAGTCCCCAAACGCCTCAACCGCGCATACTCTGATATTTTCTAATAATTGCAAACCTTTGAGCAATGCTTCATATTTTGCTTGATTGTTTTAGCATCGGCTATTCAGCCGAAATGCGAATTCGAATTTATGCCCTTTAGGTGATATGAGTACTACACCGATTCCATCGCCCTCTCTTCATACAGACCCATCAAAAAACAATTGCCACGGAGCTACGGATACTAAGTCGGCAGTAGTGTCGTGCCCTGTTATAAAATCGGCTAGAACCTGCCCCTTGACTGCTTTGGCCGATTCATAAGACAAGTCGAACTCAACCAAGGCATAAGCCCATTTGCCAAGTCGACCCCGTAGGATTGGAGCTGATAATGTATATTTTATAACATCGGTTTTACAGATCACCTTACAAGCCGATGCTAATATATAATGCCTTAACTTCGTGCATGAGAAATATAAAGATAAAAACAATTTCTCAACGAAAGGGTACTTGACTTCTGCATCAAGTAGTCGTCGGCTTAAATAAAAGATAACTCTCTCCTTACCACCAACCTCTTGTGCTAGAACAGCTCCAATAGTCTCCTCTTCAGCCGATACATATAGTCTGAAAGGAACCCCTTTTCGTGGTGCAGCCAAAACCGGGGGACTGGACAAATATCTTTTAACATCATCAAAAGCCTTTTGTTGATCGGCTCCCCACACAAATTCTTGATTATCCTTCAACTTCAATAGCGGGGTAAAAGCACGAATTCTGCCGGAAAGGTTTGGGATAAACCTCCGTAGATAATTAATCTTGCCGATCAACTTCTGTAATTCGTTTTTGCATGCCGGCGGCTCGGTGTTGGCTATGGCTTTCACTCTTGCTTGATTAACCTCAATACCTCTCTCGTGTACCATAAAGCCTAAAAATTGCCCAATTGACACGCCAAACGCACATTTGAAAGGATTCATCTTCAAGCCATGTGCTCTTATGTTCTGGAAAACCTTTTCTAAATCGGCCAAATGTTGCAAATCATCTGCCGATTTTACTACGACATCGTCGATATATATTTCAACGATATGACCGATTAAGTCATGAAAAATCAGGTTCATGGCTCATTGATATGTTGCCCCAGCATTTTTTAAGCCAAAAGTCATAACCGTCCACTCGAATAAACCTATGGCTCCAGGACATCTGAAAGCTGTCTTTGGTATATCGACCTCATCATGAGTATCTGATTGTATCCGGCGTTTTCATCTAGAAAACTTATGATTTTATTCCCTGATGCAGCATCGATAAGCATATCGGCTATCGACATTGGGTATTCTTCTTTTGGTGTCGCTTTATTCAAATCCCTAAAGTCGACACATACTCTAAGTTTTCCATTTTTCTTCATGACTGGAACAATGTTGGAAACTCACTCCGCGTATCGACAAGGTCTTATAAATTTAGCCTCTAACAATCGCTTTATTTCTTCTTTTATAATTTTATACAGAGCCGGATTAAAATGCCTAGGGTACTGTTTAAACGACCGATAACCTTGTTTAATGGGTAGCCGATGTTCTACCAATTGTCGGCTTAAACCAGGCATCTCGTGGTACTCCCAAGCAAAGCAATCTTTATATTCTGTAAGAATTTCTATTAACTTCTCTTTATATTTTACATCTAATTTCGCGCTAATAAAAGTTGGTCTTTTTCTATCACCACTACCTATATCAACTTCTTCAAGCAGATCGGAGGACGTAAAACCTTGACCCAACTTTTTAACCTCTTGAAAGTCTTCTATAGCCTCATAGCTATCCGTCGTTTGCCGATAGCTTTGCATTTTGTCTTTTAATGCCTTCACTGTTTTTCTTGTCCCCATCGGCGTAGCACTTCGTTTGCTCGATCAAACGTGCCTGGTTTGACACTGATCGGCACAAGTCCTGTTTTGCTCACGCAGATGAAATCGCAATCTTCTAGTGTCTTTCCCGATATACATCCTGCTTCTTCATGTTGCCAATTCGCGTCGGAATTGGCCATGGCATTGTAAGCCGATGTGTCGGCCGTGACAATTTCAACTTTCTCTCTGTTCCATTGGACAAGCGCTTGATGCATAGTCGATGGAATACAACAGTTGGCGTGAATCCAATCTCTCCGAAGTAGAACGCTATAGTTGCCTTTGGTGTCGATGACAAAAAATACGGTCAGCAAAGTTTTGCTACCGACAGTCTGTTCTGTAACCATGATGCCTTTGGCTTCGGTTGGATCGCCAGTGAAGTCGTTTAGAACCATGTTAGTTTTAATCAAGTCTTCATCGGACTTACCCAGTTTCTTGCAAGTTGTATAGGGCATCAAGTTTACTATGGCTCCACCGTCTACCAGCATCCTTGATATCAGCTTTCCATTTATATACCCTTTCAGATATAATGGTTTTAGATGCCGATGATCGTCTCTTGGCTTCTCGAAGATTGCGTTTTGGACTCCCGAGCATGATTGGGCAAAAGTTTCTTTAGCCGATTCAGTTTTGATTTTGAATTCGGCTGGCAACGTGAACACCATATTGATATCCATTGGCGGTTTATCATCCCTAATCATGGGAGAATCTAGATCATCTACCGATTCAAAATCTTCCTCGGCTTGTTCCTTTTTTCTCCACTCTTTTTTGACAACCCTTGACCGGACGAAGCTCATTGAAAGTCTCATCTCTCTGTTTTTCGGCGTCGGCTTCTCGGATCTCCTGCGTCTTTAGCCTCTGAAGCCGTCTGCGCTGCGATCGGCTAAGGCCAGATGGACACCACATAGGCTTGGGCTCTATTGGCTTTCGTATCTGGCCAGCCAAATCTTCCTGGTCTGAATTGGGCCTCCGTGTTTCGACCTGGTCTGGTACCTGGTTTGGTTCAGATATTCTTTCACGAACAAGCCTTCTGTAACCCTGGCCATGATTTCGAATCGGCCCAGACAGCCTATCTCTAGCCGATTGTCTTGGCCAATCGTCTCGGGGGTAATGCTCCATCGGACATGTATACGGAGATGGCAGTGCTACTCCCCTTTCCCAACAAAACTGCCAAAAGGGACATCTTCTATTGGCCTTCTCCACATTTTCAGTGTGATATAAATTATCTGACCGACGAGCAGGATATCGTGGTCGGCTACTCATTCTTTTGTATTTCTCCATCAATTGTGAAAACGTTGGTCCCGTCCTTTTGGCCGATTGCCTTGATGGCGATTTTTCAGCTTCGTACCATTTACCCACCTGAGGATTTCCCTTGGGCTTAATGGTCCTCGAATTTTTTCTTTTGTGATCAGCTTCTATTTGTAATGAGCCGACCGTAATTTTCAACGTCTGGCCGCCGTTTGAATTCGACTGAATATTGACCTGTCGATCCTTCTTCGGCTCATCATGCATCGGCTCCTTTCCTTTAGCCGAACATTGAACCATGTTAATTGGGAATAGATCAGCGTCAACTTGAATGGTCGACTCATCAGCAAATTTTAGCCGACCATCTTCAATAGCCGATTGGATCTGTTGATGAAAAATATTGCAGTCGTTAGTATTGTGAGAAAAAGAGTGGTGCCACTTGCAATACCTGCGTTTCTTGATCTCGTCAGTTGATAGTATAATATATCCCTCGGGTAATCGTATTATCTTTTCTTGTAATAATAAATCAAAAATACGATCACATTTGGAAACATCAAAGGCATACTTAACTTTCGACTTATTTCTAGTCGGCTTTAGCCAAGAACAGACTAGATACTTCTTAGACCCTTTTACCCATTCGGTTATATTTATTTCTGCTTCATCATCCTCTGAAGAATCGCTTGGGCAATAATCCACCATATTGACTTTAACTTTATCCTTTTCTTTATTGCCGTTATTTTTAAATCTATCTTTAAACGCTTTATTATCTAGGAATCGGCTTTCCTGAACCGATACACGATGAAGCAGATGGCTTAAATGGTTGAACTCTTGCCCTCCAAACTTCTCTCTAAGTGGTGGAATCAATCCTTGAAAAGCCAAATCTGCAAGTTGTTTGTCGGGCAGCGTAACACTAAAACATCGGTTTCTAACTTCTCTGAACCTCTTAATGTAGTCAGTTACCGATTCTCCAAATCTCTGGCGAACATAACTTAGGTCAGAAATCCTTAGTTCTAAACTTCCTGAGAAAAAATATTCGTGGAATCGGCTTTCCAAATCATTCCATAAGTGGACCGAATTCGGAGGCAAATAAGTAAACCAAGTAAAGGCTGCCGACAAAGGACAACGGAACGATCTTATTTTGATCCATCGGATCGAGCCGCTTCACGCGACCGAGCGATAAAGCGTCCGATGTGTTCTAGAGTAGTAGTACAGTCGTCACCGGAGAATTTTGCAAAATCCGGGACTCTGAAATTGTGGGGGTAAGGCATACGATCTATGTAACCAGGATACGGCTTTCTATAGCCGATAACCTTCCCCTTCGGCTGTATGCCGAATTGGTCCGTCAAGACGGCAGAGATCTGGTCGGTCCAGTTTACATTATCGGTCATTGGCACCGCAGGCCCTTGATAATGTTGATCATAGTTGGCATTTTGCCCCCGAGTGCAAACTCGGGTTGCCAATTATGCTGAGTCGTCGGCACAAGAGTATTCTGATCATACCTATTATGCCTGACTTGAGGTTCGGTTATTGGGACGAAAGGCTCTGAATAAGTTACTACCCTATGCGGATCTGGATTTCTAAACAGGGTAGGTTTATGCGGGTATCTTTCAGGCCTAATCGGCTATGAAACCGATTGTGAAAAAGTATAGAACAGAGCCGACGGCGGCAGATTTGTTGATGCGTCCAACTTAGCGGCGTCGGTGTATGTGTGGTAATGACTCACCCCACTGGGCCGAGGGTCTTTAGGCAATATTATGGTCGGCTGAGTGGGCATCATGGTAGGGGGTGAGGTCATAGCCGATGGTTTAGGATCGGCCGCTGTGCTCTGCGTATTTTGAGCTACTGAAAAAATAGGATAATTCGGCAGAGCTTGCAATGGGTCAAGCAGACTACCTGACGAGGCTAACTTCTGGGCTATAGTTTTAACACTATTTGCTATCATCGGCTTAAGCGTTGTCACAAGAGCCGATGATTGGTTTATTAAGACGTGGTGCACAGACTGATTAATCATAGCCGATAATTCGGCTTGAGCAGGCAGATATCGGCTTACCGGTTCTGTAACACCCGCATCTCCCAGGGTGTTGACCGTCGGCAGGGCGGATTTTTGAGTGACGCCACGTCTAGTTTTCTGATAACAGCTTAGGATCATCTCCTCCAACGCAGTCTTCCGAGCTTCAATCTCTTGACTTTGTTCTGCAGTCAAATCGTCCATTGTTGGGACGATTATAGCTTCTGCGTTGAGATCGGATGGTGGAATCGACTTTCCTGACGAAGACATGGTCCCACCGGGCGTGCCAAGAGTGTGTTGATGTCAAAAACTTGATGTAGGGTTTCTGACAGCAGCACACCAGACGAACACTGGGTTCAAAGCGTGCCAGTCGATTTGACCTGTAACCGACAAGGTAAAAATATAAAATTCACACAACGCCGATCATGGAGATCAATCGGCTTAGACTTAATCAGCTTGAAGCCGATCAAGATCGAGGTAACAAGGTAAGTCTAATTAGCCGATTAAGGCTAATCAGATGATAAAGGTAGATCGATTCTGAAGAAGGCGATGCGCAACAAAATCAGAACAAATCAAACCTGGGGGTGTAATTGACGAAGGTCAACAATCGGCGATGCGCAACTTTATTGATCAAGATCGATTACAGAGAGAGATCTAAATTACAGAGACTACTCCTAGTCGACAGGAAAAAGTAAGAAAGTAAAGGCTGGTTGATTGTATTGTGTTGGATTCTTTTGTAGCTTGCTCTGGCCCTTCTCTTTTATACCCTTCGGCCGATCGTGTTCTACTACAACACGTTTGTAGTCCTGATCCGTATCGGTCTTATCTCAGACAGTTATTTCCTCAAAGATCTTACTGTTACCAAATATCCTTAAATCTTTCCAAACTATCTGCTAGTTTCCGTATCTTTGACTTTATTGCCGATTTTGACTAAACTTGTCAAATTTTGGTGTAAACACGTATCTTCGCCCCGGAGGCAGACGGGACAATTAACCGCGTGATGCGGTAGTATGGATCAACTCTGGCCGCAGAAGTACGGACCTGGCCGTCCGGCCGCGTCGTGGACAGAGACGAGGAGGGTTTCTGCGAATTCTCGGTTGTTTGGTGATGGGCTGTGACACTCGGCAACTGTTTGGTTGGTTCGGGAAGGCCTGCCTTCAGTTTTGTTGGTGGTCACTCGCTCCATTGCCGACGATATTGACGGGAGTAATTGCAGTGATAAATTGATAATCGAGTTTCTAAGAGCTGACTGGCACCTCCCCTGATTCACCTTTCTGTTTGTATGTACACTTAGCCAACAAGGACTGAACCCCTCTTTGTCATGTCGGCTAGCAAACTAGTAGTGGCTACTATACCTGGTTAAGGGTTTAGCTCAATTGGAAAAGTTAGGTTTGCTCGCTTTGTTACGTCTTCCGGCAGAATCCTCTCGTGGCCTTACAAATTGGACTGATCTCAAATACGAATTGCTAAGTTTTGAAAGAGTTGCCGTTCACTTCTTCAGAGGATTTTTTCTCTGAGTCGTATCCTCTGCCTTTGCTCTTAGAAGCACAGTATCCCTGCTGTCGGCGATTCTCAACCGTTAGATTACAAGTGAACAGTGTAGATCCATCAGTACAGTAGCTTTCGTACAGTGCAAATCAGTATTTTTGTTACGGCGTTTTTTTTCCGTCGGTGTGTTTGCCACTGGATGAATTAGGTTCGGAGCAACTTGGATCGAGTCGAGTTCACAGCCTGATACGCTATTAAAGGCTTTTGCTAATGTATTAACGAGCACTGGCAGAAATATAAAACTTTCGATTGGGGTTTACGCCCCATTCGTACAACCAAAGTTTCAAATTTTGTTTTCGGAATATATCTCGGAGGCGGCTAAAATCCGAAATTTCGGAGAGATTTCCAAAAAATTTTGGACTAGGATTTTCGAGATTTTGGCTAAAATTGTTGAAATGTTGACAAATTTCAACCGAATGAAAAATGCTTCAAACCATATTAGAATTTTTTTTAAAAAAAATTGGATGGTCCTAATACATTGCTAATGTTCCCATAAAATTTTAAGATGATGATCGGTGTCGGCGTTTCGAGCGCCGGCAAGTAAATTTGTAAGTCTAAGGGGCTGCGCGTTCCCGCTCCCTGAATGGTTAGACCCTGGAGTCCAAGATGTATACTGGTTCGGGCCGAAGGTCCCTACTCCAGTTCGTGCGTTGGTGTTGTATTCACTAGGGTGCGGATGACTGCACCGAGTTTTTTTACAAGCGAGAGGTGGAGCCTCAACACTAGAATGATCTAAACTTAGCTCTCAGAAGGAGAAGAAAAAGAAGAAGAGGAAGAAGAGGAAAAAGCTCTCTTGTAGCTCTTACTCCTCGCCTGTTAGGAGGTTCCCGCCTCCTTTTATTCAAGACGAAGGCGGGTTACATCGAGAATTGGCGAAGTGCGCCAGCGAGCTACTTCTAGGGGCTTCAGATGTTGCCGCCGTCGACCAATCGTTCGCCGATCGGTCGCCGCTGAGCCTATCTTTGGTCGGTGGTCTAGCTGGTCAGAGCGGTTAGGTAATCCTCCGGAAGTGGCGTAGCTGCTCTCTGTGATCCATGTGGGTGCTGACGTAGTCGCGTGTGACGTTGGAGTTGCCTCGGGAGAGAGCGTGTCCTTGCACCGTGTGAGGGTCGTTGATGGGACAGAGACGGGCTTCAGCAGCTTATCAAAGCTGTCTTGGGAAGGGACCACCGCCCTCGCTCGATCACTTGAATGACCGTTAGTGGGCACGTGGCCTTAGGTTGACACGGGACTCCGATCGCGCGCGCGCGCTCGAAGTCGGTCGCGGGATCCCGCCCCGCCGCGGGGTCGGGAACCTGCTGAAGTCGAGTCGCGGGATCCCGTCCCGCTGCGGGTCGGGAACCTGGCGAAGTCGGAGCCGGGATCCCGTCCCCGCCGCGGGGTCGGGAACCCTCTGCCGAGTCGAGTCGGGACCGGTCGGGAATGGTCTCCTGAATGGTCTCGTAGGCATTTGGGTAGCGGCCGGGGCGGCTGTTTAGGCCGGGCCGTATTCGAGGCCGCCGCTTGTCGCTCTGGGCTTTGCTTGTTGCAATTGGGCGTTGGTGCACCCCTGTTTTATGAGTATTCGTCAAGAGCCCCGAACCTCCAATCGAGTTCGCCGGACTCGATTGGGGTTGAGCTTGATGGATCCGTTCAACTAGGTGGGCCAACGGGGCCTACCGATTTTGGGGCGTGCCCCAACGCATCCGACGTCTGCCCGGGATTACGTTCCTGAGGTATGCGAACCGCCGGGAGCCTCTTAATTGCTTTGTTGTGCGCGCCGCGCACGGCTAGGTGTGTTTTTGCTCGTTCGTCTTCTTGACCGCTTCGGGTTCCGGTGGTGGGCGCCGTTTTCTTGCGCCGGCATTTATTCCTGAGTCGTTTGATCTTCCTTCGAATGGGTATATAAGGGCGCCACGGGTTGCTCGAGCGGCAGACTCTTAGACGAGACTCCTTTCCTTCTTGAAATGTGTTCAAGACACCCTTTAGTCTTCAGTTTCGGTGATGACATCGTGGTGGAAGAGGAAGACCCTTTGAACGAGCTTTGGGTTGAATATGATCAGGCGATAGCCGAACTCCCAAAGAGAGAAGAAGTAGCTCGCGACGTTCTTTGCCGTTGACGCGCTACTTCAGCAGTCCGAGGCTTGGGTGGCAAGGGGCCCTCCTAGAGGCAATGGCGCGAGGGCGCCGATTGCGATAAGCGCTGGCTGCGTCGATGTCGGTGAGCGGCAGCGGCATGCCATTCCGCGGCTGTGGCTTCAGCCTTGACGACCGGGCAAGGGCCTACCAGCAGGTCATCTCCAACGACCTCAGGTTCACCGACCCCAAGGTCTGTCCCGTCGGCCAGGCAAGGGCCTACCGTCGGCGTTGTCGTAGGGAGTTTTTAGGAGTCTGGGTGTAGATAGAGAGTCTTGCGTGTGCCTCATGTAAAGTGGTGTAAAGTTTTTGAGCCTGCCGGCTTTTTAATGAAATCCTTTTTTTCTCTCTATGAATGACTTCATGAAGGAGTTAGCTTCGCTTGTTCTGCTTTGATCAGCTCGGCGCTAGAAAGTTCGGCGATCGGTTTCCGAGTGGTCGGACGTGCGAACTCGCGGTTTGTTCCTCAAGAAATCTTCCTTTGCGCTCGTTTCGGCGCCGTAGCTAGTCGGTGCCTTGGTCGGCAAGGACGACCGGATGCCTCCGCGAGGTTCCGGTGTCCGAGTGCCTTGGTCGGCAAGGACGACCGGATGCCTCCGCGAGGTTCCGGTGTCCGAGTGCCTTGGTCGGCAAGGACGACCGGATGCCTCCGCGAGGTTCCGATGCCCGAGTGCCTTGGTCGGCAAGGACGACCGGATGCCTCCGCGAGGTTCCGGTGTCCGAGTGCCTTGGTCGGCAGGGCGGCCGGATGCCTCCGCGAGGTTCCGGTGTCCGAGTGCTCGTTAACGTCGTAGCCGGGCGCCGCTTTAGTCGGCAGGGCGGCCGGATGCCTCCGCGAGGTTCCGGTGTCCGAGTGCCTTGGTCGGCAGGGCGGCCGGATGCCTCCGCGAGGTTCCGGTGTCCGAGTGCTCGTTTAACGTCGTAGCTGGACGCTGCCTTAGTCGGCAAGGACGACCGGATGCCTCCGCGAGGTTCCGATGTCCGAGTGCCTTGGTCGGCAAGGACGTCCGGATGCCTCCGCGAGGTTCCGGTGTCCGAGTGCTCGTTTAACGTCGTAGCTAGACGCTGCCTTAGTCGGCAAGGACGACCGGATGCCTCCGCGAGGTTCCGGTGTCCGAGTGCTCGTTTAACGTCGTAGCTGGACGCGGCCTTAGTCGGCAAGGACGACCGGATGCCTCCGCGAGGTTCCGATGTCCGAGTGCCTTGGTCGGCAAGGACGACCGCATGCCTCCGCGAGGTTCCGGTGTCCGAGTGCCTTGGTCGGCAAGGACGACCGGATGCCTCCGCGAGGTTCCGGTGTCCGAGTGCTCGTTTAACGTCGTAGCTGGACGCTGCCTTGGTCGGCAAGGACGACCGGATGCCTCCGCGAGGTTCCGGTGTCCGAGTGCCTTGGTCGGCAAGGACGACCGGATGCCTCCGCGAGGTTCCGGTGTCCGAGTGCCTTGGTCGGCAAGGGCGACCGGATGCCTCCGCGAGGTTCGGTGTCGAGTGCCTTGGTCGGCAGGGACGACCGGATGCCTCGCGAGGTTCCGGTGTCCGAGTGCTCGCTTAACGTCGTGGTGGACGCCGCTTTAGTCGGCAAGGACGGCCGGATGCCTCCGCGAGGTTTCGTTGTCCGAGTGCCTTGGTCGGCAAGGACGACCGGATGCCTCCGCGAGGTTCCGGTGTCCGAGTGCCTTGGTCGGCAGGGACGACCGGATGCCTCCGCGAGGTTCCGGTGTCCGAGTGCCTTGGTCGGCAAGGACGATCGATGCCTCCGCGAGGTTCCGGTGTCCGAGTGCTCGCTTAACGTCGTAGCCGGGCGCGCCTTAGTCGGCAAGGACGGCCGGATGCCTCCGCGAGGTTCCGATGTCCGAGTGCCTTGGTCGGCAAGGACGTCCGGATGCCTCCGCGAGGTTCCGGCGTCCGAGTGCTCGTTTAACGTCGTAGCTAGACGCCTTAGTCGGCAGGGCGACCGGATGCCTCCGCGAGGTTTCGATGTCCGAGTGCTCGTTTAACGTCGTGGCCGACGCGGGTATCCATCCGAGTCCCGTCCGTGAGGAAGCTGCGAGAGGAGTAGCCGCCGTCTATCCCACAAGTTTACCCCATCCGCAGTGTGGGACTGGAAGGGGTGAGCGACGCGCTTACTGCGTTGGTTTGAACGCCGTGCTCTTGGAGCTAGTAACGGTAGTCCGAGTGGGTCTGGGAGGTCCGCCTGGGGACCCTTCCGAGCGACGGTCCCAGTAGGTGTCCTGCCTGGCTGTGGGGCGACCCATAAGAAACCTTTCTTTACTCAATCCCAGATGGACCACGGGTCGTCACCGACCCAGAGCACACCGTGGCCGCCATCGATGAGCTCCCGGAGAGTGTGAAGTATGGTCTCGGACGCGAGTAGAGGTGACTGGGTCGTCAGCCGACCCAACCGGGGACCCACCGTGGGGCTCACCTCGTACTTGCCCCTCGCTCAAGTTCATTTGGGCGCCCTACGCCCATCCGGTGGGTTAGGCCTTTTGAACCCACTTTGGTGGGCCTCTGGCGCAAGCCACAAAGCTTTGCCATCTTGGGACCGCGGCCCAATGGGCCTCGCGCGCCGGAACAACCGTCCCGCCAAAAGGCGGAGACCAAGAGGTAACGGACACGCTGTTCGGGCGGCGTCTTTATGACTCGCAACTTTGTGACGCGACAGATTAAATGCGGAGTGGAATTGGAAATCGGGAGTTACGGGCGGCGTGATGCAGCGAGGCGGGCGCGACGATTCGTTCGAGGAGGCGTCCGTTCGGTCGGCGTCCGCTCGCCTCCTATAAGTACGTTGTTGGGGTGCCTCGGGTAGCCACGCTTTCTCGCCTTCTTCGTCTCCCGTCCCTAAAGCAAGAAAAACGCCAGAGAGCCGAGAAGGAAACTCGGCCCTCTTCTTCTCACCTTTCCGCCGCTTCCCGCGAAGATGTCGTGGACGGAGTGCTCGCGACAGAGAGTCGCGCTTGGCCTAGTGAAGAAGGGCTTCCTCCGTGCCAGCAGGCACCTCTGGCCGAGAGTGCCGACCGGGCCGTTATCCGGCCGCCGAGCGACGAGGTTGTGGTCCCCGCCTCGTTTTTGAGCGCGGCTTGCCGCCGCTCCACCCTTTCGTCCGAGGGCTTCTTTTCCATTACAAGGTGGAGGTGCACCACCTCAACCCTAACGGGTCCTTCACATCGCCATTTTCATTACCCCGCGCGAGGCCTTCTTAGGGATTGAGCCGCATTGGCGCTGTGGCGCACTTCTTCCAGCGAGGCTTTGGAAAGACAGCCGTCGACGCGACGGCGCCCATGGCGGCTGGCCCTCCGGCTTGAGCGGGCGGAGCTCAGTACACTGACATCAAGCCGCCGTCCTCTAACAAGGGATGGCGCTCGAATGGATCTATGTTCGAACGTTGAAAACAGCGCCCGTGCTTTTCGGCGAGCTCCTGTCGCAGCGGAGCAATGGACTGGGGCGCGAAGAGGAAAAGAACAAAGTGGCCCCGATCGTGGAGAGATCGTGGCTCACGAGGAAGCGGGCCGACCGGGGATGTTGTCGTGCGCCTTCATGAGGATGCGCGTCTGACTCGCGCTCGAGCCGCACCCATGTTCCATCTGAGGGCCATCCGACCGCAAGGATGGAGGTGGCCGAGTTGGCCGCGTCCGAGTGGAGGCCCGGTGGCGGCGATTATCGGAGGAAGCGCCACGGTGGCGCGGCGCCACCCGGCCTTTCTCGTCGGCTCATTCCCAAATCTGGTGAGTTTGTGGGATTTTTCTTTACTTCTTTCTTCTTCGCTCTTAGCGTCGACTGACGGTCGTTTTGTATCCTCTAGGGGCTCGCAGCATGTCCTCTCGGGCACCGCTCCCGGAGAAAGAAGCGAGGCGGCCTCTCGGCGAAGACCGCCGAGGCCGATTCATAAAAAGGCGAAGGAGGAGAGGAGGAAGAAGAAGCGAAAGGAGCGCGGCAAGGCACGCAGTGGCGAGATGATCGGAGTCCACCGCGGTGGGGCGACTTCTGCGATAGTGGGGAGCTTCCCGACTACGGCGCATTCCTTCCCGACCCTCCGGTGAGTGGTGGCTCGAGTTGGCCCGACACAGAGCCCATGCGCCGCGATCCCTCGAGCGAAGGCGAGCGTCTGCGGCCGCAGATTGTCGACGCGCCCGACCGTGGTAGCCGGAAGCGGCGGCCGACCGCCTTGGTGGGGGCCGACGAAGAGCGCGCGTGCGCCGCGTGACTCGCTCCGCTTCGATAAGTATTTCTTCCTTCTGGAATATTTTTGTAGAAAAGCCGCTCGGGTGACTTTTAAATATCGTGGCGTGCGCAGCGCCTACACGGGCGTGGCGGTGGCGTGCCGCACCACTTCTCAAGTGGCGGTCACGCAGCGGCTCGGTGGTACCGATCGTCGGCGCTTATGGAGCACGCGATCAGGACGCGCCTCCTTTGAGGAGGAGAGATCGAGGCGGCGAAGAGCTCCCGCCGCTTCGCCGACGCCACCGGCCGACGCGAGGGTCTTCGAGAAGAGGGACGGCGACGCTGGCCCATTGCGCCCGACCGAAGGGCGCCGGAAGAGGTGGAGCGATCGCTGACTCCACCGGGCGGTGCGGTCGAGATAGTCTTTGCCGAGGGGTCGGCGCAGTAGGCCGCGGCGGCGCCGGCCGGCGGCGCCGATGCCGAGGCGTCCCCCCCCCCCCAAGGGGCTCCCAGGCCGACTTCATCGCCCACAGCCATGGCGCTCTGGTGGGCGCCGCCCCTTCGAGCGGCGAAGCGAAGGCTGCCGGATGTAGCCCGTGGCCGGGATCCATGGACCCGGCCGAGAGCGAGTGGGCGCCCTCTGCAGGCGCCACGGTTGCGGAGGAGGAGATAGGGGCGATCCATAAGGTCCGACCCTAGCCTTAAAGTCTTCAAACAGGGCTGGAGGTGATGGTCGAGGATTCAACCCGTCGGTTTGGTAAGTCGAGCGAAGAGTCGTGCTTTCTAACTCTCGATATGCTACGCGACGGACGAAATATCCGTGTTGTGCGGCATTTGCGGGCCCGCTTTGGCGCCGAGCCAAATGGCTCCTTCGCCGCCGGATGCTCGGGCAAGCGCCGCAGTGGAAGAAAGTGGTCAGTGCGGCTTGAGTTTCGCCTTGCCCAAGAGGCTTTGAACATTAGGCGGACGGAGGCGAAAAACTCCGCCTAGGGCTGGAGGAGGCCTCAAAGGCCCTTTACGACGAGCGCCTTGGGGCGGAGGCCTTGAGGCAAGGGTGGTGGAGCTGAATCCTCCACGGCGAGGTCACCGAGGCCAAGGGCGCGCCGTCACCGCCGAGGTGGCACAAGCGTGGCGACCCATCTGCGGTCGAGCGGGATCGGGCCCGGAGGACGCCGAACAAGCTCGGTCCGAGCAGAGGCTGCTCTAAGGAGCTGGCTTCCTGAGGACGTCCTCACGAGTCTCGGAGGAAGTCGGCGGCACTGATCGACTCTGCGGCTGGTAAGTATCTCAACTCCTCCATTGATTTCTTTGGTTGGGGTAACCCGTGAGGAGACTCATCCGAGGCGCAGAAAACTCGCAGAGGTGCGTAAAACACAGCGTCACCATGGAGGCTCGGAATCGGGCAGGCGGAGACCGCGATGTGGCGATCGCGCCGGGGACGAGGCTCTGGCGCCGAGGGTCTCCGAGGATGGTAGGGCGAGATGGGCGCCCGAATCGAAGCCCTTCGAGGGCCGGCCAGAGGTCTGTGCCCAAGTCTTGGGCATGTGGGCAGCCCGAGCGCGCTTGCCCTCTGCCCGAGTGCCGGGCTTGTAGAGGCGGCTTGTGATTGCGGGCGCAAAGATCGAGCTTCGTCCGCACTGGTCAACACCGTCTCGCACTATGACGGTATCGACCTCGCAGTGGTGAGTAGCGGCATCGCCGGGAACCGGACCGACGACGAGGTCGACAGGTTCGAGCTCCAGGTCGAGCCGCATGCTCGGGAGATCGCCAGCCACGTCCCGCCTGAGGTCGCCTTCCAAGATGCTAGGTCCTCCTCCTCCGTGCCGGTCGGCCACCAGGAAGAAGAGGAAGAAAGAAGTTAGCCCCCTTTTTTTTTTTTTTTTTCTTTTCTTGCAAAGACTGTTGTGTAAACGATCGTAAGTAATTGTAAGCTCCGGTTTGCCTCTTTGCTCTCCTTTGCGTTTGGGTTTGACCGACCATAGCCTCAAGGACCACGGGGTCGCTTATGCGTAGGTCGGGTCAATTTGAGAGGCGAAGAGGATAGGAGTCTTGTTTATGCTTGAGTTACGCACGCACTCATGGGGGTTCGAAGTGTTCCCGATCGGCCAAGGGTTTTCCACTCGGGCACTTCCTTCTTCCGCAGTGCTACTTAGCAACCATAGCCGGGCGAGGCGTGGCGCTCGGGTCGAAGGGTTACCGCTCGGGATAGACTCTGTGACTAGTCGGGTCACCGACCCACATGAGCACGTGAGTTAGCCGAAGTTCGTGTGGGGAAGATTGTTCCCAATCGACGAGAAGGTCATCCCACTCGGTGCTTCCTTCTTCCGCGGGTGCTCTTGGGCAACCATAGCCGGTGGCGTGAGGCCGTAGCACTCGGGTCGAGAGGGTTACCGCCGGGATAGACCTCGTGGTCGGTGGGTCACCGACCGCACAGACACCATCCGAGCGGCACTGAGCAACGGGCGCCACGGGCAGCCCCGAGTCGTCACGTGGCGACTGTGTGCTCGGTTGGGAGAAAGGTAAAGACTTATACCAGAAAAAGAAAGAGCTTAGGGATAGAATCGCCTTAACTTTTCAATGTTCCGGGCATTAAGGAGGATGCGACCATCGGCGTCCTTGAGTCGAAGGTGCGGTCGGAGAACTTCCACGACGGTGAAAGGACCCTCGGTGGGCGGCTTGTGCTTATCTTTGGTTGTCCGGACTGACGCAGAACCAAGTCGCCCGGTGAAGGATCGCCCTCGAACTTGGCGGTACGTGGTAGCGGCGCAGGCTTGTTGATATCCGGCCGACCGCAGACGGCCACGTCGCCGCGCCTCGTCGAAATGGTCGATGGCGTCTTGTTGTGGCGAGCCCCGAGCCTCATCGAAGGCTTGCAATCTCGGGAGCCGTATTCCGTGTCAATGGGCAATGGCTTCACACAACACCATAAAGAAGGGTGTGAACCGATCGCCCGGTCGGCGTGGTCCACAGACTCGAGAGGACGGAGGCGGCTCGGCTACCCAGCGCCTGCGAAATGCTTGAGCCGATCAAGATCCGCGGCTTGAGTCCTTGAAGGATCATGCCGTTAGTGCGCCGACCGGCCGTTAGTCCGCGGATGGGCTATCACGCCAATCGACACGGATGTTGAAGTCGCCGCAGAACTCGAAATTCCTTCCCGTGAATCGTGTTCCGTTGCCGGTGATGATGGAGTTTGGGACTCCAAACCTAAAAGCGATGTCGCGGAAGAAGATGGCCGCTTGTACCGACGTGGCGCTCACGACCGGCTTGGCCTCTATCCACTTGGTGAACTTATCTACCGCGACGAAGCGGTGGGTGAAGCCCCCGGCGCTTTCTGAAGGCTCGAACAAATCGAGTCCCAGACGGCAAAGGCCACGTGATGGGGATCGTCAGAAAGCTTACCGGCGGATCGTCTGTAGAGCAAAGAATCGCATCCTTCGCAGTGCGTCTGATATGCTCGGCCCCGACACAAATGGTTGGCGATGAAACCTTGTCGAAAAGGCCTTTCCCACAAGAGATCGGGTGCTGCGTGGTGACGCAGACTACATTATGTCGTCCGTGAAACTGTTTTCCTTGGTCGGTCAAGATACATTTTTGGAGGACCGGAGGACTCCTTTGTAGAATGCAGGCGATCGGACGACGAGGATTTTGCCACGCCGAGGCGCCGCCGGAACCTCGGTCGGGTCGAAGTGACCCGTCCGTCAAGCGGTCGATGTAGGGCCTCCTCGGTCGGACTCAAGTGCTAGCACACCGCCGGCAGATCCGCCAAGTCTCGCCGGACCGCGGCGTCGGTCGGGGCGACCGTGGCCGGATTGGTCGGGTGGCCGCCACCGTCGAGTCCACCGACAAGGCCGCAGGAGGTCGGAGACGAAGATCCGGGCGGGACGGGCTCTGCCGAGGCAAGATTGGCGGTGATCGGCCTCGCCATTGTAGCGTCGGTAGCTATGGTGAAGCTCGAAACCCTTGAACCGCTCTCGAGCCGGCGCTTCTCGACGATGCTGCGACCATGCGGGCGTCTCGGGGCTCCGCAACCTTCATGACTTGGTCGACGACAAGCTTGGAGTCCCGTGGGCGTAGGCGGCGGGCACCGAGGTCGGCGGCGATCCGAGACCGTTGGCGAGAGCCTCGTGCTCGGCAATGTTGTTGGTCGCGTCGAAGAGCAACCTAATGGCGATTGAAGCCTGCTCCCGGCGGGAGATGATGATTTACTCCGCGCCGCGCCATTCTTGGTGTAAGACCCGTCGAAGTACATTGTCCAATGCTGGGGTCTTCGACCACCGGTGGTGCTCGGGCTTCGTCCACTCGGCGACGAAATCGGCGAGCTCGCGACTTGATCGCCCGTCCGAGGGCGATATTATGCCATGGCCGCTAAGCTCGAGCGCCCATTTGGCTATCCTTCCCGAGGCATCGCGATTGTGGATGATCTCGCCTGAGTGGGGGCGTGGTCACCACGGTGATGGCGTACGATCGAAGTAGTGAACGAGTTTCCTCTTTGCGATGAGCACCGCGTAGAGTAACTTCTGCACCTGTTGGTACCGAGTCTTGGACTCGGAAAGTACCTCACTGATGAAGTAGACCGGCCGTTGTACCTTGAGCTCACGGCCTTCTTCCTCTCGCTCCACCACGAGGGCCGCGCTGACGACTTGGGTAGTGGCAGCGATGTAGAGGAGCAGCGGTTCACCTGGTGCCGGGGCGACCAGGACTGGAGGCGAGGACAGGAAGGCCTTCAAGCGGGTGAGGGCCTCCTGAGCCTCAGGTGTCCAACTGAAGCGGTCGGATTTCTTGAAGCGACTGTAGAGCGGCATTCCGCGTTCGCGAGGCGAGACACAAACGCTCAAAGCCGCTGTGCACCGGGCCACCTCGACCCCTTTGAGGTTCTTGGCCGGGCCCATCCTTGCGATCGCCGAGATCTTCTCCTGATTGGCCTCGATGCCTCGCTCAGAGACGATGAAGCCTAAGAGCTTTCCTTTGGGGACCCCGAAGACGCACTTCTCTGGGTTGAGCTTTATGCGAAACCGTCGAAGGTTCGCGAAAGTCTCTTCTAGGTCGGCGATAAGGTCGTCAGCCTTCCTGGTCTTTACGACAATATCATCGACATACGCCTCAGCGCTATGCCGATCCGGTCATTGAAGCACGTTTGCATACATCGCCGGTATGTAGCGCCCGCGTTCTTCAGCCAAGGGCATTGTGACATAGCGAGCGAGCCGAACGGAGTGATGAAGGAAGTCGCGAAAGGTCGGACTCCTTTAGCGCAATCTGGTGGTAGCCCGAGTAGGCATCCGAGAAGGAAAGAGACTCGCACCCAGTGGTGGAGTCGATGACTTAGTCGATCGAGTAAGGAATGGGTCCTTGGGACATGCTTTGTTGAGACTCGTATAGTCAACACACATTCTCCATTGCCCGTTCTTCTTTTTTACAAGTACAGGGTTGGCTAGCCACTCAGGGTGGCGCACCTCTTTCACAAACCCTGCCGCCAAGAGTTTGGCGATCTCCTCCTATAACCTGCGCCTTTCCTCGCCGAGCGCGCGGCGTTGGGCGACCGGCTTTGAGCCCGGTCGGACGCTCAGGAGTGCTCGCGACCTCCTTTGGAATGCCCGCATGTCGGAGGACCTCCATGCGAAGACATCTTTGTTAGTGAGGAGGAAGTCGACGAGCGCCTTCCCTATTTGGCGGGGCGTGGCTCCGACCAAGACGGTCTTGGTCGGATCACGAGGATCGACCGTGACCTCGCCGTCCCTCGGCGGATTTGAAGGATCCCGCCTCGATTTCTTTGGATTCGGGGCGGACTCGCGGCTTCCCTCCCGAGCTTGTTGAGTTCCGCAGAGGCAACGACCGCTGAGGCGAGCTCGCATTACCGCTCGCCAAGATTGAAGGCAAGGCGGAAAGACGATGCCGCGGTAATGACTCCATGCGGTCCGGGCATCTTGACGAGGTAGGCGTGGCGGGGATCGCCATGAACTTGGCGTAGCATGGCCTCCCAGATGGCGTGGTAGGCGCCGGAAATCCACGACCTCGAAGGTGAGGTCTCGGTGCGGAAGTTTCGGCCTCCGAAGGTGACGGGCGGTCGACCGCCCGAGCGGATGGGCTTGTCGGCGGGATGACGCCATGGAAAGGTGCCTTGCTTGGCCGGAGGCTTGAGCGCGGGACCCCATAGCGTCGAGCGTCTCAACGTAGAGGATGTTAAGGCCGCCTCGCCCATCAAGACCTTCGTGGGCGCTTCGTTCCGACGACGGGCGACCACCCGGTACTACCTCCCGTGGGGGCCGCGATCGGGGTGATCGGTCCGATCAAAGGTGATCGGAACTCCGACCACCGAAGATATTAGGGGGCGCCTGTAGCGACGGTGTGACCTCGCGATGCGAAGCTTGAGCCGACGCTTGTCGGCGTAGTGCTTCCAGATCCTCCGAAGATCATGAGGCGCCGTCGGGCTCGGGAACTCGTCGTCGCCTTCTTCTCCGCCGTTCGCGGGGCGCGGCGGGCTTCTTTCCTTTGCTTGCGGCGTGGTGGGGACGCTAGAAAGATAGCGCCTCGACTTCGCGATCCGGTACTTGTGCTTGACGGAGAACCCATGGTTCGAGGCATGGGCGTCCATCAATTTCTCGGCGTGGTGGGCACGGCGGTCGGCCGCCATTTGCTACTTGGCGGGGCGGTCGGCGGGCGACCACTGGGTCTCACGGACTGCTTCCCGCCGCCTCCTTTGTCGGGCGGTCGGAAGGAGACCCGGTTTGACGCTGGCTCTGTGGGCCTTTCCTCCTTGAAAATAGCCCCTCGGCCTCCTCGCCGGCGTGGTTGAAATGGCGATGTCGAGAGCTCCTTAGTGGTCCCGGGCTTGAGGCGGCCGGCTTGTGCACCAAGGCCTTGCAGGAGGTGTCAGATGAAGGCTCCCACGACATCGGCGTCGGAGATGTCGGGAGCTCGTTACCTGGCGGAAAACCTCCGGATGTAGTCGGAGAGTCTCCCGAATCTTGCTTGCAGCCTTTCGAGTCCCAGAGTTACCAGGCGCTTATAAGTGCCACGAAGTTACCGACGAAGAGATTCTTCAAGTCGGCCAGCCTGACAGCTTTTGGGGCGGTACTCGAGCGGCCTCGAGCCGAGTCCGCGAGTAGATGGGGAGTCTTGGATGATGAAGAGATCATCTGTCGCTCCCACCCCGGCATCTTGAGCCGTAATCTTGAGCGGACACTGGGTTGGTGGCCCTGTACTTAGCAATGTTGGTAGGCGCCGGAATCGGTGGGAAATCCGCTGGCGGATCTCTTAGGCAAAAGCCCGTGGTCCGGACCATCGAGGCTCGGGCCGCTGATAGTGGCGCTCACCATCCGCAACACGTGAGTGGCGGCGTCCTCGCCATCTTTCTTGGCGCCTCGGGGGTGGCGCGGATGTCGTAAACATTACCGAGGCGCCGCGCACCGGGTGCGTGAGGCTGGGGTTGTTCATGGTGGGTGCGGTCTTGGCGCGACTCCCAGGCTTCCATGTGTGTCTGGGCCCGGTGGCCGGAAGTAGCGCGGTGTGGTAGGAGCGGAGGCTCAGCATGTCTTTGCCGACGGCCACATACTCCCACCAAACGAAGGTTACGGTAGGTAGCTCGGCCTCCGGTTTATGGACTCGGAAGGCCTCGGGCAAAGATTACGGCCGCGACCACGCTTTGGCTTATGTGAGGGAAAAAGCGGGGCGCCGGATTACGCCCCCAACTTGTGGTGCTCTTGGCGCAGCGCCGTCGCATCGCCGCCAAAGACTTGCGGCGGGCTCGGGCTCGTCTGTTCTGTGTTGGCTCGAGCGGTCGAGCTCGCCTTTCGCTCCTCCACTCTCGGCGTTGCCGTTGGGCTCGGCAAGGAGCCCGAAGGCGTTCAATGGCCTTCCGCGTATTCCCCCCTCCTGTGCCTCGGTGCGCCGGGCGGGACCGTCGTAGCCGCGGTGGCTACTGGCCAATCGGTATGCGCCACGTTGCACTCGCGAGTGCGCTGCGGCGGATACTCGTGTCGGGTGGGCCGTGGCTGGAAGAGTCTTCCAAAGAACTTTCGTGGACGGAGGTTGGCATGTAGCCGACCATAGCTACAAGTCGTGAGCGGCGGGAGGTGGCGGGATCTCTGCGCGAGTTCGGAGGGCTTTCGCCAAAGGAGGTATAAGCGCTCCTCGAGTTCCGGCTTTGGGGCCCTGGGCGCTCAAGCCGTGGGACGAAGGCTGCCGGAGATGGTGTCGAGCTCCCGCAGCGCCGCCCTCCGTGGCGGCGAGGATGAGCGTGACTCTCCTCCGAGGTGACGGTGAAGCCGAGGAGCCGGCGGATCGCTCCCGAACACGCATCATGCTGCTCGTTGGAGAAGAATGCCATCAAGGAGACGAATGGGAATCGGAGATCTTTGCCAAGACGCGAAGCCCCTACCTGGCGCCAAGGCCGGCGTTTGCGCTGCAAGGCAAGTAAATTTGTAAGTCTAAGGGGCTGCGTTCGGCTCCTGAATGGTTAGACCACGAGTCCAAGATGTATCTTGGTTCGGGCCGAAGGTCCCTACTCTGGGCGTGCGTTGGTGTTGTATTCATCAAAAGCATGATCGCACAGGAGTTTTTTACAAGCGAGAGGTGGAGCCTCAACACTAGAATGATCTAAACTTAGCTCTCGGAAGGAGAAGAAAAAGAAGAAGAGGAAGAAGAGGAAAAGCTCTCTTGTAGCTCTTACTCCACCTTACTGTTAGGAGGTTCCCGCCTCCTTTATTCAAGACTGAAGGGCGGGTTACATCGAGAATTGGCGAAGTGCCGGGCGAGCTACTTCTAGGGCTTGATGTGCCCCGCCGTCGACCAATCGTTCCGTGGTACCGTGCGGTCTCTTGAGCCTATCTTTGGGTCGGTGGTCTAGCTGGTCGAGCGGTTAGGTAATCCTCGGGAAGTGGCGTAGGCGCTCTCGTGATCCATGTAGGTCTTGGCGTAGTCGCGTGTGACGTTGGAGTTGCCTCGGAGAGCGTGTCCTTACATTTGTGGGTGGTGGTTGATGGGACGGGAGGCGTGGCTTCAGCAGCCTTATCAAATCGTTTCTTGGGAAGGACCACCGCCTCGCTCAGTCACTTCAATGACCGTTCGTGGGGCACGTGGCCTTAGGTTGACCGCGGGACTCGATCGCGCTGCACGCGCTGAGCGGAGTCGCGGGATCCGATCCCGCTGCGGGTCGGGAACCTCGCTGAAGTCGGAGTCGCGGGATCCTGTCCATTGCGGGGGGTCGGGAACCTCGCCGAAGTCGAGCCGGGATCCGTGGCCCCGCCGCGGGGTCGGGAACCTCGCCGAAGTCGGAGCCAGGGGATCCTGATCCCACTGCGGTCGGGAACCTGTTTGAGTCGAGTCGGGACCGGCGGGAATGGTCTCCTGAATGGTCTCGAGGGCATTTGGGTAGCGGTGCCGGACGGCCTGTTTAAGTGAGGGCCGTGTTCGAGGCCGCCTGCTTGCTGCTCTGGGCTTTGCTTGTTGCAATTGGGCCGTTGGTGCACCCCTGTTTTATGAGTATTCGTCAATCGGGTATAAGGAATATAAAAAAATTCTGACACTGCTACTATCTTGATAAAGGCTAAGTACATATATTGCTTCAATAGATTTGATTGAGTAACCAAGGTAAGTTTAGAATTTTTGAAACTTTTAGAAAAGGGTTTTCAGGCGATGCTTAAGATCTTCTAAAATTTTTGGATCATGATCACACTCGAGTGAATTTATAAAATTCTGACATGATTAATGTCTTATTTATGTTCTTCTATTTTTGATTTTTCAAACATAATTCAATTATTTTTAAAATTAATTTTGTATGGTCCTAGGCTACTAAATGTGGTACCATAAATTTTTCAGAGCATGATCAAACTTGTAAATTTTTATAAAAATCCGACAGTGCTTTCGTTATTTTTTTAAAACATCTCAAAATTTTGGGTTTTCCAAAAAATTTATGGAAGATGACAATCTTAAGAGGTATTATCCCAAATCCGGTCAAAATTACTAAGATTTCGATGAATTTTGCTGAAATTACTGTAGCAATTTGAATTTATTTTATTCAACTGGGATTTGGAATCTTGTTCACTGCCGAAATTTTGAACCTTCATACAACTATAATTTTGTGCAATTATTTTGTAACATTACAAATCCAACACAAATATTTAAAATTTGCTAAAATCACAATACAAATAATTCTAAAGTCTTAAAAATTACTAACCACCAAAATCAAAACTAATTTAATCAACAAATTTAATCTATTAAAAAATTATCTTATAACATTTTCAAACTTTTAGTGATGCGAGAGGCCCGTGCCCCGGAGCATACCCAGGGCTCCTATATCCGCCCAGCCAGCCAAGGAGTACAAAGGAATCTACCAGTAGTACGGTACCCCATGTATGTCTCAGGATCGGTCGATGGATTGCTGGATGCCAACTCCTGCCACCGAGAGCAGTGATGAAAGCTGCTCTCCTGCACTGCAGAGTCTGAAGAAAAGGAGGCATCGGTTTGAATTTTGAACAAAGGTTCGAATAGCATGCATGCTACTATGCAGTTGCAATGGCCTCTTTTCTGTTCAATCTTCAGAAAAAAAATCGTTCAGAATTTAAGATGGTGCACGCATCGAAGATTCTTCGGTTACAAATACTTGCTTGTACTGCAGAAGATTCTTCCGTTACAAATACTGAACTCCTGAATTTCATCAGTTATGCTTGTACCCTTGAACACTATGGACGATCCAAATCATCAAGCTTTGCTTGCACATGAGTAAAGATCTGAATGAAAGGTGTGTGCACGTTCTCGTTATTTTCTTGAGCTCTTTTACGGTACACTAAATTCAATATAAATCGTTCATTCTTTTCTACTAGTATTATTTAATGGAACCATCTCATGCTAGACAGTGAGATACAAATTTGAGAAATATTCCATGTAGGTGCTGAACCATTTTATTCACCTAAAATAATAGAACCAAATGGTATAGGACCATCCCATCTCATTCAACCTCATCCCACCAATCACCTTAACAAATAGCTAGATTTAATTTTTACTACCCATTATATACTACCAGTATAATGCACTGTAAAAATTTTCTTTTCCTTCCCCTGTTCAAAAGTATAGCTGCTGGAGAACGATGAACAAAATGTAAACTATTGTGGTAATGTGGTTGGTAGTTGTTTGCACCAGAATTTGACAGGTGTGATCAAAATCGGCAAGATAAAGTCAACATATAGTAACCAACGGACGATTTGAAAAGATTTGAAGATATTTGGTGACGGTAAAGATTTTTAGGAAAACCATCCGGATTAAGGCCGATACGGATCATGCTTTGTAACGTGTTGTAATAGGAAACGATCGACCGACGTATATAAAAGGAGGACAAGGGCGAGCCGCAAAGATAACAACACAATCAAACCCACAAATTTACATAGTTCTCTTTATCCTGTCGATTAGGAGTAGTTTTTGTAATTTAGTTTTTGTAATTCGATCTTGATCAATAAAGTTGCGCATCGCCGATTGTTGATCTCCTTCAATTACGCCTTAGGTTCGATTTATTACGATTTTGCACAAGATCGCTTCTTCGAATCGATCTACCTTTATCCTCTGATTAGTCTTGATCGGCTAGTTAGACTTACCCTTTTATCTTGGTTTAATCGACTTTGAGCCGATTAATCTTCAGGATCGGTTTTGAGTGAATTTTATATTTCTACCTTGTCAATTACAGGTCAAATCGACTGGCACACTCTAAATCAGGTGTTCATCTAGTGTGCTGTTGTCAGAAACCCTACTTCAAATTTTTGACGTCAACAGTAGTTCAATACAGAAGCGTAATAGCCTACCTCTCAATACTTCACGTACATTTGAGATGTAACAGTGACTATTAACACTAACACAAACTTTTATATCATCCGGGAAAGTAAAAATTCCTATTTTTTGTAGGATGGCCTTTCCCAAAGTTTAAGATATACTTACTTTTAATTAAGCAAAATTGACTACAGGATGCTGCGCTTGGTTGCCATTTGCAGAGATACCACTAAAATGACAATTAGCGTATGGACTACAAATTCGTGATCATCTATTTAAACACATGCTAGTATTACTGTTTGCACCAGAATTTGGCAAGTATGGTCAAAATCGGCAAGAAAGTCAACATACGGTAACTGTTGGCGTCAAAAACTTGAAGTAGGGTTTCGACAAAGAAGACACCGCATTTAACACCGGTTCAAGAGCGCGCGGTCGATTTGACTCAGAATCGACAAGGTAAAATATAAAATTCACTCAAAAGCCGATCGTAAAGATCAATCGGCTTAGACTTAATCAGCTTGAAGCCGATCAAGATCGAGGTAACAAGGTAAATCTAATTAGCCGATTAAGGCTAATCAAAGGATAAAGGTAGATTGATTCTGAAGAAGGCGATGCGCAACAAAATCAGAACAAATCAAACCTGGGGTGTAATTAACGAAGATCAACAATCGGCGATGCGCAACTTTATTGATCAAGATCGATTACAGAGACTAAATTACAAAAGCTACTCCTAGTCGACAGGAAGGAAGAAAGTAAAAGCTGGTTGATTGTATTGTGTTGTTCTTTCGCAGCTTGCTCGTCCTTCTTTTATACCCTTCTTACCGATCGTGTCCGACTACAACACATTCAAATTTTGATCCGTATCGGCCTTATCTCGGACAGTTATTTCCTTAAAGATCTTGCCGTTACCAAAATATCTCCAAACCTTTCCATCTTATCCGTTAATTCCGTATCATTGACTTTATTGCCGATTTTGACCAGACTTGCCAAATTTTGGTGCAAACATATGCCCCCCCTTTTGAGAGATGACTTGTCATCTGTCAAAAATCGCAATTTTATCGACTTTTTCAATCGGCTAACTGTTGAACTTCGCTCAATAACTGCCACTTTATTCGCGCCGTAATTCTCTGACATGCAGGTAGTGCATTTTAACTACTTGCGCCTTTTGAGATTCACTTCCAGCCGCTTCAAATTTTCACCACGCTTATAAAATGTGGCCCCACTTCATCATTTCTTACGCGCCGAGCTCTCACGCATTTCGCAATTCCGCTTCTTCCTTCGCACCTTGTTCTCAGCGCACGCCAACTCTTTTGATCAAATCGGCTTTCAACCTAAGATCTACTAATGGATTCCTCTCGTACTTATCCCAATTCCCAATGATGTTGATCAATTCTTTCTCGGTCCATTAGGAAACTTAGACGCAGCTACAATCATTGACCAAGAAGTAACTCGCTCCCTTTATCGGCTAGAGGATATAATATTGAGGGTTGAGTAAGAGTTTTAGGGCTTGGCCGACCGCATTTAAAGGTTGGAAAACTTGGTACAATCGAGTAGCACTTCGTAAAAGAGAGTCTTGGGAGAGAATGGGCATCGCAGAATGCATTCCCTTGAGTTTAGCCGATCCAGAGGCCAATGAGCCCTTAGTGGCCACGGTGTTATTTATTCCGGTCAATTCTTTAATGCTTTTATGTTTCGTGACCGGTATGGTCGACCCAACCTTGCCGGACGCCGCTAACTCTCACGGCCGAGACCGGACGGGGAACAAGTGTCGACCTTCAAAGATTACAAACCCAAACATAAGCTTATTCGATCAAAAGGCGGTAAGGTCGGGTCCAAGTATATAGCCAATAATAACAGAGTAAATGGATTAGTATCTGGATGAGGAGCACATTGCTTTCCTTAACTAGTGGCTTGACCGATTGCTTTTGTGGAGCTTCATTGGGACCAACTCAAGTGTATCGACTATCGTTGAAGGATTAGTAGAGGGTCAGCGGCTTGCACTTGGAAAACATTCCTGAGCAAGATACCGATGATGCATGTCATTAGGAGTCGGCTTTACATGGGTTTTGGCCGACTTCACCGTGAGGTAACATAGGAGGTCCTTTATGGTTTATTCAGTCTGCTATGTTGCTTCTTCAAATAACCTTTGACTTAGAACCTACCAAGATACAACTTTCCCAAGAGAAGACAATCTCGAGAACGCCATTCCCGAGATCAAGCAAGCCGATCTTTTAGCTAATGTTTCATTATGTGTTCCGGTGGCTAGACAAAAATTACAAAGAATGATTCAAAGAAATATATGTCCTTTTCCTTAATTTGAGAGACGCGGATTTGAGGCATGAGATTTTTTCAAATTATAGCCAAGTGGCCGATTTTCCATAGCCTTCATTCCTTAGACTTGAAGCCGATAGTTACTAGATGTCTTCTGAGACCCTCAGCTTGTATAGAATCTTTATTTCTCCTTGTATTCTTCTATGCCGGTCTCTACACAAGGAATCGAACATACCAACCATCATATGAATTCTACCATCCATCCATTTATGCAAGACAATTGGGATTTGGTCAATTGATTCTCGAGTCTTCGCTTCTTGATCGCTTGAGCCAAGGGCGAGTCCGTATCTTCATGGTCGGCGAGATTGTTCTTGAAGTGTCCGGCGACCGCAAGTCCAATCTTTACCGCATTTTCCCCGAACACCGCATTTGCAGGAGGCTATACTGCGTGGTGGTCGGTCTTCTGCAGAAGCTCTATATCGGCCAAAGTCTCCATCTAACATTGTTAATGAATTTTTCCCAAACCTTTTGGAGCCGACGCTGAAATTAGCATTCA